>OX457029.1:4618375-4638375 GCA_949752745.1 Protula sp. h YS-2021
GTAGGACAGGGCAGGGTAGAGTAGGGTAGGGCCGAGTAGTTCAGGACAGGGCAGCGTAGGGTCTCGCAGGTTACGGTAGAGCAGGGCAAGGCAGAATTATTTATGGCGGTGGTAAATTTCAGATCTTTGCGGCTGCAATGATACGTTTGTTTATAGTGTATTAAACACAAAAGAACTTGCAGTACATTATAATCTAGGAAGGTACTTTAAAGTGATATAAAAGTAGATCACAGGAGATTATTTTTTTCACAAATAACCTACATTTTGTAGGAGTACCCTTTTAACTGAAAAACAATGAACTCAGAAAGGACATTTTTTTATCTTTGCTCCTGTTTCGTGTCGTTTTCTTCCCCTAAAATTTATGCCATTAAACAGCAATACAGATATGTATTCAATCAATAAGAGTTTTTAAACTCAATTAAATTTTCCTTTACAAGACTGTGTATTTTTGAAAAAAAAAAAACAAAAAAAAACAATTTAAAACAACTAGAACCTCATTCGTTAGCGAAATGTTAAACACTTGACAAAAATTAAAACGCAAAAATACTTCTTTCAATGGGTTATTTCTAGAATAATATATTGCAAAGAACACAGTTTGAATACGTCTTATAAGCCGAGTAGTATTTGGTTTTTGTTGACTTAAGGTTTTATTGACTGATCAGACATACGCCGTGTTATCTATTTACGCAGTGAGAGCTCGCACAAAGCTGAGCAACTGTGTGCTGTGTGCTGCGCGTTAAATACTCCGCATTTACTTGCAAAAATACACTCTTTTCACGTGGCGTTTTAAACAACGAAACGAAATCGAAGACGAAAATAAAAAGTGTCATGCACACGTTTACATCCAGTTTTACCTAAGTCCCAAGTTTCGTGGCCCTAGAGCCCGTAGTGCCAGTGGAGCAGATGACACAAGAAATCCGATCACTGTCAAAAAAAAGATACCAGCGGCTGCTCGCACAAATTCAAAAAGCCCTTGCAAGCCAAAGACTTGTCAAGTGTTAAAAAGCGCAGAGAAAGAGGATAATTTTGCGACCGAATGCAATCCGCGTTGAGTGCCCATTTTGTTCAAATTAATAATTTTCATGACGTACTCCGTATTTTTTTTAATAAAATAAGGAGTAAGTGTGTGTATACAGTGATGTGTGTTGTGCGGTGCTGAAAACGGGCATTTATAAAAAAAAGTTACAGACACGTGCAGGGGCTGGTTTGTACGTGAGTGCCCCCCCCCCCCAACAGCTCCTCCGACCCACGCCCTCCCGGTGATTGCCACAGGGTTGGGAGTGCTTTGTCTCACCTGTCTGCCTTTGGGTTGCGTAGTTTCAACCATTTCAGATTTTCATTTCCTGTGTCAGAATGAGCTTCCTGGATGTGTGAAAACATGTGCTCTGTACCCGCCTGGGTGTGTGAAAACATGTACTCTGTACCCGCCTGGATGTGTGAAAACATGTACTCTGTACCCGTCTGGATGTGTGAAAACATGTGCTCTGTACCCGCCTGGATGTGTGAAAACATGTACTCTGTACCCGCCTGGATGTGTGAAAACATGTGGTCTGTACCCGCCTGGGTGTGTGAAAACATGTGCTATGTACGCTTTTTTTCCGAAGTCTACATGTTATATACTTTGATAACACCGTAAATGTAGCTCTGGTTCCTCAAAACGGCGTGCGTGGTGGTCCTGTGGGCTCGTCCAACTGCACATACTAGAGACCTTTAGCAACAAGTTAACATCTCATTTCCACTTGCAAACTTCGTTTGCAACTGGGTATAAGTTTTTTTCGCCTTTTTTTCTTCTCTTTTTTCCGTCTGGATGGTTTCCAGAAAACTCCTTCCACAGTTTTTTGACAGAGGGAGATAACATTTGGCACACGTGTGAAGGGTGACGAGGTCTCGCTGAATCCGTAATTTTTTTAACCTCAAAGGTCAAGGTCAAGGTCAAAGTTATTTTTTTCCATAAAATGGTTTCCAAAAAACTCCTCCTAGCGTAGGAGTCAGTGGAGCTTTATATTTGGTACACTTACAGACAATCATTAGGTCTCGGTAAAACCGCAAATATTTTCACCTTGACCTCAAAGGTCAAGGTCAAACTGATGTCAAAATATTTTCAAAACGCCTAGTAATCACGAAAAAGTGGCCACAAAAGGTGCCCAGATCCCAGTTTGAACATACCGTATTCAGTAGGAGGTAACCTTCCATCATGTGCCGTTAACGATAGGCCAACCCATCTCGAAAGCCGTTAGAGATAGAGCGATTTTGAGCTCATTTTCGACACTTTGGGCCTAAACAACGTTACATAAGAGGTACCTCGGCGACCTTGTCTTTCTCAGTCATGATGAAGGTAAAAAAAAACGGAAGTTGACTATTATCTCGCAAACCCTTGGAGATAGAGCGATTTTGAGCTCATTTTCGACCCTTTGACCTAAACAACTTTACATCAGTCACGAAGAAGGTAAAAAACCGGAAGTTGACTATTATCTCGAAAACAGTAAGAGACAGAGGGACTTTGAGCCCATTTTCCACCCTTTGGGCCTAACAAACGTTACATAAGAGGGACTTCGGTGACCTTGACCTTCTCTGTCACGGTCAAGGTCAAAATCCAGACGCAAACATTGCTTCTCTAATAACATACTTTTACAATTGAATGTTTGGTGCATCGGTAATTAATCATGTTCATGAATCCCTTGTGCAAATGTTGAATATTTTATTTGGGTTTGATTTAAAACTAATTTTAGCTGTGAATTAAGATATAAAATCCCTCCGTGAATCTGTATTCATACAATTTACTTCTTTACTTTTTTTTCTCATTTCAAACGTCACCTCAGTCGTAAAATTTGAAAAGTACTTCTTGCATAAGGTCTCTAATACGGGATCGAGTCACGACCATGCCGTTAAATATTACAGCTTATCATATTTGGGCACTTTCACAGTATGTGCTAGACGAAATTATTATTACGTCTTTGCTGTATCAATAAATCAATATCTTATGTTAACTACAAGACATCTATGTACCTAAAATGACAGCTAGTACTTTGTGACAACCCGAGTTAAAATGTAATGTCGCTGTAGAACGTCTGCTCACAATAAAAGCGGCTATTGGGTAATACTTGGAGTGATTCCCGTCGTCAGTATGCACCATAAATGACGCTCGCACACCGTGCTGCGTCCACTGTTTGCTCGGGTGTACCTCACACTCACTGTGACGGGAAAGCGAACTCCCCAGGAGTGGTATTCTGCTCTGTCCTTATTTTTAAGAATGTCCTTATTTTAAAACATAAGGATAAAAAAGCTATTCTGCTCTATCCTCAAACTTAACAAAGTCTTTTAAAAAGAAAGGATAAAAATTAAGGATGAACCGTCTAATCTCAAGAATAAGGATGTCCTTAAATATAAGGACAGAGCAGAATATCACTCCTGAGCAGAATACCACTCCTGAGCAGAATACCACTCCTGAGCAGAATACCACTTCAGCACTTGGGAACAGATATCGTCAACGCTCAGCCAAGCACACAGGTCTCAGAGTCGCGTGTGTACCGAATCACAAAAAAGGACAAAAAAAGTTACTAACTATTTTAGCTGCCATAAAAACAGTGCAAAAATTTACTCACTAATGGTATAAAAATAACACAACAAAGCAACTCACCGGTTCAGTCATTGTATTTTTTTTTGGTTATGACTTATCAAACTGTCCAGTTAATTCGCATTATCAGTCTGAAAGATTTCGACGATTTTCGAGCATAGCTGCAGCTGCACAATTGTATCGTCAACCCATTTTAGACATCCACAGCGCTTACTGATAAGATTCACTGTACTTTGAAAAACTACCCCCAAAAAAAAGCCCGCAAGTGTGTGGTGTCATGTTTAGAGCTGTCCGTGTTATGTTGACAAACTTAGGCCCGAGATATGAAAAGCCAACAGTTTGAAGCCAAACAATTTCTATATCATATCAGAAATGTGTTTTTTTTTCTTCAACTTGAAGTGAGTTTTATGAAATATAAATTAACTCAGCCAAGTTGGAGAAGATCAATGAATTCAATAGTGAACCAGAACTGAATTTCGCCACTGCACACCGAAAGATGTCCCTAAGAAATAAACCAGTCACAGCCTTAGTTAACATTAAATATTTGCGTGCGTTGAGGGGGGAGGGGTGGTTTGAAAATGGTGGAGGTTGAATATGATGTGAAAATCCCTCTTTCTCTAATAACTTGCGAGCTGTCAGATCACCGGGTCTCTGACCTTGAAAGCTCAGGTCAAAGTTCAGGTCACGATGTTACCCTTTGTATATAATATATCAAGTGGAATCCCCCATATTATGTCAAAATCGCCCATCCGTAGTGGTTCACGTGACCTTTGACGTCACTAAGATAAAAGTTCAGATCATTGCATGTAACTACGTGTAGGGGGTGGAGTCAAAAAGTGATGTCAAATCGCTCAGTGTCTAGCATTTTCAAGATTTCACACATCACACGACATTTGGAACCGGAAAGTCAGGTAAAAAAAAACTTAGATCACGATCTTAAGCTTTATGTAGCTTCGTGTATTTCTAGTGATTTCTGAGATATCCTTGCACGTGAACTTTGAACTTGAAAATTCAGATCAAAGTTCAAATCAGGCAGTCATTCGTAAAAGCGTAAAATTCATCAATGGCTGGACTTGTTTACAAGATAAACCATTGTTGGTAATCTCCCTCCTCCTTCGTCATGCCCTCTTAGTTTTGATCCGACAGTCAATGACTTTTCATTTAATTCGACAAGAAATATTTCAGATTTAATTGAATGGAATGATTAATTGCAGTTAGTGAAATCTGGTCAGCATAAATTACTCGGTATTTTGACATTACGGTCCACTGAATTTATTTGAATTTATTTGAATTAAGTACTCAATAAACTCTGTATGAAAGAAAAACAGAAAGAAGATTTATTTCTGCCTTAGAACCCCCCACCCCCCCCCCCCTCCAAAAAAAAAAAAATCCGACCCAAACATCTCACGTCTAAACATGAATGATTTAATGGAGGGCAGGTCACTAATTCTCTCCATTTTCAGGTTCGATTAATAATGTTATTCGGTTTAATTCTCTGATAGTTTAATTTATCAATACCGCACACTTGCACATGGTATCCGGACATAACGGCGACGGCCAAAACGGCGACGGCCATAACGGAGAAGACCAAAACGGCGATGCCCAAAACGGCAATGCCCAAAACGGCGACAAGTGCAACCCCGGACATAACGGCGACGGAGTTTTTTCAAGTTTATGCTTTAAAACGCTTATCAAAAAACATAAAGTAACAATGTTGCCAACACAGTTTATTTAACCATCAGAGATAAATAAATTTGAACACAGTGCAGCATTTCTCCCAACGTGCCCTTCCCGCCCTCCCTAACCACCCCCTTCCTGTCACCAGTCACTGTCTCAGTAATCTACTCAAGGAATGATTTACTCATTTAACTTTACGCAGATAAAACTGGAAATTATTTTCTCAGGTAAAATAAATTTAATCTTATCTTTCATTTGTATGGATTCGTATATATGATAACAAGACTTCACATAACCGATACAAATACGGATTATCTCATTAAGGCGATTAAAACATCGGTCTTTCATTGCTGATAATCCGAGGTCCTTTTAAAGGCATTTTTATTTTGCCTTTTATTGCTGTGGATTCACGTGCAAAAAAGGATTAGTGGGCCCAGTCGCTAAATACAATTGCCTTGCAAAATGTACTTAATTACCCCCCCCCCCCCCACACACCACACGATATATTATCGCATAATTGCAATTAGGAATATATGAGAAAATAGGTGTTAAATTATCCATTTTATTTTGCCCTTAAAATTTAAATATTGGTTCAGTTTATACTTATCTTCAAGTACAAATGAATTGATTTATCTGGCAACACTATTCTTTGTATTTTGATTTTCAACATTAAATCATTAATTTTCGTCGCCGTTTTGTCCGGGGTTGCACTTGTCTCCGTTTTGGCCATCGCCGTTATGGCCGTCGCCGTTTTGGTCTTCTCCGTTTTGGCCGTAGCCGTTCTGGCCGTCGCCGTTATGTCCGGGATTCCTTGCACATATAACCCCACTTGACAAGTTTGTGATATTGACAGTTGCCAAAACAGACTTGCAGTCATATATGTATCATCACCTTTTTTCACATTATCTGGGAGACACGCAAATGGCATTCAAAGATTTCGCCATCACCTGGTCTGAATTACACGTGTTATTCACGTAGTAAAAACGAAAACTGTACCTGAAAAAATTGTGTCCGGAATAGGTAGGTGTCCGAATTAACTAGGTTCTCATTCTACAGCAGTAAATTTTTTTCGAATTTGGCAGTTGCCCACATTATACAGGCTTGTTACAGAGTTTGTTTTAGTGTATAGCTTATTACTGAGAGATCGGGAAGTTCTACCTGTAATGGGTGTCCAAAAGGAAGCTTAAATCTCTTACCGTTTTTTTATATCTCAAAGATTTGAACAATTTGACCGTGACATTGAAGTACAAGCTTAATAATTTTTGTACAATGAACTGAGTTACCGTAATCCTACATAGGTTTCGGTTTTCTAGCCTAAGTGATCTAGTAGCACATCACGGCAGATCGAAATTAAAAATAAAAAATAAAACACTGAAAAACAAAAGAAAGCTTACACTGAAAAAGAAATTTATTTGTTAATCACCAAATCCATCAATTCTTTTGAAAATTTCAATAGAGAATCTTTAAAGTATTATCTTTCAAATAAAGCAAACCTTTGACATCGTTAATTATTTCTTCAGCTGAATAAAAATTCAGCTGAAACAAAAAAAAGGGGTCACATTTTTACTGTTCGTAAAATGTTCATTTTATGGTCTCACGCAATAACGTGTGTACGAGCCGTTTGCTTGCCAAAAAACAGCAATTTCTATCGAGAATGAGCACTTGTGTGAGGCAGCACAGTCGTTTGGAGTCCCGAAATCAGTACGTTGCCAGTTTCAAAGCGATAGATCCGGCTGATCCAGCCTTAGGTGTAACGCTGGCTGACCCGTCTGTATACGCGTTGGCGCCCCTATGCATGATAAAGCCATAAATAACACGTCGAGAATGAAGCATTTTCCAAGGTCCTAGTTTGATTGTGATTGTCCGCCTAACGTATTCTATTTCGATGTCTTCAAGTCATTCAGCACCATTCCGACTTGCGGCCGAATTCGCACACATTCTGGTTTCATGCAGGCGTCTAGACCCAGTTCTTGCACTTATAGGGCTATTTGTCTTTCCAGATATCTCCGCAGCGGTCATTGTCACACTGAAAAACAATCACGGAGGTGCATTATCTGGATACCGTGATCCTGATAAGGTGTAGGAAGCCAAGACCGACCGCTATCGGGTCTATTATGGGTGCAGCCTGTGTTATATTAATACCTCCACACAGTGGCGTATCTGGGTGAAATGGCGCCCGAGGCAAGCACCGAAATTGCACCCACACCTCCTAAAAACTTTAAAAAAAAAACAAACATTAAAACTTTATCGTGGAGGAATAAAAAACCTTAAAAAATAAGTCCAGAGGGATCATATTTAACAAGTAACATAGGACGTTGTAACTGTGTACCTTATAACTGTATCTTACTTGCTTTCGCAATCGCAAATTGGGATATTATATCTTCGAAATATGTACTTTCAGTTTCTTCCCTTTCAACACTCAACAGGGCAAGGTCACACAGTCTGCTCTGGCCCATGGAAGCCCTCAGATAAGAAAGAATTAGTTTTAACTTGCTGAATGATCTCTCGAAACTAGCAATAGCCACTTCTATGGTTAGCATGAGCTAAATGGAGACTCGAAGATTTGGGAAGACGCTTTCATCTCCATACTAAACAATAAATTCTAGAAGTTCTTTAGGTCTTGAAAGCTTGATAACAACATTCTGCAATCCAAAATTTCTTCATATAACTGCTGCCAATCCACATCAGAACTGTAAAATTCGCCAAAATCTTCACATTTTTTCTTAATGTCGTTGATATCGGCATCATTACACAGTCCTTCGACATCGAGGAGGAACGCAAACTTGAGGTTCATGTCATGCAAACGAGAGAACCTTTCGCCCTTTCTCTGTGAAGCCGATCAGTGTTCCCTTCATAACTCTTGCACTTTCCTCTTTTGCGGTTAAACCAGCATCTTTGACTTTTCTCCAGACATTCATTTCTTCTTTCTTTGGCGCCTTTCTACTTCGACATCCCATTCTTGACAGAGGACAAGTCCTGCGTCTACTGAGTCATTCACCAGCACTTCTCTTTCAGTATGGTTGGTTAGGCCACGTCACAAGGAAGTCTCCCGAACACATGGTGTACCAACTAACTAACTAACTAACTAACTAACTAACTAACTAACTAACTAACTAACTAACTAACTAACTAACTAACTAACTAACTAACTAACTAACTAACTAACCAACTAACTAACTATGAGACTATGAGACTATGAATCCATTACTAAAAATATAAGAGTATTATAATACTAATAATAAAAGTAATATTAAAATAAAAATAAAATTTTAATAAAAATAAGTTTAAAATATATTGAAATGCTTTTTGGCGCCCCCTTCAAGCGGCGCCCAGGGCACGTGCCCTACCTGCCCCACCCTAGATACGCCACAGCTTGTTAACAGCGGTTTTACTGCACCCGAAATGTCAAGCCACCGATGGCTTTGAAGCACCAGTTTGTAACGATCCTACGACTTGGTTGCGATAGTTTCGTAGCAGTCGTGACATCTTAATCTGTGCTTGTTCTCTCCGAACCGCTCTGGAGAAAGCTCAAAGGCAAAAATAAAAAGAACAGTTACCTACATCGATTAACGCGGCACATCAAACCAATTCATAAACACATTGGAAATAAAGATCTAAAAACAACGCGTCTTGTAAAGTGGAATCAGGTCAGATTTTACTGGTCAAAATGCCATGAAAACCTCTTTTAAAATATTGAATTTTTAGGTGTAAACTTTTGTCCTTCAGTATATACATAAAGGGTAACTTTGTTTTTCGGTGCATGAATAAAGGTGTAAACTTTTGTCTTTCAGTATATACATAAAGTGTAAACTTCGTTCTTCAGTGTATGAATAAAGGGGAACAATGGCAATCAGTAAAACAAGTCCATGTATAATTTAAAATGTGGGGAATCGTATAGTAAAACCCCCAAAATCAGGCCACCGGTGAGACCGATCCAAAATAGATCGGTGCATGTTCCTGACGTTCCTGTTTGTGGGGTTCTAAGCTTTTGTTCTCTTTATTTATGTTCATCAAGCTCGCCTGATTTCTAACTGGAGGGATAGTCTGTACCGTCAAGTTTTCCCAGCATGCAGTCACACAATCTTTAACTTAAGATCTTTTGCTAATTTTTAAAGACACCCCCGTCTTGAAACATTGCAATTTCAAAACGTAGTGTCTTTTTATAGTTTAAATTAAGTAGTCTTGAAACTAGACTGTTTTCGCTCTAGTAGCGTGAATTACATTGAGGCCACAAAAATACGACTATGAACGCTTAAAAATTCAGAGTTCTGAACAATTCTTCTTTAATATGCATGCCAAGTTGCCAGTTGCATAAAACTAAACACAACACAACTTTTGACATGTTATGCTCCAGTAAACTTTCTGACGCCTGTAAAACGTCGATCTGAGGGCACGGGAGTACCAGGCCAAATCTCAACATTGAATATGGTTGTTATTTGGCTTTGTTATTTGGATTGGTTGCAGCCATAGATTGACGTCTTCGATAAGAAGCTGAATAGACTATATGTAGTCAATGATTTTGTCCGCAAAAGTTCTCCCACAGCATTGAAACTGGTTGTGATTTGACTGTGTTTACATGTGCAAACATAGATCAACGCCTACTCAACGCCTTTGATATTCATTGCAGATACATTTGGTAAAAACGCTCTTTAGACATCCACCTTTTTCCGACACTCAATTAACGACTCTGACGCAACGGGGAATAAGTCTCGGAAAATCGGAGAAGTCGAAAAATGTCCGGGTCACAACAACAAAAAGAATCATGCTAACACCCACAAGTTTGACAAAAATCAGAACGTAAAGTATGAGATATTCAGAAGCGAGCCAGTTTTTACCACCTACTTTTATATTAAATTCGTATAAATTTGCTTCATGCATAGCCTGTGTTACTCGATAAACTTCGACGGAGCGGTGACCACTGTTGTTTAGGATTGCCATTGTCTAGCAGCTAATATAATTTATATTTTATATTTATAAGTCTACATGTCATTCTTCTGACAAATGGTGGATTTTCATTTCGCTGGTGGTCATATGGCAGGTGGTGATTTGGTATGGACACTACTTTTGTCACACCCGGATTTAATAATCAAAAACCCGACAAACGTTAGAAAATAAACGCAGAAATATTTGCTGTTCAGTCAAACCGCAAAGATTCAGCACATTTTTTGTCGGTAGTGGAGAGTGTTGTTAGTGAGATCTAATGTGCACCTGCCGTATAATGGGCTTCACTGGCAAAATTTCAATGTCCGTTTTTGCATATAATAGGTTTATGTATTTTTAAAATAAAGGGACCAACTAGACATGCTACAGATTATGTCCGTGCCAAATCTGGTCGTATTGGCCATAGCCGACTCAGAGGATTTCGCGTGATAATGTTATGGTGAAAAAAGGAACCATGCAGAAACACTTTACCGAATCGTACGGATTCAATCAACTATGGAGATTGAAAATCCCAAGTGTAATTAACATTTTTTAAAAATATTTCCTTGTCACGTTTTAGCATACCATGACTCTTTAAATCTTAGCGGATGTTTATCATTAAGATCATATGAAAAACTATAAATAATTTAGCTTTGTAGCGAAATGATACACTTGGGAAGAATAAAGTCATTGAAATTGTTTATATTGACAAAAAGTGTTGCTAAAGAACATTTTGCATACATAATTCATCAAAATATACTAACATTCGGGGAGCACGTGTTATGAAAATCAGTTTTTTTGTGCATTCAATAGATGTATATGAAACAGACGACAAAATGAAAAAGCTAACTGAAATTTAGTAGCAGGTTTGTTTATTTTGTCTACAATATGGTCGATTTTGATCAATATTTTGGCAAATCGTGAAAAAGTTTGATATAGGATTTCATATCCAATATCAAAACAATAGGACTAGAAATCAAAAAAAAAATCAAAAAAAATTTACATGTTATCTTTGAAATTGCCAAGAAAAATTCACATTTGCTAACTAGACATTAATTTCAAATTCCAAAGCAATCACACTACAATAGTCTTTAGTTTACAAAGCACTTGTAATTTTTACTAAAGTTTTGGTTATTTTTGACCAGGCATCTCTAGTGGGAGCACCTGAAAAAATACTGAACATAGTAAGATTATATTAATTCTAAAGCGATTGAACCAAGGATGTAGGAGGATTGGCATTTTTGTGTTCCTCTGAAATTTTGGTTTCTAAAATGACTGGTTAAAGCAGATTTAGGGTCAGTTAAATCAAGCAGGCTTGCATTTATTTTCACAGGTACTTCCACTTTCGTTTTTCTCGCCCCCAAAGCTTTACATCCTCAGTGGGTATGCAGTCCAATCCCAGTATTTCAGGACTGCACTCATTTGATATCCTAACGACATGGTCTGCCCTTCAGACTTAGATTTTTAGTAGCGGAGTGTAGATTGGCTGTGATGAGGACTTCCCTGGAATAATGGAAAAAAGTATCTGGTGTGTGTGTATGTGTGTATGTGTGTATATCATCTTCTTTGGTGTACTTGGTGTCGATATTTACAGCTTGTGAGAGTGTGCTCCTTATCCACCTTGACATACCCAATAGTATGAAAACAGAAACAACGTATCGAACAGAGGTTATCAGTCTATAACTTGTATTAAAAAGATGAATGCTCGATGCCATTCACGACTGTTCCCAATCTTTACACTGTTTGAGTTAGGTGTCATGTCGTTGAACCCACGCTGAGAAGCACACCTTTGTGACAGTAGATACAGCAGTTAATCTTGTCAACAAAACATTGGTTGATGGCACGCCACATATGTGACGCATCGAGTAAGTAATGTGGATTACAACCATATGATACCTAACTCGCGTCGCTTTGTGCTATGGGTGTATAACAGAAAGAAAAGCGTTTGGACCGCAAACTAGCCATTTATAGACAGGCAGCACTAACTGATTAAAAAGCATCGACATATCGCACTCACTGAGGTACTTACCTTCGTTTCTTTTTTCGGATACACCCCGGTCCTCGCACTCACTGAGGTACTTACCTTCGTTTCTTTTTTCGGATACACCCCAGTCCTCGCTTCAGAAATCACTATTAGGTATTTTGCTGTATTTTTGCATGCACACGGAAGCCCAAGTTGATAAGATGCTAGCTGTCTGGTGTGCGCCGTGAGCTAGGTTTCCGAGCAGAAGAAAGCTGGTTATTTAGCACAAAACGCAAGATAATAACCCATGTAAAAGGTGACCTTCCAATGACCTTAGAGATCCTTACGCTTTCTCACAAACTACTTCCATAGGATGATTCTTTTCTTTATGTTTTTTGAGCAGCATGCCTAGTAGCGTTTTACTGCTTTTGTCGGAAGTCTGCTTTGCTTACTAAGACACTGTCAAGCCACAACTGTGGTAAAGATCTGTATCGCATAGATTATTCAGCTACAAAAGAAGGGGTTTAATCACAGGGAAACACTATAACAATGCAGAATCTTTATTTTATAATGCAGGTACCTCTGTCCCAAATAACAGGCTCCATCTTTTGCCCTGTTACTGCTCTAGAGAACCTCTTTGCGAGCACCCAACTTGACGCCAGCGCTCCACTTTCCTTCCAAAAATAGACGAATCAGTTGTTCCTGTAACACAATATCTGTGCCACCTTGCTCGTTCTACTCTCAAAACTCGGTTTAAATGCAGACAAATGTAGCCAGCTTTGCTTTCGCATCTGGGGTGCCCATTCCCATCATTAAGAGTCAGGGTACTTGGCGGTCCTATGTCCGAACGCTATCGTTCCATTCCACTTAACCAGAGGTGGTCATGTTGTAAAACAACAGCCGAACACTTAAGCTGGAAAAAAGTTCTTTACAACTACTGAAACGAGTTCAGCCTTTTGAAGAAGTTAATGTATTAAAATATTGTATGTTGTTTTTATCATTGCTCCCCAACTTATTGTTATTATTAAAATAAATTCAATTTTTGCTTTGCATGTGTTTCGCTGGCCTGTTCTCTCACTGTAATTTATTCCTTCGATGTATTCGAGTTGTGCGACGTTATTTTTCATTTTCGTTATTTTTAAATAAAAATATTTAAGGCATAACGATTGCAAAAAGATGATTTAAAAAAAATCATTATTGTTATTATTATTTTTACTGTTGTTATTATCATTACTTTATTATTGTGATTAGTAATAATCACTTATTGGATATGACCTACAGAGAAATCCCTCTCAAGAGATTTCTGGCAGTCCGAGTAGTTTTTTTCTAAAATCAGGATGAGAAAAACATTTTTCTGGCCTAATAATAAGTCTCTTGTCAGTCTTGCAATCTTATGGCCAGCAACGGAAAAATTGCAAAAATATCCCAATATTTCATCACTTAAGACCTGACCATTGGCCTCGATAGTTCACACTAAGGTATTGGATTGATAATCACGATGCCCAGGATCAAAAACTCGCAGAAGGCGCGTGTTTTCATCGTCTCCCTTTTTCGGTTTTATAGGCAATCTTTACAGTTCTGCTTCTTATGGGAGCAGTGGTTTGCGTTGTCGCCTGCGAAGCAAAAGGTTGTGAGTTCAAAGCCCGGGAATCAGTTGATTTTTCGTGGGTGTTTTGTTTGCCTGCTATATCTTTAGTGTTGCTCAAGGTCCCTAATAATACAAATTAATATACGTAATAAACGAAAACTGGCCAAATAATTTGGTAGTTTTAAACCTACAGATTCTGTCTGATCACTTTTGATAGCAGTGTTCTCCATCAGGCCTTGTACCAAATCTAAATTTTGTCAAAATTCGAAACTGCATGTTATCCTCTGGACAATATAACAGTTGTTTTGTTCCGTTTGTAAGAGGCACAACACCTTACAAGCTGAAGTGTCTGTGAGAAACTGAATTAATTTTGAGTTATGTTAGTCTCTTACACAGTGAATTATCTTATTAAATGATTGTTATCTATAGATAGCAGGAGCTCCATCCCCATTATAAATTTCTTTTATAAATTTTTACTTGTGCTCCTGGATTTTTTCAGTTGATATATTGTCAAAAAAAATTATTTATATGGTAGCATAAAGTGTAGTTTAAGTGGAACGGTTTTGAAAAATATGTGTTTTAAATTATTTCCCGAAATATTATTTATGGCATGACACAAGAACTATCAGACTGAATGATTCTGCCGGTTTATTCAGATACTTTATTCTCTATGGATTCATTGTGAAAATTGTTAAAAACAGTAACAAAAATATTAGCACAAAAAAAACAGTAGTGCTTTTTTCTCTTGCTCACTTTTTTTTATCAATTTAAGCATTGGATATTATACTTTAAAATTTAGGCGCGTAGAATCTTGGACTGCGGATGGGCACGGAGGTTGTTTATATTGCCCAATATTGCAACTACGAAAAATGTTCGATACATAAATATATATAAGTACACACTTGCGTAAGGATAAGAACAAAAACATACACGGGTGCTTTATGAAATAAAACATTATGGACAACTTTCTTAAAGACCACTTTATTACACTTGGAAAGTTTTACTTTCCTGATGTAATTAACACTTGGCAAGTCGAAGTTTATCGAGGCCAATATTTCTGACCTGACCTTTTTTCGTTACTGGCCAGTCATTTTTTCTTCACTACTGCTCCGGCCATACTGGTCTGAGAACCACCATATTTCGCACGTACATTTTGCATTTTAGTCGAGTATGAATTTTGTTTGTCACTGTAGTTCCATTGTCACTTTCGCTGTTCAGTGGCAATTTTCGAGTCTTAAACAGACCCGAGCACATGCCCCTGAAAAAATGTTTAAATAAAACTTGACGTTTATACCAACACTAATTAATCCATCAATTCTCCCCAACTTCCCTTCTCCGATTTCTTGTGTGCAAAAATATTAGGTGATAAGCTCGATGAGGAATTCCAGCAAAGATTTTCCTTTTTCACCCTTCTCTATTAACCAATTCATCTTTTGTCATTGACACTGGCAAAGTTTGACCCAAATAAAGCTTGTTTCCTTAACTGTTGCGTAATATTGATATCAATCTCAAGACTTTAAAATGCATTGAAACCTCATGTTATGACCTTACAATGAACATGTAATCAAAACATCATCTCGAATACGCTTCACTATAAAAAGTCTTTAGTTGAATAAGCCAAATCATACTTTGGGCGCTCCCAATAAAAAATGCGCAAAAATTCTGCATTTCAAATAAAAATACCGCGTAAAAATAAAAGAAATGATAGAGACGTTTCGTCTAAATGTCAAATTTCTCTTGCATCAAAGAGCAATCGGATTTATAACAACCCGTATGCTATTTTTACAATTTTATTAAAACTTTAAAAAAATAGTTTCGAGTTTCAATTCTATCATGTTCCAAGTATGAACTGTTTTTGTGATATTTCTTCTATATTTTTCTGTCACTTCTTTCATTTTTCACCCGGTTCCCTCGCAGTCGAAATTCAAAATTCTTGCGCATTTTATTCGAAACACCCAAAGTGTGGTTTGGCTTGTAGGATAAAATATAAAACAAACCATTTTTATTGCGCTGTGTGGAATTTTGAGGCAAAATATACTTTAGATGTTGTGTTTTATCAATAATAATTTTACGTTGAACATCAACCATAACAAAACAGGAGTCACCTTAGCTAGGGAAACAGTGAACAGTGCGTACTTACATAAGCAGCCAATGTTTGTTTTGTGTGGCGTGTTTTACGAGATACGAAAACTGCGTGCTATTAGTGTCAAGACAGGAGTACATAAAATGATATCGTATGACATTTTTACAGCTCCCTCCCTTTCCCTCCTCTTTCTGGCTCGATTGGAATGCTTGATTGTATTCACCCCCGGATTTTCTTCAGCGAAATTTTCGAATTGCCAAACTTAAGCAAATTTTCGCGTTTTTCCCCATAATATTCTTTCAAATAAACGTCTTCTATAGTAGCGATGTTTGTGAATTATACAGTTTTTGAGAGTCTATATTCTTTGCGGTCTTCATCCGAACATCCCCGTCGCTTTGAAGACTGACAGCCCCCCTCAAACCCCTAACTCTTCCCCAGTTTAGTTTATTGTCCTGGCTTATCATTCTCATTGATCCGTTAAAGGTTTTCATTTATATAATTGTTGCCAATTAGCCGTTTCCATCCGTATCACTTCACCTACACGAAGCGAAGTATCGCTCTAGTATTCCTGAAAAGTTCATGGGTTAAAAAATTGGGTCGCTGATAAAAACGACATAAACAAACACACGCTGTATAATGCGAGTTCCGTCCGCTCTGACTCACAATATGTCACCGTACCGCGTCGTGCAGCGTAAGCTTTACCCATATCGTCCCGTCCAGTGGCAACACCTCGCTCATCTACTCCCACTATAAGAATCTCAATCGGAACTTAACTATGGCTCAATTAACACACCGGCCTCTCTTTAACTGATAAAGCTCAAAACACAGGGACAGAGGACTTACTGACAGACAACGGTAGTTCTTGCTCCCCCCTCGTCCTTTGTGATATAACCTTTGTAATAGAAACATTGATTATCTTGGAAAACGTCGGTACAGGACGTCGGAATGGCGTCCGTTTTAGGTCATATTTATCGCGACAAAACGTCGACGGCCATAACTTCTACTGTTAAAATGTCGACGGATAAAATATCGACGGCCAAAACGTCGACAAGTGTAAAACCGGATAAAACGTCTACTCTCCTCTAAAATAAGTAATTTTGGAAAGTGTGTGGTGTGGTTAACAATTACGCCTCCCCCCCCCCCTATCACCACGCAGACATGCAAGTCGCAGAGGAGACAGGAGTTGGTCTAGGGCTTGACCAGGAGTACTGATGCTGTCCGAGGAGTTTAATAGATTTAAGGAACCAGTGCAATGTCCGGCTTAAACAGGCTCCATATTTGAGGAGTAATGCAGTGTTTATTTGAGGTACTGTTGACATCTGAGTATTTTTCGCCTAGCCCCTCTAGCAGACAAAAGTCCAGATTTATTTCGATGGACAGCAAGAGGTGTCTGTCTGAGGCCTTCAAGTTGTGATTTGTGTTTTGGAGTAGCATTTCATTGACATTGTTCTCACATGGTATCAAAGATACCATATGAGGTTGAAATGCTTAGAATTCTTCACCTATTTTTTTTTTTTTTTTTTGTTTTTTTTTTGTTTTTTTTTGTTTTTTTTGTTTTTTTAGTTTTCCGCCAAAATCTTGTTCGCGCTTCTCCTCCGAAACCGCTGGGCGTAGAAAGTTGAAACTTGGCATACGTATGTAGACCAACGTGAACTCGATTTGCGTCGATTTTCAGTGACCTTAAGCATTGTCTTCAAGGTCAAATTCAAGGTCAAAGGTCAATTGCGGCCGAATTCTTGTTCGCGCTTCTTCTCCGAAACGGCTGGGCGCAGAAAGTTGAAACTTGGCACACATACGCAGACTAATGTGAACTGGATCTGCGCTGAATTTCAGTGACCTTGAGCATTGTTTTCAAGGTCAAATTCAAGGTCAAATTAAAAAAAAGTAATATATCGAAAACGGTTAGAGATAGAGCGATTCTGAGCGAATTTTCGACCCTACGGGTTTAAAACATCTGTTAAGCATAGTATCTCGGGTGACGATCGACGTCGAAACCGGAAGTTGGCCAATATCTCGAAAACGGTTAGAGATAGAGCGATTCTGAGCGAATTTTCGGTCCGAAGGGTATAAGTTATCGCATAAAAAGATATCTCGGCGAGCTCGATCCGGTCGGGTGACGATCGACGTCGAAACCGGAAGTTGGCTAATATCTCGAAAACGGTTAGAGATAGAGCGATTCTGAGCGAATTTTCGACCCTACGGGTTTAAAACAGTTGTATAAAAGGGTGTCTCGGCGAGCGCGACCCGGTCGGGTGACGATCGACGTCGAAACCGGAAGTTGGCTAATATCTCGAAAACGGTTAGAGATAGAGCGATTCTGAGCGAATTTTCGGCCCGAAGGGTATAATACACTGTATAAAAAGTGTTCCCGGCGAGCTGGATCCGGTCGGATGACGATCGACGTCGAAACCGGAAGTTGGCTAATATCTCGAAAACGGTTAGAGATAGAGCGATTCTGAGCGAATTTTCGACCCTACGGGTTTAAAACAGTTGTATAAAAGGGTATCTCGGAGAGCGCGACCCGGTCGGGTGACGATCGACGTCGAAACCGGAAGTTGGCTAATATCTCGAAAACGGTTAGAGATAGAGCGATTCTGAGCGAATTTTCGGCCCGAAGGGTATAACACACTGTATAAAATGTGTTCCCGGCGAGCTCGATCCGGTCGGGTGACGATCGACGTCGAAACCGGAAGTTGGCTAATATCTCGAAAACGGTTAGAGATAGAGCGATTCTGAGCGAATTTCCGACCCTACGGGTTTAAAACAGTTGTATAAAAGGGTATCTCGGCGAGCGCGACCCGGTCGGGTGACGATCGACGTCGAAACCGGAAGTTGGCTAATATCTCGAAAACGGTTAGAGATAGAGCGATTCTGAGAGAATTTTCGTCCCGACGGATTTAAAACACTTGTATAAAGGGGTATCTCGGAGAGCGCGACCCGGTCGGGTGACGATCGACGTCGAAACCGGAAGTTGGCTAATATCTCGAAAACGGTTAGAGATAGAGCGATTCTGAGCGAATTTTCGACCCTACGGGTTTAAAACAGTTGTATAAAGGGGTATCTCGGAGAGCGCGACCCGGTCGGATGACGATGTACGTCGAAACCGGAAGTTGGCTAATATCTCAAAAACGGTTAGAGATAGAGCGATTCTGAGAGAATTTTCGGCCCGAAAGGTATAACACACTGTATAAAAAGTGTTCTCGGCGAGCTCGATCCGGTCGGGTGACGATCGACGTCGAAACCGGAAGTTGGCTAATATCTCGAAAACGGTTAGAGATAGAGCGATTCTGAGCGAATTTTCGGCCCGAAGGGCATAATACACTGTATAAAAAGTGTTCTTGGCGAGCTCGATCCGGTCGGGTGACGATCGACGTCGAAACCGGAAGTTGGCTAATATCTCGAAAACGGTTAGAGATAGAGCGATTCTGAGCGAATTTTCGATCCAAAGGGTATAACTCATTGCATAAAAGGGTATCGCGGAGAGGGCGACCCGGTCGGATGACGATCGACGTCGAAACCGGAAGTTGGTTATTATCTCGAAAACGGTTAGAGATAGAGCGATTCTGAGCGAATTTTCGACCCAAAGGATATAACACACTATATAATAGGGTATCTCGGCTTCGAATTTTCGAGCCTTCGGAGTTAAAACAATTCTAGTGGTGTTTTTGTTTAAAAAGATTTGTCTGAATGTGAAAAGTGCTTTCAAATTCTTTTTTTTTTTATTAATAAGCCCCCGACAACACGTTTAGTGTAAGCTCCATGATTCTTTATTTCGTCTTTAAGTTTCCCAATGTACCCCAATATACCATGTGAGACAATTGCGCTCGCGCAATTAGCTTCTAGTTATTTTTATGATGGAGAGTGTTTATAAATAACTGCATATTTGACCACATCACAGATTTATTAATTATAAATAGAACTGATTATGTTCCTTTAATAAAAATTTTTTAACAGATATGTCTACTTCATTTCAACAAATATTAGTTCGTTTTATTTCTTTTTACATTTGTCGACGTTTTAATCGTCGGCGTTTTGTCTGTCGATCTTTTTGCAGTTGACCTTTTGAACTTCGGCATTTTGACCGACGTTTATCCAGCATTCATAGAATCAAACTGGGTGTTCGGTATCCGAAATTGGTAGGTGTCCGGTTTATCGGGGTTTCTTAACAATATAAAAAAAATCAAAAATAAAAAAG
>OX457029.1:4640875-5108375 GCA_949752745.1 Protula sp. h YS-2021
AATTTGCGAAATTTTTGGTTGCCATGAGTGTGGCCACATGGCTAGCATATTTATTGTTATTGTACTTAGCACTTAGCAAACATATGTTCACCAGGTGGTGAATATATGTGCCTATGCTTAACCATCTTTGTTTGCCAAGGGTAACATGTAGTCACCATATCTTAATCATATGGTTGTCACATGGTATAATCTATAACTATATATAGAAATATATATATATATCAACGATATGTGGTAAGCATGTGTTCGTATGATTAACATCTGTCTAACATATGTTTTATTAAATTGGTAGAGGTATGTAAGAAGCGTTTCATCATGTGTTGGATATACTTTTGACGAAGATTTATGCTGCAGGTGCCCTTGTACATTTCAAACACAATTGCGCCCCCTACTGTCACCCTCCACCCCTTGCCCCTTCCCCCCAATGACCCGCTTTGTCTCCATTCTGGATTGCTACACGTGCAGCGACCTCAATAGGGATACTTGACATTTTGCCGCTGGCCTGCGGACAAGTGGCCAGCGCAGGTTCACTGTCGGCAATTGCCCTGCCGTCAGTGAGGACATTTCACAATAGTGTAAATGATTCTCTATGTTGATGAATGGACAGAAATTAAGCTGTTCTTTTCAATGGGTAGTGTTTCTATTTTACCACAAGCCAATGATGCGACTTTCTGAAAGAGACTCGAACAATTTGTGGGAGTGACTGTATTTGCTGGGGGTGTGTGCGGTGGGGTGTGTGTTGTGTTGTGTATGTGGTGGGGTGTATGTGGTGGGATGTGTGTGGTGGGGTGTGTGTGGTGGGGTGTGTGTGGTGGGGTGTATGTGGTGGGGTGTGTGTGGTGCAGTGTGTGCGGTGGTGTATTTATGGTGGGGTGTGTGTTCTGGGGTATGTGTGGTGGGGTGTGTGTGGTGGGGTGTATGTGGTGGGGTGTATGTGGTGGGGTGTGTGTGGTGAGGTGTATGTGGTAGGGTGTGTGTGGGGGTGTGCGGTGGTGTGTTTATGGTGGGGTGTGTGTGTGTGGTGTGTTTGTGGTGGCGTGTGTGCCATGGTGTGTTTATGGTGGGGTGTGTGTGGCGGCATTTGTGTGTTGGTGTGTGCGCGGTGGGATGCGTGTGGTGGGGTGTTGTGGTGGGGTGTGTGTGGTGTGTTTGTGGTGGGGTGTGTGCGGTGGTGTGTTTATGGTGGGATGTGTGTAGCGGGATGTGTGTGGTGGGGTGCGTGTGGTGGTGTGTGTGTTGTGGTGTGTGGTGGTGTGTGTGCGGTGCTGTGTGTGTGGTGGGGTGTGTGTGTGTGGTGTGTTTGTGGTGGGGTGTGTGCCATGGTGTGTTTATGGTGGGGTGTGTGTGGCGGCATTTGTGTGTTGGTGTGTGCGCGGTGGGGTGCGTGTGGTGGGGTGTGTGTGGTGGGATGAGTGTGTGTTGGTGTGTGCGCGGTGGGGTGCGTGTGGTGGCGTGTGTGCGGTGGGGTGTGTGTGGTGGGGTGTATGTGGTGGTGTGTGTGTGGTGGTGTGTGTGGCAGGGTGTGTGCGGTGGTGTGTTTATGGTGGGGTGTGTGTTGTGTGGTGTGTGTGGCGGGATGTGTGTGGTGGTGGTGTGTGTGGTGTGTGTGGTGTGTTTATGGTGGGGTGTGTGTGGCGGGATGTGTATGTTGGTGTGTGTGTGTGGTGGGGTGCGTGTGCTTTGGTGTGTGTGATGGGGCAGTTAAGGGAGTTGGAATAAGTTTTTTGTATGAAAAGGTGAAATCATTGTTAAATCACCATATACAAATAAAAAGAGTAAATAAAAAGGAGAATGGCGACAATTTTTTTGTGAATAAAGGGAAGGCATTTCAGCAGGCAAAAGACCATGCACACATATCACTATCTGTGCGCCAAGTAGGCCAATACCCCCCTCCCCTCTCCCCCCTCCCCCGTGTTCATTTTTCAGCGGAACTCCAGTTGGAACTGGTTGCTGGAACAAAGAAACGACCGGTATATCTGCGTAGCACAACGCCAACAGCTGATGATATCCTGACCATGTTATGCAAAAATCTGAATATGCAAAAAAGGCTCGGGCAAACCATTCGGTATGCTGAGAGTGGGGCACAAAGGTTTTTAGAGGGCGATAATTCACGACTATTACCAACCCCTCTCCCACACATTACCCATACTCATAAATTCCAAACTAATAGGTTTATAGCCCTGGAATTAACAAAAGGGAATATTGATTAGATTATGATGAAGACCAACTATAGTAAGAAAAGAGTGACGTTATACATTGCCCCATGAAACAAATCAAAGCAATTATAAATCTGCGGTATCGTTACGTTTTTTGCCTGTCCATAAAAATAAAAGCTAAACAGAGTTAAAAAGAAATATCGACTGCACTTTTACCTAGTCGACATTTCACGATGTCTTTGTATTATTATTATTATTTTTATAGCTTCTCGGATTTATTGTCTGAAGGCACTAACTTTCGCCATTCGCTGCCTTAATGAAGATTGTTATAAAAAACAGATGACCTCTGAGAGAACCACCGTAGAGGTTGGCTGTTGGACAACAACGAGAGCTACAGTCCAACCCCCGGATCCTACACACTTTGCAACACCAGAAGTGCCCAGTGGAATGATAGTTGGTCACAAAATGCTGCGTCTCGTTAAAAGAAAAAAAAAACAAGAGTTCTGAAGTGGTGGTTTTGCGATAAACAGCGAAGAAAATTGACCCCCCAGCTCTGAGGACAAACATGATCCTCAAAAGGTACATGTGGACTTTGTGGGCCAAAAGCTGAAGTTCTTATGCGCGAGTTGCTGATGATAAAACAAATCAATCTTTTATAACATTTTTCTGTGTAAAAAGAGAAGGGGAATGTCACAAGTAAGTTGCACTTGATCGTTGTGTTTTACATTGATTAAAATTCTAATGGTTTTTTTGGCTTAATAACCACGATCACTTGTTTCTGCCGGAAATGATTCCAGCTCAAAACCAGCCAATGCATTTCTTTTATCTGCAGGCGTTTGCACAAAGGACAGTAACTGCACTGAGAACCAGTATGAGAACTGGCTAAGATTGAAGATATTCCTCGGCTTGCAACTCTTCCCGGTTTTGCTAGCAATGGGAGTAAATTTAAACGGTCTTAAAAGGCCTTACCAAATGCTTTGTTCCAGGGTCCCAGCCCCATCCCATCTCCTCGAGATGGCTGTGGGGAGGGGGGGGGGGGGGACGGGGGAGCTTAGTGCCATATGTTTAGGTTGTGATATGGTGTAGGGTGACCACGTGAACACCAGTTTATCTTACGTATGAGTGACACCGGGGATGATGTGTGATATAAAACGTCAGTCATTTTGAGTTTGCTTTCGTTGACATCAGCCTGTAACAACCTTTCAGACCCATCAAAAACATTGCACAATATGAACATTTTTTTCTCGATTTTCTCTTGCTGCTAAGAGGTTCAATAAGCTAACTTATTAACTGACAAAAGCAGAGACCAAGCCAAGACATGGCAAAAAGCTTGATCCCTTTTTTCTCAACACTGCAGTTTCTGGTTGGAACCAGCTATACTCAGCTGTGTTCAGTTCCTCAAACCGCCATCCATATTTGGTCTTAGCTTTGGTATAGAAAACTCATAAAGATAACAAGAGGGATAAAACACAAAGTATTGCCGTTAGTAAAATATTTTTGTTTATTTATTTTTTTTTATTGAAAAATCATTAATGCACTCTCGTCTCCTACTGGTTTTGAAACACAAGGTGTACTTATCTGCTCAAGAACTTACTAGAAGATAATGTAATTTATCATAAGCAAATTCGTTCTTTTCATGAGCAAGGCACCTGATAAAGAGCGTGTCTTGCAAGTAAATGAGTGCCTTGAGAACCAAAATCGGGAACACATCCATCTCCAAATGCTCTTGTCTGACTACTGGTGGGCCAAACAGTAGAAACTCTGACCTACTGTCGGCCAACAAGACGAAATATATATCAACCTAAATATACACACAAGTGTGAAGTCTTCATCATTGATGGGATATTGATTCTATCTTTCAATGATTGATTTCAAGATGAGAAGAAAACTACTGCACCTACTCGAAAGGATTGATAAATATTTGTCAAAATCAGCTGACAGAAAAGTTTGACGTCCTTATATAAAGCTACAATTTGAACGTGAGCATCATATCGTTCTGGGACGATTTATATTTTTTGGAACAAGTACACTGAGGTAAGTTTTACCTTTGAAATGGGCGATATCTATCCAGCGGGTGGTTTTATGTTGACAAAGGCGCACTGATTTACCCCGGTTAGTAACTGTAACGCACAGCAAGCAGTAGATGGTTCTTACATGGCTGGGCGTTTGCAACAATCATAGATAAAAAAAAAAAAAAAAAAAAAAACGACACAAATTTGCTTTCTTTGTCACACAAAGCGTCTCTTAATTATTTCCTCACCAAGAGGACCGTCCATAAAGTACGTATGTGCTTGGGAGGGGTCTGAGGTTTTTTTTTTTTTTTTTATAATATTATGTTTCGCGTTTAGGGACTGAAATATCCAGGGTGGCACGTTTAGTTAAAAGGTGTGTGTGTGTGTGTAAACTTGGTACTCCGTGTTTAGGGGGTCGCACATGGTTACCAATATTTAGGAGAGTGCACCCCCCCCTCCCTTAACGGGTGCATCTGCGGGTGTTATCGACACTGTGTGACGTCACCAATTTTTGCGTACAGCGATAATGTGGGGGGTGGGGGAGGGGGGAGGGGCGTCAACAAGTCACCAGATGTTACGCACGTATTTCATGGATGGGCGCCGTAGTCGTGCGCATATTCAAGATTGTCTTTTGTGGGCGGAGGTGGGGGGGGGGAGGGTTGGCTGTAGCATGCTTTCCGCCGTGAATCGTGCATGTATTTCAGGGACTATTTTCGAATTTTCAGGGCAGGGTGATTTTTTTCAACGAATATTAGTGTCGTAGTTTATGTTGAGAGATGGCAAAATATTTTTTTTTGGCCTAACTATTGGTTTATATTAAGAAAGCTAATGTGAGTGTCCTCCAGCATGAAAGCTTATAATAAGGAACAAGAATACTGCAATCAAGCAGCTGAAATGGAATAGGGTTGGGGGAGGGCGAGGGGGTGGGGTAAACTGTTTCCACTGGTATGGTGCTGTCCCTTGCTTAATAATTAATGCTCATTTTAACCGAATTTTTTGGCACGCTCTATGTTCTCTCTCTCTCTCTCTCTCTCTCTCTCTCTCTCGCAGTCTCACACACTCACACTTTCTCTCTCTCTTCCTCCCGCCCAAAATTAGCCTGCTTAATCCTGGTTTTGTGAGTAGAATACTGGGAGAGTAAACTACCACACATTCCTCTGGCACCTGGACAGCATTCTCTATCACGTGAACGATGAGTCTCTTATCTGGATCAACACATGATTTAACTAGACTGAATTCTGTTATTACGTAATGAAACGTACCCACTTGGAAGCTACATGAAACAGCCGGGAAATAGTGGTGTCGCTTTCAGATTTGAAGCTCAAACTCACGACCATGGTCACGACAGTTTCTATTGTGTTGCAACGTGATCTTTGACCTTAAAACACAAACTCACGACCAAGGTCACGACAGTTTTCATTGTGTTACAACGTGATCTTTGGAAATCACGAAGTGGGCCTACTTTTTAACATATCTATCCGCTCTGTGTTTATGCATAACACAGCGATCTCCGCAGAGGTCAGTTGTTTAATAACAACGAGGGATAACTACAAATTCAATTATCGATAAAAAAGGAGAAAATTGAAATTACTTATTTGCTCTCGTTAGTCAATTATGTGTTTGATATGTGTCCTTTTATAGCCTTTCTTGCTGATGTCAACGGCAGTGATACCTGTCACAAAAGAAATCACATCTAACTACTTATAAACATGAAAATTACATTACACTTGTATTAATTTAAATGACTAAAACAAACTTTTAGCATTTTATTGACAGTCATTAAGTACGATTATCATTTAACTAGCGTTGAATTGTCTCACGGATTTTCACATGAAATTTCTGCACCTGGAAGGTTAGCAAAACAAAAAATAATATGTGAAAAAAGATGTTTTGAACTCTTGAGGCCGACCAGAAATAATACACTGCGCGCACATTTTCATGGATGTTTTGATAAACAACCTTTTAAAAATAGTCAATGTTTTCATATGAATGCGCTCTAGTTTACATTTTAACGACATATTAAATATGCACTTGAAAATGTCAAAGCAGACTTTCCAGATGAATTCATGTCTGTTATATAGAACACAGGTTTGGTCATTATTCTCTTCAAACACCATAGTTTTTTTTCAGCTTTTCTTGTTTGTTTTTCTTTTTTTTTTTTTTTTCATTTTCCCCTTTTTTTCCTGAACTTAAAGAAGACCACCCATTTTAAATTCTTCAAGAATTTTTCCGAATATATATATATATATATATATATATATATATATATATATATATATATATATATATATATATATATATATATATATATATATATATATATATATATATATATATATATATATATATATATTCCTATGCACTATTTTTAGGATTGATCCATTAGTCTATTGCTAAGTTCAGACACCGTCCGATGTCTGTATCGTCCCCGGGCATGAGGCGTGTTGTATTTTTAGCCTTGGACTACTTGTTAAACTGTTGTGAGCAAGACAAGCTCAGACAGAAATTAAACCTAAAAAAAAAAAAAACATATTCACTTGATATTTTAGTGGGCTTTTGTGGCTGGTGGCAACAACAAAAAAAAAAAAAAAAAACCTAAAGCTTAAATATCCAGGTTCTTTGGTGGCGACAACTTACGGATTAAACTGACATATTTACTTGGAATATCTTTATAAAAAAAGGAAAGGTAAGCATCCAAGACTGCGAGAATTCGATTTGATTGTAAAAGTTTTGAAATAAAAAACGACGATGTGGAAGACATGAAATGGAATGTACTTTTGTATTCATTGATTAATTTTCGAAAACGATTTCAATATTATTTGATTTTCCTACATAAAATATTGAACTGACGTACAACATATAAAAAAATTAATTATTTGTAATCTTTGAGAGCCTTCCGATTTTTTTTTTTTTGTTTAATTTTAATTTAAAAACTTTAGCATAAAGATAACTTTGAAGTTTGGAAATTAATATAAATAAATATAAAACGAGTAAAGTCAGCAGTAAACGATGTAAAATTAGAAAGGATCAATGGTATGAAGGAAAAAAATATGAACACGCATGCCCGCAACTCGTGGTGCAAGGTGGCTCTAGCCAACATTAAAAAGCTCAGATTGGTTATTTCTTTGGCAAGTAAAGATCTAGACGCCTGCGATATTTGGACAAGTTGGTCGAAGTTACCTGATCGAAATTACCCGGGAGCAAAAACGTCATAAGTACGTTGACCTTATCTACGACACGAAACGTCATTTGAACATTGCAACCTGTTTCCAAGTAGCTAGAGAAAAACTCCTTGGGACTATTAGAATTCATCATTTTACAAGTTGTAAATTTTTAAATGTGCATAAAAAACCGAAAATTCACGAAATGAGAAGCCTGCAGGACCCAGAGATGAAAATAAAAAAATTTTATGTTGATTAAAAGCAATGAATTTACATAAAACCAAAAGCTGTGAAGTACTTCAAACGAAGCCTTCAGGCAACCGTAACCAGCTTACTAAAATATGAGGTGAGCGAAAAAATCTTTTACTCGAGTCCAAAAACACCATAGGATTAGATATAATTTCAGTTTTTTTTCTGCTTAAGCCAGATGACCAAAAATATGGTAATGATCTAACAGACAGCGTTTTTTTTTTTTTTTTTTTTGGTCAAATCTGAAAGCGATCGAAAAAGCAATCATTGTGTGCAAAAGCTTTGGAAATGTCGAAATTATCCAAACTTGGAAGAAGCGCTGTAGATGACCCGGACAAATACTCCAGCCAAATTTAAAAGCAGTCAAACAAAATTACAAAGGGGCAGGGACATCAAAATCGCAAATAAAAGAAGTGACCCCGTCTGGTGTGAAAAAAATCTCAGTAAAAAAATCTACTGGCCGGTTGAGTGTATAAAAAACAAAAGGAAAAATGTTATCCTAAAATGATGTGCTCTCGCGTTCGGCGCCCGCATTTTTATACATGAAACACTTCGAAGTAGCAACTGATATATTGACAATAGAAGTATTTGTTCACAAAACAAGTAAAATGGGGGTAGTTTAGGGGACTAAACCACATTTTTTTACGAAAAAGAAGAGAGGGAGTTTTGTTCAATGTCTGGTCACCGAGGTATTACAGAAAACAAATCGACTGCGATCGGATCTATTTTTTCAAAAGATTTGTTTGAAATTGAGTTCAGAATCAAGTTCTCTGTTCCTTGCTGTCTTTGGGACAACAATGGTTTTCGTACTACGTAGTATTTTGAAGATGAATCAAACTAGCCCGCAAAATCACTCGAGATCAGGTTAATTAGAGTCACAATTCTACATAGTTTGCAAAGATTGCAGTCAAAACCAGAGGATGGCATAGACGAAACAAGGGACGGACGGACGAACAGACGCGCAGACACGAAGTCGTCTGGCCTTCACATCAAGAATAGCTCTATGACACGCATTTAATGTATACACAAATGTGCATGTGTCCATCATATGTATGTGTTAAGATAAAGAGACATGCGAAAATGTCATCAGCGGGCAGTGAACGCCAAAATACCATGTTCATGAACATTCTGCACATGGAGGTTGGCAGAACATTGTAAACGTTTCCCATGAATAATGCGAAGAAATGATTCTTTGTCAATTAACTGCTATATTTCGTTCCAATTGTAGGTCTTAGAACTAAAAGAAAGGAACTTCAGAGCAGCAAAGTTAAAAAAAAAAAAACAAACATATATCACGATAAAACTTAAAGATGGAACATCAAAGCGATCACCTTAAAATCGCCCCGGCTCCACTGGCCATGTCGCTATCATTATTTGAAAGTAACGGAATAGTGTCAAGCAAAGCGAGTGTGGGAAAAAAGCCGACAGACGTCATTTCATCGGCGCCTGACGGTGGCTGGGGTTGGCTCGTGTGTTTCGCTTCGTTTGCTTGCATGGTGATCATCGATGGTATGCTGTTCAGTTTCGGCGTTTTCTACATCGATCTCCTCACGTATTTTCAAGCCAGTAGCAGTAAAACAGCCCTAATTGGATCGCTATTCATGGGCATGAGCATGATCGGTGGACCTCTAGCCAGCACCCTCGTCAATCTGTTCGGAATCCGGAAGGTGACCATGGCCGGAAGTATCATGTCTTTCCTCTCATTCAGTGCAAGCGCCTTCGCCCCATCAGTCGAAGTGCTCGCAGTCACGTACGGCTTCTTTGGAGGTACGGAAAACTTTAATTATAATAACATTTTGATAATAACTGGTGATATATCCTCAGCACTTTTCAAACACTTTGTTTTGCACCTTCACATGGTATATGGTTATGGGAAACTGTTGTTTTCAAGGTAGGTTTGAAACTGTTACCACCAAAAGAAAAATGCTGATTAATCTTTTAATTGTAGGTTTGCTTTATGTAAGCTATGATACTTGTGTAATGCGTTTTAATGTATTACCAATGACACTGTTCATGCAAATGTTACATTCGCCCTTTATCAAAGGGGAAACATGCAGGTTTTGTACGTTCTATGTGTGTCTCTATCTAAAAATCAAATCATAATAGGTAAAAATTATTTGATACAGAAATTATTTTGTTTAAAGGGTATAAAATTCATGACGTCACGGCGCGATAAGATAAGTGGCAGCTAACTGAACAAAGAAATCTATTTTGCTGTAGTTTCTATTAATTGAAGTTGAAAAAAATTAACTTTATCTGATAAAAAATGATTGGTGACATCAGTCTATGGTGGTGAGATTTTTTTTAATTCAACAGTCTTTCCTGTCTTAACGCACTGATGCCGGGTGCACTGGCGATTCTAGTTTTTAATGATTTCTTAAATTTGTATTAGGTTGACTTGGAATAAATTTGTTTCAGCTCAGGTTTGTCACACAATAGAAATCAATCACCTGACCAGAAAGCCGCAAAAATAGGGTGTAACGAGTTTCCTCTGAATTTGTGGAAGTCGGAATGAAATTCGATTGGTCAGGACGGGTACATAACAGGGTCCGCGAAGGAGGTATAATATCGTAGGTCAACACAAAGTCACTTCCGGCTAAAAAGCACTTAAGTTCAATTTGAACTTGATGTTTGAAACCAGAAACTCATTGCAGCCTTAAAAAATAATATCGTAATAATTATGTTTTTTTTTTTTTTTTGTTCTTTTTTTTTTTTTGCTATTGTTGAAAGAAGCATATGTTTTGTTACCAGCATTTTGGAGGGTGGCTGGATGATCGTATGAACTCTGTGGTGAAGTCACGTGTTGCGGATCACGTGGTACCGATACGAGTTCTTCCCTAGCCAGTGGTAATGTCTTGGTAACTGGGTGTCGAACAATAACGAGCACTGTCTCCAGTAACATTCTGTGAGAATACGACACTAAAATCGAACATTTCGGTGTGTGTCTCTCGATCGGTTATCGATATAAAAGGCCGACCATGTGCTTCGATGCTTGAACAGCGACGCAGATCCTTTCAATATCGAAAGAACAATGTTGTCAGTCAAATCGTTAATGGTGATTTTGACATTTCTGCTTTATCGCCCAAGTTGCCCTCCAAGGGTTTTAAGCATTGGTACTAAATATTATGGTCTAAAAAAACCAGCAAATATGAAAATACCCCCGTCCCCTTCAAAAAAAAAAAAAAAACCACAACACTAAAACAAACCTGCATCTAAATCGATCGCAAAGAGGGGCGGGGATTGGGGTGGGCACTGAAGTAAAACTAAAAAATGCAAAATATCATGTAATTTGATATAATACAAAATACAAAATATAACGAACTAATCAGAAACAGGCGGAAAGTTGCATCATAAAAGACCAGCCCTTTCTTTCTTTCTTTCTTTCTTTCTTTCTTTCTTTCTTTCTTTCTTTCTTTCTTTCTTTTTTCTTTCTTTTTTCTTTCTTTCTTTCTTTTTTTCTTTCTTTCCTTCTTAATTTCTTTCTTACTTTCTTCTTCTCTTTCTTTTTTCTTTCTTTCTTTCTTTTCTTTCTTTCTTTCTCTCTCTTTTTTCTTTCTTTCTTTCTTTCTTTCCTTCCTTCCTTCCTTCATTCTTTCTTTCTTACTTTTTTTTCTCTTTCCTTTTTCTTTCTTTTTTTTCTTTCCTTCTTTCTTTCCTTCCTTCAATCTTTCTTTACTTTCTTTCTCTCTTTCTTTTTTCTTTCTTTCTTTCTTTCTTTTTTTTCTTTCGCTTTTCTTTATTTTTCTTCCTTTCTTTTTTTTGCTGCTTTTTCGTTCCTTTCTTTTAAATGCATGTGCCTTTAAGCAATTATCAAAATAAACAACTATTTTGCGATCAACCCTACCTATAAACTTATCTTAAATTATCTTAAATTACAATGAGGAATTTAAGAAAATTGAACAACCCATAATGCTGATGCATAGCCTATCACAAGGAGTTAACAAACCGTGCAACTGTACTGTGAAAGTCAAGAAACTCTACTTAATCCCCACGCACCTCTTTGAATCTCCTATAATGTGTCTCGTGTCTCCTTATTTTTATCTCCGGTGTGACACAGTGTCTCAAACCTGGATGGACTTTATCCAGCAATTGTCTCATACCCCAGGCCAAAATAAACAGAACAATTAGTGTTTTTATTTTTCTGATATTTTTTTTTTAAGTAGTAAACAAGAAGATATAGTCCATTCTCTTTTTGTTTTCTAACCGGTTTTATCTAGAGATACAATGAACTTCAGCTGTACCTGTTATACTTGTTAAAAGATGCTTTAAGTAGGATAAACATTTTGTCACTGCCCCTTTGAAATATAAGGCCTATTCTTTAAGTCGGAATGCACACAAGTTTTGCCTTGAAGTTTAGTTTCCCATGGGAAATATGACCTTCCAGGGGAAAATCTACTATAATATTTTGTTCCCTCGATTCCACTGCTATCAGATCCCCGCCCGAAAACTCCCTCCCCCAGAACCTCCCTTTCTGGTATACTCGCCTCCTCAGATGCAGAGAAAACTAAGAAAACCCGTTAAACCCTGTTCATTCCTGTTAGGCTACTACTACAAGTGAGGCGAACAGAGACATTTCATTTAATTTGCTGCCTTTATTTTCTGTGTTTGGGAGAAAATTTATTAGTTGTATAATTGGAAAGAAAGGGCAAGGCAAACTGAGCAAATGAGAAGTAAACATTGTTCAACATTAGTCGAAAAATGAATGGGAGTTTTGGCACCAGAAAATAGAAAATAGAAAGCGCAACTACTTGAAGAAAACAAGAGGATGGGTAGTCAATCAGAGCCCTAGGTCTATTTTTGTAACGTAGCGATTTATCTGGGAAACAGTAAATGTGCCCCCCTCTAAGTACTATGGAAATTTTTTTCTTAAAAGGGGTTTTTCAAATTTTTTTAATATCAGGCCCAATATATTTTTTTAATATAAAAATGAAGTTAGTGTGAGTCTATGCTGACTAGCCAATGTTATGGCAGTTTTGGGAACACGTCATTCTGTGTTTTTGCAGGGTTCATGTTTTTGTGACTACTTGATAACTACACATAATGTGAAGGCTGTTCCGGGAATTATCCACTTGATAACTGCATATAATGTGGAGGCTGTTCCGGGAATTATCCACTTGATAAATGCATATAATGTGAAGGCTGTTCCGGGAAATATCCACTTGATAACTGCACATAATGTGGAGGCTGTTCCGGGAATTATCCACTTGATAACTGCACATAATGTGAAGGCTGTTCCGGAAATTATCCACTAGACAACTGTGCATAATGGGAAGGCTGCTCCGGGAATTATACGCTATAGACTTGTTGTTTGCGGCCTATTTCCTTCGAATCGTTTAGTGTCTTTTTTTGGGGGGGGGGGGGGCGGCGGATGGGAGGAAAGGCAGGTGCAAAGTTTTGTCAATGAGTACAGGTCGACATCGGAAATGAGAAGCGTTATGACAAAAGATGGGACAATCTTAGTACTCTTGATCTAGAGCCAGAAGCCATACTGCCCCAACCTTGACCGTGCCGATTCCTGGAGCAGGCCTTGCGCAGTTAGCCTGATATAAATGCCCCCCCCCCCCTCCCCATTGCATAGGCGTCTGGAATTAAGCTCAATTAATAGAGAAATAAGTAAAAGTTTTCTGTAAAACAAAGCCCATTGTTGTTTAGTGAAATATATATATATGTGAGTTGTAAAACCTATCTGCGTTTAGCTGGTCGGTCATGTTTGAAATGTATTTACGGTAAATACACTGTTGAAATACCAGTAAATCGGCAGGCTTTGCCATTGTTTCAACTTCATGATGTATAAGTTAAAAAAAATTGTTTTTTTTTATTTATTCAGAATCAATAAATATGTGATTTCCTGCTCCGATAAAGGCATGTGAATAGTTTCTGTTTAAAACGCAAAACGTAATTTATGATAAGTTAAGAAATGAAAAAAAAAAAAACAACTTTTTCTCTCAACATAAGTATCATGGTATCTAAGACCTGTGCTTTTTTTCAGGCTTGAGTGTATGTATGGTGTACATTCCTGCCATACTCGTCATAGGGTTTTACTTCGAGAAACGCCGAGCTTTTGCAAACGGTTTGTCAGCCAGTGGTTCGGGTGTCGGCGTTTTTATCTACTCTCCGCTCTGCAGCTATCTGCAAGAAGAGTATACCTGGAAAGGTGCAGTGCTCATCCTCGCCGCGATCACGCTCAACACGCTCGTTAGTGGCACCATCTTCCGCCCCATCAAAATAAGGAAACATGTACCGTCCAAGTTAAACGACACAAAGGACACGAATGATAACTCCCAATTGCTCCTAAGTGATTATGATGACACTAAAGATATTCAAGTTTCTCACAAAGACATTATTACGCTTCATCGGACTCGAAGCAACCCTTTGAGCAACACTGAAAAATCACTAAGTCTTGTGCAGCTGAACCATGGCAACAGCGTGGATGGGAAGATGAACGGCGGTTTATTACATCACGTACAAATGGAAAAATGCAAGCTCGTATTCAATCAAGAATTGTACACAAATAGCGCACCAAAATTAAATAATCCGTATAAAATGACATTAAGAGACGACGAGAAGGCCTACAGTTCAGCTGGTCATTTAGCCTTAACTCACCGCAAGTCTGAGTATAAACAAGATCCGCCATATTTTAAGCCCCTGGAGAAGAAAGACATCTTCTATAGCGGCAGTCTTCGGCGCATTCCGGACTTTGATCCGTACGCCGCTGAGACAGATGATGACGTGGAAGAATCTCGACAATCTTGCTGCAATCAACCAAGGACAAAGGCCTTCCGAAAGTCCTTCTATAAAGTAGTTGGTCTGGATATGCTTACCAACCCCGTGTTCAGTATCATTGTCTTTTATCATCTCCTCTGGACAAGTACGTTTTATCACAACCTTTTTTCTTTTTTCTTTTCAATGTCATTTCAGAATAATCTCCTTTCGAAAACGTGAGTTAAGTGGTGTGTTTATTCTGGAGGTTCAAGTGGAAGCAGACTGATTAAAGAGTTAGTGAAAATTTACAGTTGTAGTGCTCTGTCATCTGGTGGGTTCTGGAATAGCCCCAGTTCTGACCTTGTTCATAGCAGTCGTCCATATTAAATTGAATAAGAATTATTGTTTCTCTTTCAGCCCATTCCACGATATTAACGATAACACCGGCATTTGCAATGCTGCAAGGTATCAGCAAATCGGATGCTGCATTATTGCTCTCGGTCATCGGAATTACAAATACAGTGGGGCGGATCGTTTCCGGCTGGCTGTCAGACCGTCCGCAGATCTGCTGTGTGTGGGTAGTTGCCAGTGCCTTACTAATGGGAGGAGTCACGTGCCTTTGTATGCCGTTCAGTCACAAGTACATCGTACTGGTTGCGGAGTCCGCCATGTTCGGCTTGTGCATGGGTGGGTATTCACAGAATCAGACTGATATAATGGTACTTAGCTAAGGTCTTCTTTTATGCCTGGTCGTTTTTTTTTCTGCTCATATTTTATCATTCCGTATCCCTTTACTTTTTAGACCAGCCGACTTCTGTCGAGCTGATGTTATCACATGAGTGGAGGGGCGTATTCGTCGTCTGTATGTACGTATGTAACCTTTTACTCAAAATGCTTCTTTTCCCGTAATTTGACCGCATTCCTTTATAGCTTTGTACGAATTTTCAACATCCGGGTTCAACAATATGACTACCACTTTTTGGCGATCATATGCGCCTATTAAAATGTGATTTACTAGAATGTTCGGCTGGTCACAATGTCCCTGGACATTCTTGCTTATTCACGATATAAAATTTACCACCAACATGTTATAATGACGTTGTTTTCAACTTTTGCTGTACGAGACATGAAAAGCAGTCATCAATTATTTTTTACTCAGAAACACTGCTGATAGCTTCGTATCGTGCGATATGCTGTATTATAAGTGCAGACCACGAGTCTGGTTGTTTCGTTTTTTTTTATATATTATTATTATTCGGACACGCAATGAAGGCTTGTGACTGAACCACTCAGCGGTGCGTTCATGGGCATTCCACAAGCGCCCCCGAATTTTTTGGCGTTATCAGCTTCGTACGGGATTCCAGTTCATATATGCCTTTATCACAGCTGGGAACTGACTGACGGACGGACACACCAAATGCTATATATGTCTCCCTTGGGGGGGGGGGAGACATATAAATCATCCCCGCGGTTGAGGCATGTGTGTTCTGGTGCGCCCAGTTCTAATTTTAAATGTACTTATTTCAATGCTTTTGCAGCTACATGGACAAGCCTACGACCAATAGTGTTGGTGGAGTTGCTCGGCATAGACAATCTGACCAATTCTCTCGGTCTCCTCGCCCTGTTCCAGGGCATAGCTTTCTGCATAGGACCACCTCTGGCAGGCCTTATCTACGATCAGACACACAGCTACACACTCCCGTACGTCCTTGCGGCAGTGGCGTTCATTATATCGGGACTTATCTGCATACCGCTTCCAAAGTTAGCGGCCACGAGCAACAAACGACATCGTAAACGCCGACGCATCGCGCTCGGTCCATAAACTCACCGCAGCATTATCCTGTATCGCTTTCATTTATCTAGCAAGAATATATGCTTGTCTTACAGTGCCGATATTTCGCTTGGAGTAAACGCGGTAAAAATTCCAAGAAAAACCCCTTTAGGGACTTCAAGACCTTGGTGAACACGACAAATAAGTAGATTGGTTACAAAAAAAAAACAAACAAACAAAAACAAAAATACACAAACAAAAACTCATATGGTCAATTGGGTACATGACTAAATCGATTCGATGGCACCATAATGACCATATACGCCATGAGCAGAGTGGTGAGAGGAGAAAATGTTATTTTAAGAACGATTATATATATATATATATATATATATATATATATATATATATATATATATATATATATATATATATATATATATATATATATATATATATATATCCGAAATTTCGTTTCGTAGTTTTCTGCTTTGCTTTTGCAGAAAGTTGCAAGGACGTCTTTCGATGCTGTATAACCTCTATTGTGACGGGGTCATACCACTGAGCCTAAACAGGAGTGCCATGGCTAGCTCAGTACCATTAAATAATTTTATTACCCCACACTCCACGCTTCGATTAATACTGTGTCTAGGCTTAACCCCCCCCCCCCACCCCCCCCCCCGAGATATAAAGAGTATATCGTTGCGCTGATTTCACACAGGAAGCGAATGTGTATGATGAGAAAGAGTTAAGTCACCGGAATGGTTACGCCCCCTGTGAAACCTTAAAAAGTAGGCAGAAAAACTCTGGTTCTAAACAAAACACAGGCGAAAGCCATCCCTTACGCCAATGATTTGCGCATAAATGGGTAACTGAGGCCAAAAAGAAGCTTGCTCTGTTTTTAATAATTTTTGCAGTATATGCGATTTAGAAATTTGTTTGAAAATACTTTTAGTCCCGTTTGGCTTTAAATGCGTATTTACATAGTTATTGCATTTATACAGACATTAACCTAGGGTATTTGTGATGTCTGGATTTAATGAGGGTTTTTTTGATACTTAAATATGATCACGTGATACTTAAAGATGATCACGTGATACTGAAATATGATCATGTGATACTTAAATATAATCACGTGATACTTACATATGATCACGTGATACTTAAAGATGATCACGTGATGCTGAAATATGGTCATGTGATACTTAAATATAATCACATATTTACATATGAACACGTGACACTTAAATATGATCACGTGATACTTAAATATGATCATGCGATACTTCAGTAAGATCACGTGATGGTATTTGGTAGTTGCAAGGTCGTTGATATTTCGCTTGTATGCACTACACTAATTTCGAAATGAGTCCAGTAAGTTATCCTCCTTCTCTCAAGTTGGTAAACCACTTCAGTTTTAGAAATGCTATACATTTATTTGATAATCTAGAGCAAAATTTTGACTTTTTTTCAGTATCAGAGTTCTGAATATGTCATAATGTGTCTAGAAATGTCAAAACACTGTTGGTGCATCTTCTAATTTTCACTATCCCAGTTATTGCATTTCTGGACATTGCATAAACCCCAAAGAAGATCGGATATGGCGGGCCATAGATTCTACTGTATATATAAACATTTAGTTGCTCATTTAAGGCATTTAATATTTTCTTGCTGTGGATAGCTTTAGTAAATCTACAGTTTAAACTGCAAACAAACTAGTTTTACAATGTCCACAGGGCGGTGTGACACTTCATTTAAATCATGATATATTTTTCTTTTAAATCGCTGTTTTTCAACTGTTATTTCACACCCACCGCGAGCTGGTGAAGAGACGGAACCAGCTGTTCATCCCCGTGCTGTATTCCAAGCCCAGAAACTGCGAGCATTTTGTGACCCTCCCCCCCCCCCCTTCACCCCCAGTCCCCAATGGTGGAGGTCATAGGAGATAAGAGTGATTACCGCGAATGCATTTGTGATAACACATTTGAAGTGAGAAAGTCAATCCGCAGTTACGAGCAAATATTGTCAATATAAATCTCAACGTTTATGACAGGTAGTTGAAAATCAATGTACCGGTATATAAATATATATCAAAGTCTTTCCATTTTGTCAATTATTATTATTGAGAATAAACTTCTGTATTGTTTTATAAAATAAAATAAAGCTGATTTTTTTTTTTGAAACGGTCGCGGGCGCATGCTGTATGTGGATAGTCTCTCCTTTATGGAACTGCTGGCTTACAGGCCCTAAAACTCACATTAGCCCAGCAGCGTGTGATTCAAGCAGCAGTGACGGGCGGGGGGAGGGGGGGAGAGGGCAGCGAGCAAAGCTCAACGACCCCAGGGCGGAGTGGCATATTACGACCCCACCACTGCCAGAATGAGCCTTATCCCGCCCCCTGTCCTTGACAAATTTGCTACTCATTAACAGTCATACCCTGGCAGTATATTCCCTCAACGAGAAGCCGGTCCCCGAAGAAGACTCCTGGCTGACAGGAACGAGATGGTCAATGGAACAATACCCCGGCTCACGAATGCTGATGTCAGGATCTATGACATGTTTCCTCAAATTATCGGCGAACCGCTAAAAAAGTAATAGCCTCGGAGGTACTAGTGTGCGCTGACTCAATCAAAATGCCAAGACAATAAGACCATATCAATATCCATTTAACTAAAAAAAATTTACTTTGTCACCAATTTTTGGTGGATAAAAACAAGTAATACCCGGGTGGATAGTAATGCCTGCTACCTTTACTTAAAATTTTAAGAGCTCACACATGGCTCCTTATAAGATACGGCCAGCCTGACCCGTGAAGATGAGGAACTAAAGCAAAAAGAGTTCAAGTCGTCGTCATCAGAGCCAATGCTCTTTTTATGGGTAACGCAGCCCGTGGGTCTCTCCGAACGTCTCTAGGAGCGGCTCAGTAAGTGCGACATGCGCAGTGACATCGCTACCTTCGGGCAGTAGTCTTCTGCGTTGGCTAAAATTCCACGAAGTACGGTTATTTTGTATGGGATTAAGATTTTTAAATTTTACAGAAAAAATGGTTTTTCAACAATATTTCTTTCAAATCGCCAAACAAATAAAAACAAAACAAGAACAATAGCCAAGTAGGCACGCCTCCCTAATTAAAAATTTTAAGAGATAACATAACTAGCGTTACTTCTGATTCCATTAAAACCCTAGGAGATACATTTTAAAGAAAACTGGATTTTGGCCAATATTTCAGCCAATTTCTGGTGAACCGCCAAAAAAAAAAAAATAAATAAATAAATAAATAAAATAATAATAATAATTATAGTCAGGTAGGTACTAGGGTCTGCTACATCAAACAGAATTTTAAGAAAATCAGTTTAAAAGTTAGGAGGAGATAGATTTTTCGGTTGAAAGCGTACACACGGACAAAGCACATACTTCTTTACTTTCGTGGGAGTTACGATAGACACGTTGGACAGCAGCCTCTCAATCCCACACAGCAAGCTACAGGAGACGCGGGATTTAATAATCAGCTGCACCCCAGCAGACGTTTCGAAACGCGAGCTTCAGGGCTAACTCGGTAAGATCAGCTGGGTTGCGCACGAGTCGTCCACGTCGTACGTGTCAAATTACGTTGCATCAATGCGCTGATGACGTCGCTGCGTCGTGACTCTCGCCGCCTTGAACCACGCTCGCCTGGCAGGGTTGAGACTTCGTAAAATTTTCTGGTCGCCCGGAGAAAAAAAAGTTAGTCGCCCGGCACAATAGTTAGTCGCCCGGCGCAATTTTTGCAAATTTTTTCTAGCCCGCCTCACATGAAAAAAAAAAAAACAACAACAAAATGGTGTTTAAAATAATCAACAGTATTTACCTGAAAAGTTGGTCGCCATGGGCGACCGCGAAATCTCAACCCTGCCTGCGATATTTTCACATATATTCTGTGATAGCGCTGTGTATTCTGTACGCTTTCGCCCTCGCGCAATTACATGCGGTAAGAATCCATGTCTTTGTGCTTTCGGGAGTGGTCGAACACTCGAAGATACTGGACAGCGGGAATCAAATGTCCGCCTTCGCCAGCATCACCCCTCATCACTCGCTGTTTATTTATTCAAACCTAAGGAACTACATCATTTTGGGCGGGCTTTGGACTTTTTGGTACGTTAAGTGCCTCCACTTTGCCTAAGAAACTACATCATATGGGGCGGGTTTAGGACCTTTTGGCACATTAAGTGCCTACGCTCTGCGTTAATTGTATTTTTATGTGTTGTTCAATCGAGAAATGAAGCAGCGGAAAACACAGTTTACCCAAAACGTTCCCAATTTTATTCCATTTCAACTAATCGTATTTTGCATGATTCTGTGCTAAAACGCAATTAAATTGCTTAGTTAGGGTAACTTGCATGTGGACTGTGTACCCAGATCGATAATCTGTACATAGTGTATATAATAATAGCAACCAAGTTGTTCTTAGTGGATCTTAGCAACATCGTATAAATTCAACCTTCGGGTTGCAAATATAAGAAAAATATTTTTCTTTAAATTATTCGAACATCAAAGCTGGATGGAAGCAGCCGCTTAATTGTTAATTCAGTAGTTGAGCACACTTAAGTCTTTTCTTTCACAATATTATCAATTTCTCCTAAGTTCCTGTTTTCTAAATGTCAAAACAATACACAACTAGAGCTGCCAGTGCGCACCAGCAACAATATACCCGAACATTTCAGTCACTTTTAGCAATGCGGAAGGTAGTCACTATAGTCAAAACAATACACAACTAGAGCTGCCAGTGCGCACCAGCAACAATATACCCGAACATTTCAGTCACTTTTAGCAATGCGGAAGGTAGTCACTATAGTCAAAACAATACACAACTAGAGCTGCCAGTGCGCACCAGCAACAATATACCCGAACATTTCAGTCACTTTTAGCAATGCGGAAGGTAGTCACTATAGTCAAAACAATACACAACTAGAGCTGCCAGTGCGCACCAGCAACAATATACCCGAACATTTCAATCACTTTTAGCAATGCGGAAAGTAGTCACTATAAACTGGGTTACTTCCAGACCTTTCAATCTGGGTGCAGAATGTAGGCGCTGCAAATAGGTTTTCCTGTGGGTCTTTTTATCCCGAACTGGAAGGTGATCGTTGTAACAATTTTTACTTGTTATTTTCATCCGGATCTGGAAGGAGGTCACGACAGGCAGGTTGTACTGTTTGTCTTTTTATCCGGATCTCGAAGGTGGTCAGAAACAAGCAGGTTTATTATACGTCTTACATCCGGGCGTCTGGGAGGTTTACTTTGTGTTTATACGGCTCTGTGCAGCCGGAAGTACACGACGGCGGAGCTTTTGGAAGTCTGAACTCCCATTTTAATGTTAAACCTTGTCTAAAATCTGGTGATGATCCGTTAAGTAGTTAATGCATTACCGTGTTAAAATGAAATTTCCGAGTGAAAATCCAAGATGGCAGCTATTGTGACTTTCTATTTTATTCATTTATTTTTGCTCAATTTGTGAGTGGTTGCTCATTTAGTGATTGAAATAAGCGCAATACGATGTTTTTTTCACGACTGCTTCGGAAGCACACGGTGTTTTATTTAATTAATAGATGAGGTTATTATTACCCCGGTACTTACTCTCAGATCATTGAAAAAATAATGCTATATACAGACTAGTCTATGTTACACACGCTATACTACAATAGAAAACTCCAAATACATGTATCTCATAAAGTATGACACGGTTTGCATTACAACATTTATAAAAAGTTGCAAGGTGTTACATTCTACACAGAATCAGCATGAACTACGCTTAATCCAGGCTTATGAACACTTAATTTCCATTACCTCAAAAGTTCATTTCGATACAGCACTGATGAAGATTGTGCAATCCTTTCAAACTATTTTCTGAAGTTTCAACAAAATGGTTTCTTTATCACCCGTAAAACGGGGTGATATAGTTTTCACAATGTCCGTCTGTCGATACTTTTTGGCTCCATTTGTACCCGCCATATCTCAGTTACTATTGAAGCAATTCAATTGTCCGCTTGCACATAGAAAGACCACACACTGGAGCTGTGCGTAGGGGGGTTATTTCAGGTAAAATTGTGAAAATGGCGGAACTTTGAATACGCCCAAAATTTGTGAGTTTTCAGGGTGTTTGTACGCGCAATTTCTCAGTAACTAATGAAGCGATTCAATTGTTCGCTTGCACATAGAAATACCATATACTGCAGCACTGCACAGGGGGCTTATTTTTTAATTTTAGCTAAAATTGAAAAAAAAAAAAAATGCGAAACTTTGAATTTGCTTGAATTTGTCACTTTCGAGGGAGTTTGTACGCGCCATATTTCTGTATACCATTGAAGCGATTCAATTGTTCGCGTGCACGGAGAAAGGCCACATACTGCAGGTGTGCGTTGGGGAGGGCAGTTAAAATTGTTAAAATTGCAAAATTTTGAATATGCCCAAGTTTGTCAGTTTCAAGGAAGGTTGCACGCGCCATATCTCAGTTACCATTTATGCGATTCGATTGTTCGCTTGCATATAGAAAGATCACATACTGCAGCTGTTCACAGGGGGAGGGGGGTAGGGGTTATTTTGAATTTCAGCTAAAATTTTTGAAATAGCGGAACTTTGAATATGTTTTTGCAAATATATGTGGGCACGGAACTATAATCAATTTCACTGATGCACTTGTTGATGAGACAGCCATCAGCACGGGGGATACCCCAGTCTCTGACCGTCTAGTACTTCGAAAAAATCGATTCGAACTGTTTTTTTTTTTTTTTGTTTTTTTGTTTTTTGTTTTTTTTGCTGCGAATTGCCGCCTGATGATTGACTGGCAGACGAGATATTGAATCGCACGTATCAATATTTTTAAAACCATTCATATTACGTCACCATGTCCCTTTGACAAACTAGAGCAGTGTGCATAGCCCACATATTCCCCACAGCCCCCCCCCCCCTCCTTAGTTAAACACCGCCATCAATAGTCAATCAAGAGCACGAATTTTCTAAGTCCAGATAGTGCATTTTCCTTGGACGAACCTGGCCCATTTACAATACAGATCTGTGTTTGTTCCCACAGAAGCTACATACCAAGTTTCATTACAATTCTTGCAGCAGTTTTTAAGTTATCGTGTTAACAAGCTCACACAATAGTCGATCAAGAGCTGAAATTTTCTAAGTCCAGCTGGTGCATTTTCCTTGGACGAACCTGGCCCATTTACAATACAGATCTGTGTTTGTTCCCACAGAAGCTACATACCAAGTTTCATTAAAATCCTTGTAGGAGTTGTTAAGTTATCGTGTTAACTTGATGCCAGACCGACCGACAGACCGACACGCGGTCGATTGCATATATTCCCCACAAAATCCACATGTGGGGAATAAACAACAACTTATGCCATACAATGCAAAAGCATCAACAACAAGTCCACGTGTACCCTAGCGACAGCCATTAAGATGAGGCATTTAAGGCATTTAAGGCACTTTATACAATGTGGAGTAACTCTGGTGTGGATATGCGTGTCTTTTTTTTTCTCAACGCTTGTTTATATTCAAGTTGTCAAACTTGTGCAGGCCAAAGAAGTGAATGGCATTGTGGGTAGCGGCCTCGGCTATTTGCCGGGCAGGCCGGCCCATGCAGCCCGCGATGAGCTCGGCCAGAAGCGGCAGTGTGCACGGCTCGTTGCGGCCCTCCGTGCACTGATCCCAGCATTGCTGCGCCCCGGGCGAGACCTGCTCCACAATGCCTGCAGGGGGTGTCCACAGGAAACACACGGGTGAGAACTAGTCACAGGAAAGGCGCCTCAACATTCCAAGCATTTCACAAACTTAGGGAAAACAAAGTGCTTTTAGTTATAAATGTATTTTGAACTGAAACTGATCATGTGAAGAGAAATGTCTTTATTTTACTGGATGAAATTAGAACTGTCTGTTTGACGCATAAACATCGTGGTAAGAGGACAGAAGCGGATTTACCTGGGCGGATAATGGCTCCCTCGTGCTGTCGAAACATCACAGGAGAGGACAGAAGTGGGTTTACCTGGGCGGATAATGGCGCTCTCGGGCTGTGGAAACATCACAGGAGAGGACAGAAGTGGGTTTACCTGGGCGGATAAAGGCTCCTTCGGGCTGTGGAAACATCACAGGAGAGGACAGAAGTGGGTTTACCTGGGCGGAAAATGGCTCCCTCGGGCTGTGGAAACATCACAGGAGAGGAGAGAAGTGGGTTTACCTGGGCGGATAATGGCTCCCTCGGGCTGTGGAAACATCACAGGAGAGGACAGAAGTGGGTTAACCTGGGCGGAAAATGGCGCTCTCGGGCTGTGGAAACATCACAGGAGAGGACAGAAGTGGGTTTACCTGGGCGGAAAATGGCGCTCTCGGGCTGTGGAAACATCACAGGAGAGGACAGAAGCGGATTTACCTGGGCGGAAAATGGCTCCCTCGGGCTGTGGAAACATCACAGGAGAGGACAGAAGTGGGTTTACCTGGGCGGATAATGGCTCCCTCGGGCTGTGGAAACATCACAGGAGAGGACAGAAGTGGGTTTACTTGGGCGGAAAATGGCGCTCTCGGGCTGTGGAAACATCACAGGAGAGGACAGAAGTGGATTTACCTGGGCGGAAGATGGCTTTCTCGGGCTGTGGGAACACCACAGGAGAGGACAGAAGTGGATTTACCTGGGCGGAAGATGGCTCTCTCGGGCTGTGGGAACATAAAGGGGCCGTCCGTCTCAATGAGAATCTTGTTCAGTGGTATATCATCAGCGTATAGCAGCGACTTCACGCCCACGTCTTCCCGCTCTCTCACCAAATGTCCTGTACAAACAAAACATGCTATTGCTACTTACAACAAACCCCCCCCCCTCCACCACATAAAATTAACTGCTATTATCTTATCACAAGACCAAACTTCTCTGAATCTGGAGACCCGAACCAATTGTTCCATGGTCTCCGGGCTCCAGGGGCTCGTTTACTGTTTCCGTTTTCTTTGCTTTCTTCTCTAATAATCAACAAAGGCGGCATGAACGTGTTCACCAACTCAATCAAAGACTCAAGGATTGCGTCAATTTGTAAAGCTGCACTGGGCCACTGTCCTTGGGCCGACCCGGATCATTTACAATACCGATCCTTATTTGTGCCCATACTACCCATATTTAAAATATTCCAACAATCGATCAAGAACCGTAAGCTTCAGTGTGTTAACAGAAAAGATCGACAGACAGACGGGCGGACAGACAGAGCCGAAACTATAGCTCCTCGCTCCAAACCTTGACACGAACCCGTGATACTGATGTAGAAGCCTGTGGTCAGATAGACGAAGGCCTGCTCACGGGTACCGGTGAAGCAGTGGGGCTGGGAGATGGGGAGGGGGAGGGGGGAGGAGGCCCATAACCAGGACACGAAGGATGAGCCGAGGGCCTGCTCGCGGGTACCGGTGAAGCAGTAGGGAGGAGGGGGGGGGGGAGAGGGAGGGGGAGGAGGCTAATAACCTTGACACAAACCTGTGATACCGATGTAGAAGCCCATGGCCAGACAGACGAGGGCCTGCTCGCGGGTACCGGTGAAGCAGTAGGGAGGAGGGGGGGGGGGGGTGGGGAGAGGGAGGGGGGAGGAGGCCCATAACCTTGACACAAACCTGTGATACCGATGTAGAAGCCCATGGCCAGATAGACGAGGGCCTGCTCGCGGGTACCGGTGAAGCTGTGGGGGGGGGGGGGAGAGGGAGAGGGGAGAAGGCTAATACCCTTGACACGAACCCGTGATACCGATGCAGAAGCCCATGGCCAGAAAGACGAGGGCCTGCTCGCAGGTGCGGGGGAGGTGGGAAGGGAGGAGGAGGGTAATACCTTTGACACGAACCTGTGATACCGATGTAGAAGCTCATGGCCAGATAGACGAGGGCCTGGTCGCGGGTACCGGTGAAGCAGTGGGGCTGGGAGATGGGGAGAGGGAGGGAGGAGGAGGCTAATAACCTTGACACGAACCTGTGATACCGATGTAGAAGCCCATGGCCAGATAGACGAGAGCCTGCTCGCGGGTACCGGTGAAGCAGTAGGAAGGAGGGGGGGGGGTGGGGGTGGGGAGAGGGAGGGGGGAGAAGGCTAATACCCTTGACACGAACCTGTGATACCGATGTAGAAGCCCATGGCCAGATAGACGAGAGCCTGCTCGCGGGTACCGGTGAAGCAGTAGGGAGGAGGGGAGGGAGGGAGAGGGGAGAAGGCTAATACCCTTGACACGAACCCGTGATACCGATGTAGAAGCCCATGGCCAGATAGACGAGAGCCTGCTCGCGGGTACCGGTGAAGCAGTGCACGACGACAGGCGGCAGACGGGCCTGGTACTTGACCATGATCGACATGAAGCTTTCGTAAGATTCGCGCTCGTGTAGAAGCATGGGCTTGCCCAGCCTACAAGCCAGCTGCACCTGTCACGCACAATAATGGCGTTATCACGCAGAATCATTTGGTTATCATATAAAAAATCTAAAATAAAACCACAGCAGCTAGTGCACACAAAACGTAAGAGTACAAAATTATATGACGCACTTTTAATCGACACCTTTTAGTTTCTTATTTTCGTAAACAAAAATAAATGTCTCGCCGAATAAACCCATAATTCGCCAATAACCATTTTCCTTTTTTCTTATTACTGACAAAAAAAAAGATTCATTTCTGCAAACATAATCACAATTCACTGTCAAAAATACAAAAAGTAAAAACTACTTGCTATCACTAAAACAGACTTTACTGTACGTCTTTTCTATCCGGATCTGAAAGTTGGTCATTACAAGTTTTACTGTACGTTACATTTTTATCCGGGTCTGGAAGCTGGTCAAGACAAACAGGTTTTACTGTACATCTTTTTATCTGGGTGTTCAAAATGGTCCTTAGAAATATGCTTAGCTGCAACCTTTTTTATATGGGCCCGGAATGTGCTCGTTACGTAAATAGTTCCCTAATTTATTGGCTACCCGCAACCCCCCTTCCCCCCACCGGCCATCTAATGTAGGCACGATTCTAAACGCACCCCTGACCCTTTTAACCAAGGTTACGGTAATGGTCTGTACCCCAAGTGTAATTATAGCCATGATATACTACCTTGTCTTCGTACATTTCCATCGACCAAAAAGCACTAGAAAGGCATTCTTCATACTGCGCAACAAATGACTCACCTCGGTGGGAGAAGCGGCATTTTTGTGTCAAGTGATGAACTGCTTGTCATAACACAAGATATCAGATGACCCACTTCAAAAGTGAAAAAAAATTTCCAGGTACTGCAAATAATGCTGACCGTTACATAATCGCTCCCATATACGAAACAGACTTGGCAACCAAATAAGAACAAGTATGCGGGCGAAAAAAAGTGCCACAGCTAGTACCTGGATGCCTCGTAAATACGACAATAACATTCCACGGCTTCTCACTAAGTGTCAGATTGGTGCATTACGCACAAAAAAGGTCCATCACGGGGCAATATAAGAAATAGCCATGGATCGACGGGTAACGATGTTACAGTCTAAAAAAATGCAGGAACACTTGTGAATCTTCTGAAAACGTTGAAATCCCCAGCGTACTTCACAGTTGTGCTTAGTTAACAAAAGAGCCCACAAAAAGGGGAGGAAGGGGTGCTGTTGACGTCATACACCTTTCTTAATTTCGACTTTCCGTTATCGAGATATTAGCACACAAGATCTTGTTCACAATATATGCACCTTTTACGTGACCTTTCCGAGCTACCAAGAAACAATTCCGCCACGTTTGAAGTTTCTCCAATGTTCAGCCGCTGCAAAATTTCGCAAACAAGATTTGTACGTAATGACGTCATACGCCTACCCTTATACCGTAACATGCGTCAAGAGTTGACAGAACCCCCCGACCTACCCAAGGAACAAACACATCCAGTTTGAAGCCCATTCGGCGTTTGGTTCTCGAGATATCTAGCACACAACATTTTCTCCACAACAGACTAACACACACACACACACACACACACACAGAACGTACAAGCACTATATGTCTCCCCTGAGTCGGGGAGACATAATTAAAAACACAAACGCATGATTTACTTTAGCGCAAAGTTTGCGACACTTTGAATCGCCTTGAAGAAAATATTACTGTTTACGCGTTACAATCTGAGCATTTATATCCCATAATTTTACTGCTGACCTGGGTGCCATGGCGAGACCAAAATGACGGGCAGAACTTGTTGAAAGTTTGACACGGTAGGGCCCGCATCAGCACATACTAACTCTGCAGCAGATGGGCGAGTCACTGCTGGGGTGTCTCTGGAATCTCATTGAAGTTAACCAACCTGCTGTTCAAAGCAATCCATTTGCTGGTCTTTTGGGGAATAGTTTCGGTTGAAATCCAGCCCTATTTCGCCCACGCCCACACATTCCGGTTTGCTGAGCAAATCTTCGAGGACGTCGAGGGACTTCTTGTTGAACTGATCAGCAAAATGTGGGTGTACTCCTGCGCAAAAAACTTTACCAGTCCCCAATCTTTTCACATGATGATTATGTCGGCAAGCTGGGCTAACACGAACCGGCAGAAATGATGCGGTACAAATGTTAAAACTAATTCTTTTCCCCTCGAGGTTATGCCGCTCAGTCAAAGTGGCATAAATTACAGGTGTGCCTGTGCGATCGATTTTACAGGTCGGCTGACCTAAGGTTTTCGAAAGCTCTGTTCACGAAACAAAACATCTCACTTGCTCCTTATTAGTGATCGCGACAGGATTTGAACACGTATTTCAAACGCCTGTAGAGCCAAGAACAAATTTTACGCTCTTCAGATATTTTTTTATTTCCCCACATTAGACGTGACATAAAATATTGCCTCTCTAGCAGGCATAACTTTTGTGAATTAGCTTCTTTTGTAAAAAAAAATATAGAAACTCGTATAAACAAGCATGTCCAAGGACATGACCCAGCCGAGTTACCAAACAAGGAAAGAGAGAAAAACTCTGAAACGAATACTGTTAGGCCCAAAAATGAAGTACATGTATGTAAAATGCATTTAATTCTAATTTGGAAGCTACCCGAAAAGGGATGTTGGAGAGGTTTGGTATTGATTCACGTATTTACCGACGTCTACGCAATTTTACAAAAAAAAATTAAATTCCACCATTTCCGCATTTTTTTTTTTTTTTTTGACATTTGCAAAAAAAGCAAAGTTCAGGTTCAGAAGCACCTAAGAAACTAACGATTAATATTTTATAACTATTTGAAAAAAAAAAAACTGAGAGAAATGAATGGTTTGACAATTCCGTTACTTACTACCATTTATTTCAGTTTTTGCCAAACTTCAAACTTCCACCATTTCGACAGTTTTGGCAAAAAAAAAAAATAATAATAATAGCCAGGTGGACGAACCCCTCGGGAACATTCCTGCGTAACATCTAAACGATTGGTGTAAAACTGTAGGAGGAGTAGCATTTTAAAGATGGGTCAAAACGGGCATAAAAAGATCTGCCATTTTGTCAGTTTTTTGTCAATCGTCAAAAAAAGTAATATCCAGGTGGGGCACCCCCAGGGAACTTTCTATTGTAATATCAAAACGACTGGAGCAAAACTGTAGGAGTAGTAGCATTTTAAAGAAAAGTCTTACATACGCACATACATTCAAGCCCCCTATAGTGATACGACTAACCAAGTTCGACAAATTATTGTGTTGACTTAAGACTTTCTTAAGACCTTCGCTGCATGTATTTTTGAAACAAAGGCTAAATGCCTGTTTCATTTCAAGTAAGCGTCTTTCAGGATTTTTGAACTTGCCACAGGAATGCATATACGAGACAATGCTCAACAAGCCGGGGTTCATTCTACGTTCCGAATGAAGTCACCTTTAAATTCTTTCTGCAATGTTTGCGACAATTACTGACGACAATCCACTTCTTGGTGTGGTGGGATTTGTCTGAACTGTGGTGGAATTTGTCTGAACTGTGGTGGGATTTGTTTGAACTGTGGCGGGAGTTATTTGAACTCAGGTGGAATTTGTTTGAACTGAGGTGGAATTTCAAGACTTCCAGGGCTCCTCGGGAAAATATAGATTATTTTAATAGGTCCTTAGTTAAAAAAAATAGTTTTTACAATTTTTTTGCCGTCAAAAAAAAAAAAAAGAAAAGGTTTTAATAGGTTGCGGGAGCGCCTTCCCATAGGACTCCAAAAGCTACACAGAAAACGAAACGTTCTGAGAGCAAAACGCGCAAATTCGGACAAAAATAATACGTTGAAATGTTTTGTAGGAATTATGTGGAAAATAAATATGGTTTGTTCGAAGAAAATAACAGCCGAACTTATAGCATTTTGCTACAATTAGAAGATATGGAAGGGTTTGTTTGAATGGGGGGGGGGGGGGGGGTTGGGGGGTTTGTTTGATCTGAACACGGGATAACCTGCGGTGAAGAAGACTTGGCCAGGATAGCGCTCAGCGAGCCGACTGGCCTGGATACTGCCGTGCACCGTCAGCCCTGGAACGATGACTACGCCGACGCCTAACCATGCAAAACAAACAGGACCCCAGAACTCCAAAATCTCCAAATTTATTTTTCTCCATATTTGATTTTTCTTTATAATTAGGCGTAAAATGAAGTTAGTTCAACTATACACATTTCGTTTCCCAGGAAATAACAAAGTTATCTTTTCGTTTCCTCTGTAAAACGAACAACAGTGAAAGCCATAAATAAATAATTTTTTTTTCTTTGCTATTCAACTTGTTACGTTAACTGTAACACTAGTCATAAATCCAACTATCTCAGGAAAAATGTCTTTTTTTCCAAATAATTGTTGGAACAATAATAATAACAATACAACTACTAATAATAATAATGAGAGGAACAAGAAGAAGAAGAAGAAGAAGAAGAAGAAGGAAAAAGGAGGAGTAGAAGAGGAAAAGAAGGAGAAAGAGGAAGAGGAGGAAGAAGAGGAAGGAGGGGAGTAGGAGAGGGGAAAAGAAGAAGAAGAAGAAGAAGAAGAGGAAGAAGAAGACCTGCATTTTGGGCGCGTTTTAGGACACAGTCTCGATCCCTGTGGTACTTCCTGTGAGTGAGAATGCAGGCCACGTCAATCAAATTCATGGCTTTATGGAAAAAAAAGACAACATCACTTTTACCAAAATATTTGACAACCTTGAAAATTAGAAGGATACTGTATGGTTCTGACACTCCACATGGAAAATACCACAGCGATAATTGTTGAAAACTAAAAATCAGTTTTTTTTTTTTGGAAGAGTCTATTTATGCCAAGCGCACTGACTGCTGAAACGCACAACGAAAGGTTAAGATAATTTATCATGAAACGCGGACTATTCGCAATGTGAGACAGCTCGCTATAAAAGAACGGAAAAAAAGAAGAAGAAAAAAAAAAGACGCAAATTTTGGAAGATTAACAAACAAAAATTGTGGTGGGTAATGAAAAATCTTGAACGCCCAAGAAACGCAAATTTTCTTTGCTCCGTGACAGGGTTGGCAGGTTTCTCCCATTAGGGTTTTTACCCTGGGTTAAAACCGGGTTTTTACCCCAGGGGAGAAATACGTTTCTCCCACAGTTTCTCCCGTAGTTTCTCCCCTCTTTTTATTTATTTATTTTTGTTTTGTTTTGTCTTGCTTAACGTTCACGTGAGAATACACAAATGTATGATCGACATTTGTTATTCAGGCTTTCACTCTCTTTCTTTTACTACAAGGCAGATACCTTACTATTCTACTCATGATCAAAGAAAAATCCGTTCTCTGTTAGTCTCTGTCAAAGTACTGGCATGCTTATCTTTCAGTTACTGTCCGAGCTACGCCTTAACAAAATGTCTTAATCCTTATATCTCAGGAGATGTAGAGATTAAGGGTGCGTGTTCTCTGTCAGTCTGTGTCAAAGTAATGACATGCTTATCTTTCAGTTACTGCCCGTGCTACGCCTTAGAGACTGAGGGTGTAAGTTAACTTCAGTGCCATACATTCGGAAGTGCGAAACCGATTAGGCAATGATAAAGCCGCCAGGCTAGTTTTCTGCTACCGTGTGCTTCGAGGATCAAATGAGATCAAAAGGCACATCTACAGGTCGAGACCTTTCATTTGAGCCTATTCTCAATGTTCCGCGACTAATAGAACCGAAGATACAGCGTGTACAAGCTTATTTCCCTAAAACCCCAATTATCGCCCATTTTGATCAATTTGACCACTTCCGGATGACCGAATTTGACCAAAAGTACCAAAAGGCACATCTACAGTTCGAGACCTTTCATTTAAGCTTACTATCAATGCTCTACGACCAATAGAACCGGAGATATGGTGTGTACAAAAAAAGTGATGACGGACAGACGGACGGACACCAACAAAACTATAGGCCCCAATCCGAAGGGTTGGGGCCTAATTGTATAGATTTTGGTTAAAATGCGTAGTGTGGATTTTTACGAAAGACTTTTTTCTGCTACAGTTAGCTTTGAGAATCGAATGAGTGAGTGTAAATTACATGACAAATTTGATTAACTGATTGACATTTCTCATGAATCAATATCTGTTTGTATAGTGAACAGTTTAAGAAAAATCTAAAGTGTTAAAATATTAAATACTGTGGAGTAAAATGCAAATTAACGTTGACATAATTTTTTATGCCCAACGTTTCTCCCCTGTTTCTCCCCAATTTGTCCCCGGGAGAAACATTTCTCCCTGGGAGAAACCCTAAATCCCGGGTTTTTCCCCTATTTTTCCCATGGGGAGGGGAGAAATACCTTTCTCCCTGGGAAAAACCCAACCCTGCTCCGTGAAGAAAAACCAATGTCAAAATCATCTGATACTACCAATATTTCGTTGCGAAGAAAACGAAGACAGCCTAGTATCTGCACCCAAACCTAACGGGATAACCCATTGCGCCTAAACCATTTCCCTTCATAAAATGTGACCTTCCCCACATGGCAGGTCAACCAGTTCTGTTCATAAAATGTGACCTTCCCCACATGGCAGGTCAACCAGTTTCCTTCATAAAATGTGACCTTCCCCACATGGCAGGTCAACCAGTTCCCTTCATAAAATGTGACCTTCCCCACATGGCAGGTCAACCAGTTCCCTTCATAAAATGTGACCTTCCCCACATGGCAGGTCAACCAGTTCCCTTCATAAAATGTGACCTTCCCCACATGGCAGGTCAACCGGTTCCCTTCATAAAATGTGACCTTCCCCACATGGCAGGTCAACCAGTTCTGTTCATAAAATGTGACCTTCCCGACACAGCAGACTGAAGTTTGACATCAAAATGTATGCTTTAATTTGTACTCGTATTCCAATACAACAAATCTCAATCAGATTCCAGAATGCGAAAAAAAAACGCGTCACGCTGTTGGCCAATCAGCGACAAGATATCATCTGGGGCAACAAAACTAGACGCAACTAGCCGACATAAAACCATGAAAAGCTTTCTTTCTTTTCGTTGCTACATTTTATTGTCAGAGCTTATTTATTTCTTAATTATTTCGAAATCTGTTATCGTTAATTATTATTTCTACAGCATAAACATGCTTAGAGGAGATGAGACTAAAATGAACTTTACAAAAAAAAAAAACTTCACGCACACATAAATCTGTCTGCAAAGCGAAAACCGACACCATACACAGAGGTTCTGAGTTCTCTTTTCAACCATCCCGAAAAGCATTATATATATATATATATATATATACAGGGGTGCACATAAGACCTTCGCATTTCGCCATGGCGAAGGTGAAATCCATTTGGCGAAGGTGAACAGATTCACCTTCGCCAACTTGGCAAAGGTGAACTTTTTCATAATCAAGCTTGATAAAAAGTTAAACGCTTTAGGTGAAAGCTACAAATCGGTCACGACTGAGTAACTACCGATGTAACTCTATAAAGTCATAAACTGGACAATATAGTAAAGAAGATGCATAGTTTATATGCAATAAACAAATTAACCTACATTTTTAGTAAGAGGGTTAATTTGGCGAAGGTGAGCTGAACGTCCTTCGCCAAATTGGCGGAGGTAAAAAAATCCTTATGTGCACCCCTGTATGTATATATATATATATATATATATATATATATATATATATATATATATATATATATATATATATATATATATATATATCTGTGTGTGTGTGTTTTCAGGACAGATACGTAAATAAAGAACCGTTTATTACCTTTATATGGTTCATAACAGTTTCGAAATTCCTGACTACATGCTGCCTTTGGTGACACACGGTACATCGGCGGGGATCCCCTTGACCGTGGTCGCACCTCAGCCGCTCTCTGCGGTGGCGAACGAGCCAATGATCGCCCGAGCGGTGAGCTCAAGTCTGCGTATCGGCTCGAGGGTACGCTGCTGCAGATCGGAGTAGGTCCCAGTCTGGATCTGTGCGAGACGCCTTCGCGGCGTTTGTATTTCTCTCTCTTATGCTCGTCATCGTATTTTTCCGTGTTGCCCATATTATGCTGAAACTGTTGAAACATAGCGTTTCCTTTCGCCACAACTTTTCGTGTCCCGTACTTTCTGCGTTCGAGGCTGCCTGAAAGAGAAGTAACTAGCTTGTTTATTTTCTGTAATTTTTCTTTGGTGCATACATTTTGGTTGACCAAGTGATGGAGCAACTGTTGACCCCCTGTGCCCACCCCGAATATATATTTACGTATGTTCACGCTCTCCAAAGCCATCATATATATTTTAGATAAGTCGTTTAAGGCTAGCGTGCCGTTCGAGTGGCTACGATCAGCTCTCGTGTGCAATTTAAGACGTGACGTCTCTTCCTAATGTGCGCCCATATTCCGACGTCCACCTGCAAGATTTGATTGACCATTTTGATAGGCCACGTGGTGAATACGACCGAGTGGTTACATTCCCCCTGTGCACATCTCCAGGGAGCTTCCTTTTGGGTTTGCCGTAAGCTTTTTATAGAGCAGTACGAGCTGTCGGAAATTTCGTTCTGCTGTATTTCTGCATTTTCCCCGATAAAGATATGCATCGGTCGTTATAAGGATCGATGTCCACTACAGCCACGCCGCTCTGTCTCTTGTTTTCAGTTCGAACAACAGTACTTCTTGAATTTTTATCACAATATCTTTGCCGTAACTTCTTGCCCCCTCTCACATGGACCTTCACAGATATCGTATTTTACGATTCTGTAGAATGATGGGCAATTCTGTCTCCCTCTTCTTGAATGCTCTCTATCAAGATATTGCTTAATAACACATGTGTAAGTTGAATTCGCGACATTTGGTCGGGTGACAGTTGGTCGAGCGACACTTGGTCGAAATTGCAAATCGCGACAATTGGTCGAAATTTTTTTTAGATCGAAATTTCAAACTAAATGCTCATTTTTTTAAAGAAAATCATCTTGCTTGAATTGTTTTGATTACACATTAAACATCATGTGTTAATTGCACTTAACATATAATATGATCCCTTCGACAAAAATAATCCCTTACACGCCGGAGTATGTATATAAAGTGATCCATCCTTCACAGCCCTGAGTCCGAAGCCAAATTGCAATTATTGTGGTAATTTATCCCATAAAGAAATATATCACAGACAAGTAAGCCAATCGAATGTAATACAACCTTCTTAGCAAGATAATCCATCATACGTCTGGGAAGATTGGTTATTGCATCTATTTGTAAAGAGTTATCTCTGAGAGAAATTCTTCACACACCGGAGTAGATCTACCAAGTTTATCCCATATTATTATTTATTTCAAAGCAGTTAAGTCAATTGCATTTAATTTCATGAAACCTTCTTTGCTCTATAAACCATCATACACCTGCGAAGGTTAATTTGTGAACATATTTGTGAAAAGTGTATTAAACGGATTTTCGACGTTTTGTAAGTGTTAAATGTGTTTTAAAACTTTTAGACGTTTCATACACGTTCAATTTAAGAAAAAGAAATACGAAAATCCTGAAAAAACAACAAAGAACTTTTTTATTTATTCGAAAGCGTTTGGTAATCGTTAAACTGGTATTACAAGTGTTTTAAAATTGTTTTACGTTTTATTGACATTCAAATAAAAAAAAAAAAGGAGAATGCTGGCAAAAAAGAAATATACGTTGTGATTAGTTTTGAAAACGTTTGTGAACGTTGAATTGTAACTGATATATACTGTAATTTTTAAATTCGTGTTTGTTTCGAGGTTGCTGCGAGTCAATCTAAGAGTGAGATAAAACAGCTTTTTTTTTGTAAACTGTAAACTTCGATGGCAACCTGGATATGCGATTTGATTTTTGTGTGAACAGGGTGTTCTTGTATTTTAGTAAAGGACTAGCAGCAGTAATTTATTATGCGAACTTTAAAGAGGGCTCAGTAACAAAATTTTGTGTGTACGAAGTGTTTTTTGTTTTTGTAAACTGTAACAAGGATTAGAAGGAGAACGTTTTCATATGAACTATGTAAAATTTGCTGAGTTTTTATGGTGTGCTTTGTGCTGGTGTAGCTTGAGATAAGGTCGGCAGTTGCATGTGAAATAAATGACTGAAACTCAGTAAGACATATTTTATTTTAAAAAAAAAATCGTTAGCGTACAAAAGTACTACTTAAACAAAAATCTCGACCAATTGTAGCAATTTTCACTTTCGACCAAATGTCGCTCGACCAAATGTTCCTCGACCAATTGTCGCTCGACCAAATGTCGGGATAACGTGTAAGTTTAAAACAAAAGAGGCTAGCATTTACTATTTTACTAATCCACCATCTTCTAACTGCCCGATAAGGGCTTAAAGACACCCGTGTATTTTACGAGACACCCGATCCCTTACCCATGGACAGAGGGGACTGGCTGGAAAATAATGAACCAGAGGAAATATACTGAAAAATTAAAAAGTACAATCGAACTCCAGAGAGGCAAATTGTGTGGCACACTGACAAATGCATATGACAAATGCATATCGAATTTACAAACACACAATCAGGCTTTCCAACGCTCCCTCGTGAAAAATTTGTTATTTTAACAGGTCTTGGGTCCCGAAAATCGGTTTTAAATAGTTTTTTTTTTTTTTACATCTCAAAAATAGGATTTAATATATTTCTTTATTCAGGAGTGGGCTTTTCCTGGATTCTGGCGTTCAAAAATATGCTTAACAGGTAACTTATCAAGTAAATTATGAATCAAATAAAATTTAGAACAAATGTTACTGTGAGAAATCGAAAATAGTTCATATATTTTGTGTGCGACACATGAAGAATGGATCAATTAAGAAGTGAGTGAGTGAGTGAATTAGTCAGTTATAAGATTTTTTCAACAAAACATCCGACCCTTTGTGCACAACAGTACTACAGTAAAAATTCAGCTTTAACTAACATCGTGTACAATCCGAAAAAATGAAGTAACCACTCGCAATTTTTTACAACGGTTAAATGAGTACATTTCTGGCCGTTACAAATGAAATTATGACCAAAATAAAACAAGACTGTCAAGTGACAGTGGCCCAGTTGAGGATTGAGTCTTGCGTCTCTTGGAAAATGGCAAGACAGTCTGTTCTGTTTGAATGTTGAATGGAAACAAAACAGCATCCAAAGTGTGACACAAGACGAACTTAAGAAATTGCAACATGTTTTGTTCACAAACGAAAAACAGAGTTGATTGTTGAACCAGATTAACAATGCTTGATAAAAAAGGTACACATGTCTTTGAGCCGTTCTTAAAATATCACTGGAGACTGAGAACGCGTCTGCTGCTTTTTAAGTCCAGACATAGTTACTTTCTGAAAATAATTCTAAAAAATGAATATAAAAAAATTTATAAAAACAGTTATGAACAAGTAAGTATTTGTGAAACACAAGCAGGCCCCAACCGCCCCCCAAATTCATAGGGGTATAAAGCGATGACGGACAGACGGACGGACGGACACCCCAAACCTATAGGCCCCAATCCCAAGGGTTGGGGCCTAAAAAGGCACACCTATATGCCGAGACCTTTCATTTGTGCCTATTCCTAATGTTCTACCACTAATAGAACCAAAAATATAGCGTGTACAAGCTTATTTCCCTAACACCCGAATTATTGCCCATTGGGGCCTAAAAAGGCACACGAAAGGTTCACAAGATGCACGTCTAACTTTAGTGTACCGAACAAAGAAGTACATAAAATAAGAACAGCGTTCGTCGATCTTCACGTATCTGAGTATTTTACGTATTAACTTTAGACAACCCTTTAGTTTCCTGATGTTTTCCCTTTGCTATTACGTTATTAACTTCACACTTTTGTTTAGATTTCAAAGCTGTTGACTTATTTGGCTTTGGCAATTTCGTTCTCTAATGTTCTATATCTCTGTGCCATGTTAATCTTTTAATCCCTATGCTTCGATCTGGGAGTTTGTGGAAATACTAAGAAAGAAAGGGGTTTCATCAGCGTAACGTTTGTAATGTATTTTAATGGACCTTGGCTCAGGATCGCACTTGGCCTACAGCATAAATTACCGCTGGATCACGATTAGTCCCAGCGGACCCTAGTCCCGAGTGACCCTAGTCCATCACCACTCTTCTACCGAGACTCCCTCCTCTATGGAGATGGGAGTCACCTAGGACTAAGCGGACCCTTTCTATTTTCCTAGGACAGATAGGGTCACAGTTCCTGTAATAGAAATGGCCAATGATCTCAATTTTCCAGGGTCTGCACCTTTCGGCGCACGTTCCAGGACACCGCGTTTCTACGAGTAACTAACAGGTTTTTTTAAGTACACTCAGAAGTACCCTGGAGCGTTATGCTGTGTGTTGCTGTGGGCGATAATGGGGGATTCTATATAGCGATTTCAAGAAAACAGATATTTTTCTCAGAATTGTTACTTGATCATAAAAATTGTGCGCCATAATTTAGGGCCATTTATGTGATGCACCCTTTCTAAAGTAACACCATTGGTCCCAGTCGTGCGCCGGGACTGGCAAAATTGACATCATGGCATGTTCCATTATAGGAACTATGGCTCTTGCTGTCATACGAAGACCGCAAGTTATCTATGACTGGATCACGATGGCAGTGTGGAGATGGGGGTATGAAGAATTCGTGAAATCAAAAAGAACATCCTCCGTTGATGAAAATAATTTTCATTCTTCAAGTATCAGAAAATAGTGTCAAGTATCAGTACCACCTAGTACTGTAACCAGTTTCCCATGCACCCTCGTGCCACACAGAACTTTACCAAACTTTCATTATCGCCCACATCATCACAAATAAAAATGCATAAAAACCTAAATTCTTCCTTTAGTATAGTCCGCAATGCTCACGAAAAAGAATGTATTTTGGTTTCATATGAGTAAATTAAAGAGTATTCCCAACATTTTTTAATAATTAACTAAACTTTCTTTGGCAAAATTCTAATCAAAACAACGAACAGCGGGAACTGTTTTGAATGCTATCCAGGCTGTTCTAATGCAAAGATATGTGTTTCGCCTAAGGAATTTAGTAGGTGCAGCTTTTCTCAATCGTTGAAAACTTGCAATGCAGTTCGTTAAATACGAGTTCATCTGAAATACCGAAAATATATGGATGACTAAAAACCTTAGTATAAAAATTTACAGAGTTATGTTGTATTTGATTAAATTTGTGAAAGATTATGAAAATTTTTGTATGAGGTTACTCCGCTTCAAAAGCTAATCAGTGAATTTTGTTGTGGTAATTGACTTCAGATTGTGAAAATAAAATTTTAATGCAACATAATTAAGTACAGTGGTGGTATATATTTCAATTAATAATATATAAATGGTAATATTATATGAAAATTTAAATAACATGTTGAAATAGGATTGAATTAGAATGGTCAAAACCTCTAGAAAGATCTACTGCAGGCCAAATATTTGTAGCTTTTAAGGACATTCGATTGTCTGACTATACACTGATTGCATATATTATTTTTAAATCGGACTCTAAAAAACTGAATTTGGAATGATGATATTAATGATCAGAAATCAGCTGCAGGTGATAACTTAGGCGCTATAATCATATAATGTTAACATCTTTAAAACTAGTTAAATTTGGTTGCAGACCGTTTATTAAGTAGTAAATTAAAATATACATCGCAAATTTGGATAATGAGCTTGATAGTTTAAAACGGTAACATTGGAAGAAAAGCATAAAATTATTGTATCAACTAATGAAATATAAACCAGATCCTTTTCGCAACCGAATAGCGAAAATAGGATACTGAAGGCTTAGAAATTTAGATTTTGCAAAGATCTTTATCAAAAAATGTCCAAATATCATTTATATAAAAACTCCACGAATAACAACCTTTGACACATTGTATCCTAGCAAATGGTTCAACGTATGTATGACATAGATTACAGGTTACGAGGTCGCGCCGACCAAACTGCATAGTTAAATTTGGCAGCAATCTGATTGTGATTCGGTGTGACCATAGATCAATGTCTAATCGCCGTGTGTGGTACAATATTGAATAGATAATGGATAAGCAAAATTGGTCACACGTTGCTTTTGGTCGCACCCAAATCATCAATTACTCTGACGCCTAATCCAGGCCTTCAGTGCAATGTCAGAAACCGAAGGAGCACATACCTCAAAAACTCACCCCCTTTATGAGTACAGCTTTTGTGGAATCTTCAGTCGGTCTGCGGAGTAAAATGCTGCTATACGTAACAGACTGATCCGCCGTAGAGGTTGGATGTTGGACAACAAAAACTCGCCTATATGCCGAGGATAGACGATGTTTCGACTTCCTTTTACAACCATTCGAAACGTTTCTTAGGCGTACGATAACCAACCTTTATTCAGCGTCGGCAACCAGACGTTGTTTCGATTGCCATAATCGTTCCGAAGTAATATACATCACATTACAATATGTACTGGGATAAATAAATGGTTATAACGTTTTAAGCATTAATGTGACGCCATAGCGAAGCACTTTTGAAACAACCGACGATTCCTCCATATATGGGCTATTTTCATGTTGCATGGAAAGCCATGAAAAAAACGGCTTGGAAAAGGGAAAAAAGATAACTTTTTATAGTTCCTTGTGAAATAATAACAAGTGTAAATAAAGGAGGTTTTAATTATCAAATCTTAGAGCAATTAAAAGCAACAGTTGCTTTGCAAGGTTATTATCGCCTGTAACACTTGCAAAGAACACTGATATTCTGATTTCTAGAAAAAACAGTAACGTTTACACGTACGTAAATAATGCAGCTAAAGTTTAGGCTATACCGATCTAGTGTCAATTAAAATATCTTGTGCTAATTTCATCTTGTGCTAAAATATGGGAGACATGCAAAATACTTAAAAAAAATATATTGTTTTAGAAAATTATGAAATACACTGCAATGCAAAATTTTAGTATTAATTGTGCTCTCTGTGTATTTCTATTTCACTCTACCGAAATACATGCAGATATAATCTAATTTTTATAATTCATTTCTTGTGACCCTTGAAATACAGTCTACATGAGTAGTTGAGAAACGAGAGAATCACTGCACTTTCAAGTAGTTAATAAAATGATAGTAGTTAAAAAAAAAGAGAGTTCCAAAACACCCTGAGTAGTATGAAAAGAAGAGTTCTACCACACTTTGTGACGTCATACTGTCTGGAAGTGACGTCATGTCTGGAAGTGACGTCATCATGTCTGGACCGGAAGTGACGTCATAGTGTCTGTTTGTTTCTATCTGCTTCAGTTTTTGGATGGAGCGCGCGCCCGTGTCAATGACGTCATCATGACGTTATAATGAAGTCATCACGACATCATCATCATGACGTTATAATGACGTCATAATGACCGTATGACGTCATGACATCATACTAAGACAGTCCTAAGCAGCATAACCCTAAGTCACCTGTCAATCACCATGACGTCATCAGTCACGTGACCTGTCAATTATCGGTCACGTGACCCTAACCCTAACAAGAGCTCCAGACCACTTTTTGACGTCATAATGACGTCAGACCCCTAGGAGACGTCCCTTCTACCATCTGTCTATCATACCTTCATAATACACATTCATAATGCACTCTATGGTTTAGGGTTAGGCTGCCCATACCCGGGCTCGAACCACCAACCTTCCGAGCATGGGTCCGACCAGGAGTCCCACGCTCTAACAACTGAGCTATTCCGGACTGAACCAAAATGTTTTGTGAAAACATGCCATATAAGGCTATAATGCACAATGCATGATAAATTTCAGAGTGCACTCGTTCAGAGCGTGGGGGAAACCGATCGATAAATTTCAGAGTGCACTCGTTCAGAGTGTGGGGGAAACCGATCGATAAATTTCAGAGTGCACTAGTTTAGAGCGTGGGAACGATCAATAAATTTGAGAAGGAATGGGATTTTCCCTACGTTAAGTCCAATGTTATGTTTTATGTTATAGTAGTTGGAAAATGGTGCTTCTAGACCAACTTTAGCAAATGAAGTTTTTGGAAAACATATAATGTATAAAATAAGTTTTAGCATTTACCATGCTACTTATTCAAATGTTCTAAAGTTATAGTAGTGCGAAAATGGTGGTTCTAGATCAACTTTAACAAATTTAGTTTTTTATAACATATGATGTATAAAATAGGTTTTAGCATTTTACCAAGCTACTTATTTGAATGTTCTAAAGTTATAGTAGTTGAAAAATGGTGGTTCTAGACCAATTTTAACAAATTTTGTTTTTTGACAACATATGATGTATAAAATAAGTTTGAACATTTTACCATGGTGTAGTAGGGTAAAAATAAGGGTTCTAGACCAACTTTAACAAAGTTTGTTTTTTTGACAACATATGATGTATAAAATAAGTTTGAACATTTTTACCATGGTGTAGTAAGGTAAAAATCAGGGTTCTAAACCAACTTTAACAAATTTAGTTTTTTACACGTTTCAGACGATTCTACCACTTGGTTGATCGGTTGATTGTTGGAAAATGAAAAGTAAAAATGTGGATAGTTATGTAGGAAAACTGCGCCCATTCAAAAGACGTGTTCGAATGGCAAGCCCATTTTAAAGACGTGTTCGAATGGCAAGCCCATTCAAAACACATGTTCGAATAATTTTTGGAAGATATTACGTCGTGGTATTGTTCAACAAATTGTTCAACATGTTCAACATGTTCAACAAGTTCAACATGTTGTTGTTCAACATGTTGTTGTTCAACATGTTGTTCAACATGTTCAACAAGTTGTATATAAAGCTATGTTTAAAGACTTTCTCATCATTTGAATAGTGTAGGTTGAACCGAAAGGATGTATAAATGCAACATTTGTTCGAAATCTTACAATTGGCCACAAAGTTACATGTGATAAAGCTATTTCTAAACATATTAAGACAACTATAAAGTATAAAAGGCAGCCGCCTTCAGACGTAACACACATTCTGTATCCAGATACTGAAGAGTGAACATGTCTGCAGTGAGTGAACAACAACAACTACAATCTATGGCAATGCCTGCAGAAAATTTTATAGCAAAGCCTGAGACAATACCTACAGCAAAGTCTAAGGCAATGCCCATGGTAAAGTCCAAGGTGAAGTCACGTCAGCAGCGTCAAAAGCAACCACATCTTAGAAAGATAAAAAGAGATGAGTTACCAGCTATGACGCCGCAGTGTAAAATGCGAAAAAATACGACAGAGCCTAATATGAAGCGAGAACCGGAGTGTAAAGCTAATACCACTATGAAGAAGATGCGTGTAGACGATTCACCGGTTATGATACCCATTAATGGAGAAACATATATTAAATTGGTGAAATATCAACAGAAAGTGATGGTTAACATTCGTAAATATATTACGAATCATGCATCTGGGAGGTTATATCCTACCAAGAAGGGAATTTTGTTATCATTGAAAGACTGGCACATGTTGAAAAAGCAAATGACGTCAGTGGATCTCATGCTTCAGAAAATGGACCTGTATAAATGTAGTGACTGTCAGAAGATGGTTGAGTAGAAAGTCATATGTAACTGTATGCAATTGTAACAGTATGACTATGAAATGAGTTAACATTATCTATGTTGATGTAAAGTTAGTTTTTATAACATTTGTAAACTTATCAATTTAAGTTCTTATGAACGGGTACATGTATTAGCATAATATGTATTTGAAATAGTTTTGTTTTTATCATAATTGTACATATTTGTAATATTTAATAAAAGAAACACATATGATACTTTTCAACTTTTTATTTTTCTCATACAATACTTGGATATAATACATAATAAAACAATACTTGGATATAATACATAATAAAACAATACTTGAATATAATACATAATAATACAATTCTTGAATATAATACATAATAATACAAAATTAACTATAATACCTAATATATGATATATGGTTTACGGGTCAATTAAAACCGTGCCAGGAACCTTACGACTTTATATGTTGCAAAGCAAGACATATATTAATACACAACGCTTAACTTAATAAAATATTACAACATTTATAAAGTCTTTATTATAAAGTTTAGTCAAATAAGTCTATTTTTCTGCATCTGTTTCACTCTGTTCACTGTCCATGCCACTTTCTTCGTCACTGCTACCATCCTCCTCCTCCTCCTCCATATCTAGTAGCTCTTCAAAGAATGCATTGTTCTTCCTTATAGCCGCCTTTAATGCCTTTGAATACTTATAATGTTTTTCATCAACAAAGTAATTAAAGTCCTCTAAAATCTTTTGATAATGTTGGCTTTGTTGTAGACGCTGGGTATAGTTGAACAGTCTCATAAACAGTTGTTTTAGTCCATGCTTATAAATGGGTCGAAGGTCATAACTTGCTATTTCACGCGCATCTTCAAGTCCTTGTTCTTCATATTCTAAAACCTTTTCTTGAAATATGTTATCATAGTCATCGTAGACTTCTTGAACCATATCATGCCAAACAGAGTCTATTTCTGACTCACTTTCAGAGTCTGTTTCTGACTCACTTTCAGAACTCTTGTCATCAGCCTCCTCGGCACACTGCTCCATATGTTTGAGCAAAGCTTCTTCGCTGTTGTATAATGCACCACATTCTGTACAAGCATGTGCATTCTTTTCAGCCATGTTGACGTTTTGACTTTCCATAGAAGACTCATCTAAAGTTTCCGTGAAAGGTAGTTTTACAGGGTTTTCCATATCCGATTCTTCATCCACTTCTGAAGTGTGAGCAATATTTAAGTGTCTTTTAAGACTTTGTGGCCAATTGTAAGATTTCGAACAAATGTTGCATTTATACATCCTTTCGGTTCAACCTACACTATTCAAATGATGAGAAAGTCTTTAAACATAGCTTTATATACAACTTGTTGAGCAACAACTTGTTGAACATGTTGAACAACATGTTGAACAACAACATGTTGAACATGTTGAACTTGTTGAACATGTTGAACATGTTGAACATGTTGAACTTGTTGAACATGTTGAACATGTTGAACTTGTTGAACATGTTGAACAACATGTTGAACAACAACATGTTGAACAACAACATGTTGAACTTGTTGAACATGTTGAACATGTTGAACAATTTGTTGAACAATACCACGACGTAATATCTTCCAAAAATTATTCGAACATGTGTTTTGAATGGGCTTGCCATTCGAACACGTCTTTAAAATGGGCTTGCCATTCGAACACGTCTTTTGAATGGGCGCAGTTTTCCTACATAACTATCCACATTTTTACTTTTCATTTTCCAACAATCAACCGATCAACCAAGTGGTAGAATCGTCTGAAACGTGTAAAAAACTAAATTTGTTAAAGTTGGTTTAGAACCCTGATTTTTACCTTACTACACCATGGTAAAAATGTTCAAACTTATTTTATACATCATATGTTGTCAAAAAAACAAACTTTGTTAAAGTTGGTCTAGAACCCTTATTTTTACCCTACTACACCATGGTAAAATGTTCAAACTTATTTTATACATCATATGTTGTCAAAAAACAAAATTTGTTAAAATTGGTCTAGAACCACCATTTTTCAACTACTATAACTTTAGAACATTCAAATAAGTAGCTTGGTAAAATGCTAAAACCTATTTTATACATCATATGTTATAAAAAACTAAATTTGTTAAAGTTGATCTAGAACCACCATTTTCGCACTACTATAACTTTAGAACATTTGAATAAGTAGCATGGTAAATGCTAAAACTTATTTTATACATTATATGTTTTCCAAAAACTTCATTTGCTAAAGTTGGTCTAGAAGCACCATTTTCCAACTACTATAACATAAAACATAACATTGGACTTAACGTAGGGAAAATCCCATTCCTTCTCAAATTTATTGATCGTTCCCACGCTCTAAACTAGTGCACTCTGAAATTTATCGATCGGTTTCCCCCACACTCTGAACGAGTGCACTCTGAAATTTATCGATCGGTTTCCCCCACGCTCTGAACGAGTGCACTCTGAAATTTATCGATCGGTTTCCCCCACGCTCTGAACGAGTGCACTCTGAAATTTATCGATCGGTTTCCCCCACGCTCTGAACGAGTGCACTCTGAAATTTATCGATCGGTTTCCCCCACGCTCTGAACGAGTGCACTCTGAAATTTATCATGCATTGTGCATTATAGCCTTATATGGCATGTTTTCACAAAACATTTTGGTTCAGTCCGGAATAGCTCAGTTGTTAGAGCGTGGGACTCCTGGTCGGACCCATGCTCGGAAGGTTGGTGGTTCGAGCCCGGGTATGGGCAGCCTAACCCTAAACCATAGAGTGCATTATGAATGTGTATTATGAAGGTATGATAGACAGATGGTAGAAGGGACGTCTCCTAGGGGTCTGACGTCATTATGACGTCAAAAAGTGGTCTGGAGCTCTTGTTAGGGTTAGGGTCACGTGACCGATAATTGACAGGTCACGTGACTGATGACGTCATGGTGATTGACAGGTGACTTAGGGTTATGCTGCTTAGGACTGTCTTAGTATGATGTCATGACGTCATACGGTCATTATGACGTCATTATAACGTCATGATGATGATGTCGTGATGACTTCATTATAACGTCATGATGACGTCATTGACACGGGCGCGCGCTCCATCCAAAAACTGAAGCAGATAGAAACAAACAGACACTATGACGTCACTTCCGGTCCAGACATGATGACGTCACTTCCAGACATGACGTCACTTCCAGACAGTATGACGTCACAAAGTGTGGTAGAACTCTTCTTTTCATACTACTCAGGGTGTTTTGGAACTCTCTTTTTTTTTAACTACTATCATTTTATTAACTACTTGAAAGTGCAGTGATTCTCTCGTTTCTCAACTACTTACATGCCCATATGTCTTTCGCACTTTAAAATGCTATATTTTCCTCTTTACCACGCATGAACTAAAGTTATCTGGACTTTTTGGACACGAAGCAAGCAGGATTCTCTTCACTCAAATACTTTACTGAACACTAAATTAAAAGCGGTTGGTCTTGTTCTTATTGCATGGCGTTATATCTAAATAGTTTGAGTCGAAAGAAACTAGCCCTTCAAAATGGCTTCTTCTGAAGACGCAAATTTGGTATTATTTCAGATATTTTTTCATGGGTGCTGTTAAAAATGCAAACAAAAAATGAAGTTTTAATGATCACACATGATTTTAAGTGTTGTTTAGTTGATTTTAATATCAGGACAGTAGTTGTCACATTTCGGAGGTTCGCCCTTTATCGCCCACCTATAATTGGATTCGTACTTGGAATTTTGTCGGAAATTTTGGCGTTTTGATCGAATTAGGGATAAAGTAATAACGAAATGATGTTAAGTAACAAAAATAATAAGATTTCATTTTGTGACAAGCATTCACATCAACGGGTAGAATATTATCCCCATTCTGAGTTTCGCCTGCAAGCTTTACTGTGTGAGTAAATGACAGGACTCCTTGAAATTGAAAGTTTATGTGCATGTTAAAAGAAAAATGGAATTATGATGTTTTCCTTTATCATGTTTGCTTTTCTCTTTTATTTAGAATATCCTATTGCTTCAGTCTGTAATGCTTAACCTGAAGGTCAGTTTTAAAAATTGACTTTATACCCCTTTGAATTTGGGGGCGGTTAGGGCCTGTTCGTGTTTCACAAATACTTACTTGTTCTTATTTCTTTCCTTATATTTTCCCATAATTTGGAATTGAATTGCTTTATTTAAGTTAACCATAAGATTGCACAATAAGTGACGAGCTGAAAGCAAGGACTTAACAGACTTCAGAAAGGGACAAGCTGAAAGCATCGCTTATAAGCATGCTTGCCCATTACGGACATATTTATCCAATTATGAAAAAACCACTTTGATTGTGTTAACAGTATTGAACTGTTTATGAATATAAGAATAACACTGAAAGTTTCGATTGATATGCCTATTATTTGGCATTAACTATCAAACAATTCCTTCATAACCCAAAATGTAAATTTTTTAAGATGGTTTTTTAAATTACCAATTTTAGATATACTTCGCATTTCTTTCGACAGCGAATTCCATATACAAACTCCCTTAACACCAATGCAATGTTGTTTAACAACTGTTCTTGAGTATTTACTTTTAAAGTTTCCGTGTTGTCTGGTTTTGATTTCCTTATCACTAGTTTTGAACAAACATGAATATTTTTAGGTAGTACGCACGCTTTTGCTTGAAACATGACGATTAAGATTTTAAAATCAACTAAATCGTATCCATTTAGCAGACGCAGATTATAAAACAACAAAGAAGTGTGCGCTAACCTATCAACTCGAGATACAATCCTTATAGCTTTTTTCTGTAGTAGAAATATAGGATTTATTTTAGTTTTATACGTATTTCCCCAGGTCTCAAGACAATATGACATGTGTGGCAAAAATAATGTGTGATATATTAAGAGTAGAGCCTTTCCGTTCAAAACGAAACTAGATTTATACATTATTGAAATACACTTTGATAATTTGCTTCTTACACTCTGTATATGCTCTTTCCAGTTTAATTTATCGTCAATAACAACACCCAGGAACTTGGTCGAATTAACACGTGAGATTTGTTCATTACCTATTGAAATATTATTTTCGTGACTTATTTTACAATATCCAAATACCATAAAGTTTGTTTTAGATAGATTGAGCGAAAGCTTATTCAACTTAAACCATTTGTTTAGTTTTGACAATTCACCACTTACTATCTCACTCATATTCATATCGTTCTTACATGTAAAAATGTTTGTGTCGTCGGCGAAAAGAATGAGCTTCAATAATCCTGAAACATTAACAATGTCGTTAATATATAAAATAAAAAAATTGGGTCCCAGAATAGAACCCTGTGGTACTCCACATGCGACACTAAGAAGGTCTGATATACAATTTTCAATCTGCACATATTGTTCCCGAGTTGACAACTAACTATTTATCCATTCGTTTGGTAGGCCTCTAATACCATAGAAGTCAAGCTTTTGCAATAGTAACTTATGATCTGTGGTATCAAAGGCCTTCTTTAAGTCTATAAACACTTCGGCAGTTGTAAGTTTTTTGTCAACTGAATTGGTTAGCTCCTCTAGAAGCTCTAATAAGGCCAGAGATGTAGATCTGCATGTTCGAAAACCATACTGACTGTCGCTTAACAAGTTTTGCTGATCGATGTAATTATTTAAGCGGGTTTCGAATAACTTTTCCAGAAGTTTGGAGAATAGTGATAATAGAGACACCGGCCTGTAATTGCCAAATTTTGATTTGTCCCCTGATTTAAACAAATAGAAACATAAAGAAACTTTTTTTCGAAGTGTTATAAACTATGATATGAATTATTCTGCGTGCCACATTGAGTTTTTAAAAACAGTTTTAACATGTTATTCTGCGTGCATTATACATTTCTCATATTAATTAGTATGCTTCTAGCCAAGTTGCGTTTTGTTAATTTTCAGCCTTTTTCTATCAATTCTTTATACGTTTAACCCGACATAATGCAATCGAAACGTCAAAATCTTCTGTAGCTGTCAAAGTACGAATTCACATGTTGGGTTTTTGCTGCAACTATGACAAATTTTAAACACATGTCAATGAATCTGAAAGAAGGCAGGTGAGTGAAGCCATCACTAAAGAAGAACATGGTTTTAATCTCTGATAAGGAGAAATTTGCTCTTAGGTTCGCGAAGAATGATAAAAAATGCGTTTCTGTCCGGGTTCATACAAAGTTATAAAAATCCTGGAAAATGAAACGGCCGAAAAAATTCTAGAAGACGAAGAACAGTCCTGGAAAGACCTAGAAATTTGTTATAATTAATGACTTTGTAAATTTGTTTTTTTAATGAAATGTGCGGTCAAAATGGCTGTAGGGGCGAGTGGGAGGCCATTCAATAAAACATCTGTTTTATTTGCCTATATGTGATCCATGTAATCGATGCATATATATATATATATATATATATATATATATATATATATATATATATATATATATATATATATATATATATATATAATATATATATATAATTTTGGGGAGGGGCACGCCCCCCCGCCCCCCCCCCCCCCCAGATTCTGAAAATGGCGCCCCGTTTTTTGGCTGGGGGCCGCTATGGCCCTCAGTTTCTGGCAGTGGCCCCCAGATTTTTTGCGTGGCACCGTTTTTAGACCCCAACCCTTCGGATTGGGACCTATAGGTTTGGGGTGTCCGTCCGTCTGTCTGTCCGTGTGTCCGTCATCGCTTTATACCCCTATGAATTTGGGGGTGGTTGGGGCCTGCTTGTCTTTCACAAATACTTACTTGTTCATAACTGTTTTTATAATTTTTTTAATTCATATTTTAGAATTATTTTCAGAAAATAACTATGTCTGGACTTAAAAAGCAGTACAAGCGCTCTCAGTCTCCAGTGATATTTTAAGAACGGCTGAAAGACATGTGTACTTTTTTTATCAAGCATTGTTAATCTGGTTCAACAATCAACTCTGTTTATCGTTTGTGAAGAAAACATGTTGCAATTTTCTTAAGTTCATCTTGTGGCCCACAAGGCTTTAAAATGGCCCCCAGTTCTTGGTTGAGGGTCATTGGCCCCCAGCCGCAAAATCCCAGAAATATCCCTATATATATATATATATATATATATATATATATATATATATGGTCAACAGTCTGGGAAACGTCCTGGAAAATGGCCCTGGAAAGTCCTGGCTTTCTCAACTTTGTACGAACCCTGCCCCAAACAGTTTCGTTCCCAGGTGAAATCCTTTGCAGCTGATTGGTTCATCTGTTCTTGTGACGTTGGTCTGTGAGGAAAAATTTATTAGCTAAGATATTTCCCTTTTTAGGCACGAAACCTGTTGGCTTAGACATCCTACTGAAAAATCAATTCGTCGGCGATTGTATCGTAATATTCAAATATTGAAGTCAACTAATATAATTGATGATTTTTTGGGGGCAAATAGACACATAATTGCTTCATATTTGATGAAAATTTTCTACTGTTACGTGTTTTGTTTTATTATTTATTTTTATTTTCTAAACTTCTTTGTAGAATATACAGCAAAAAAAAAAAAAAAAAGCGAATGAATAGCAGCCGAATTCGCTGGTTTTACCCATTGTGTTAATTATGCCCCTTGTTTCCGTATGCTGAACCGAATGGGGGAAGAGTTTACATAGAAACCATCAACACAAGCTCTGTGCCATATGGTTACTAATCGTTACTTATGGTTACTAATCGTTACTTATGGTTACTAATCCTTACTTATACATGTTCACAGTGATCTGTTGCAACATGGAACACAATAAGTGTCTTTCTGTCCCAAACGATAATTCGTGTTCATTTACACCAACTTGAAATAAGTTTATTCATAATCAGAATAACCTGAGTCGAAAGTATTTTTTTTGTTTGCAGCCTCGCAAAATATAACGACTTAGGTGTGATTCTGGCAAGCGATAGCTTGCCTGTTTATTTCACAAGTGCCACACCATAAATGCCCTTTGTAAACATATATAACATAATCGAATTATCTGACGACTAAATGATCTACAACTAAATACAGATATTCATTTAGGTGGCGGTAATCGGCCCAAACCAGTAATAGATAAACGTCGCAAAAAACAAAGATATAACATGTGAATTAGACAACAAAATATAAATTTACCATTAGGGGAGAGGAGGGTGGGATTTTGATCATAAAACTGCTACAAATTGTAAACTGTTGGTGCAAGCCAAAAAATGATGCTTTCCAATGCGCATGCGCTAACTGCTCCGTCCGATTCCAAACCCTCCGATTACAATGTGCTCAAGTAGCTTAGTTACTACCACTGTGTACTCAGGTATAACATTTCTCGAGAACCTGCAAGGTTGCTCGGAACATACAAAAAATACATTTTAAACTGTTTATTTAAAATACCATATTTCGCCAAGGACAGAAACTGTCTGAATTCTTATTTGCTCGATGCATTCTTATTTTAAAAAGGGGTTATTGAGTTAATATCACAAAAACTAATTTTTAATACAGGTTTTTAATTTAATTTTTAAATTTTTAGATTTTGACTCGACCGTAACAATAAGGCGAAATCTTGCAGTTTAGATTTTTAGTGCTAACTCTGGTAAAACTTCATTCATTGTACATGATCAATGTAAATGAAATAGCGAAGAATCTGTCATTCCCCCAATCCTTTAAACATTGAAAGAGAAACCCAGATGTTCTGACGGCAGTTTGTGTGACGTAAAATGTTGTGATGCTTCTGTTGAACGTTTAAGTATCACAGGGCTTTACATTAAAGACTGCCCCACCTGCCAGGGCAGGTGACAGGCCTGGTGGGGCAGGTAAACTCGCCCGGTTAGCTGCCCCACCTGGCAGGTAGATCCGTTCGGGGGGATGTGGCGTGGCGCAATGCCTTAACAACATACTTGTCAAGTAGGCGACTGTAGTTATTAATCGGTGTCCGCTAGCTGCACCTGACCTACATACTAGTCACTGGCACGTTTCCAGTTTATATGTGGGTGCTGGACTGTGTCTGGACACGCGCCAAATATAGCGTCGCGTCGCTTGTGATACAATAATTGAAGAATAATGTGTAAAATTGTCAAAATTATCAAAATGTCCAACAAAAAAAAGGTGGGGCAGGTAAGAGTGCTGGTGGGGCAGGTAGATTTGAAATCTACTTGCCCCACCTGGCAGGTGCCTAAAAAGTTAACGTAAAGCCCTGTATCAATATTTAACGAAGTAGAATTTGAGAAGTTTCTTTCTTTTTTTTTAATGTAAACGTAGGTGTACACGTCACAAGATTATAGCTCGGAATTTGAATACGACAGTGAAAGCGACAGAAAAAGGTTCGTGCAAAATCTTCCCTATTTCACCACTCATAGGACTTTACGTTGACACCGCTTGGTGGGGTGGGTGGAAAGTCAGAATTTTGGTTTTCGATGAGATAATGCGTTATTTATTTCATATCGTTCAATTGTAAGTATTGAATTGAGTTTTAAAAATATACAATTAAATTAAATTGTTCAGTGACAGTGTAATTTAGTTTCAGCCTGATATAAAGAAAAGTGCTGTACACTTCAGCTATTGTCCTTGTTAATGAGAAGTTCGGTAGGTCAAATACATGAAGTACGAACCATTGGTGAAGACAAATGACTGCCAATTAGCTGGGGATAAGCGAGGGCATATGACGTTCTAGTTATTTCGTGTACGTTCGTTGGTGTGGCCGTACTCGTGTTTTCTTCAAAAAAATTAAAAAAAAAAAAAAAAAAAAAAGATCCAATTCTGTCGGATATGTAGTAGGACTTCCTGTAAATAATTGTCCATAAGTTAATAAATTCCAAGAAGTGCTTCTGTTTTTTTTTCAGGAAGAGTAGAAAAGATCTTGCCGAGCCAGCGAAAGCTAAGAGGACGAAATTACCGACGAAACATGTCGTTACAGAGGAATACAACAAGTACTTGCCTTTCAATAATTACTTATTAAAGATCAATTTTTATTGAACCGTTTGTTGTAGTGCGATCTCACATAATTCATGTGTGGTCGATGTTTTTTTCCCCAAGCCACTTGATTTTTCGGGGACTTCATGTTTTTTTTCCCCCTCAGTGAGTTTTTGTGTCGAATAAAACACGCTACACCTAGTAGATAAAGTCCTATGCCAAGAAAACTCTTTGCAGTTTTTATGACTTTGTCTCAGTTTAATGTTTAATGTCTTACATAGGTAAAAAAAACCAAAAAAAAACTCTTCATGTTCAAGAGCCTTGCGCTATGTCATTAAAGCCGGGGTCGTTACAAAAACTTTGCATTATTAATGGCATAGAGGATGTAGATAAAGATGTAGATAAGGATTTAGATAAGGTGAGTTCAGAAATAGGAACGACCAGGATGGAAGTGGTCAAAATGTCACCGGTATTTCTTCTTTTACTGCAGTGAATTATATTGTATTTATATTTCAGAGAAGAAGGGCGGATCATGCGGTATCACCTGATCAGCATGGATGCTGTATCCTTAAAAAAGCTTTAAGAATCACTTTACGTGTTTTTTCATTTTTTTCTTATTTTATTTTATTTATTTATTTATTTATTTATTTTGGCTTGTGAAGAATTTATTTTATTCTATAAAATGATAGCCAACACAATTTTTCTCTCTCCCGTGCAATGGGGAGGTCATGAAAATATTGATTTTTCAAATTTTTGTTTATCAGACTGAACATTACGTGTCATATCCAATTATTATCAAATTGTTATCAAACAATACGTTTTAAACCAAATTGTCAAGCAGTACGTAGCATATCAAATATTTATCAAACTACGTATCATATAAAACTATTGTCAAACAGTACGCAGCATATCAAATTATTATTAAACAGTACGTATCATATCAAATTATCATCAAACAGTGCATATCATATCATTTTCAATTTCAATTTATTCTTTTGTGGTTAATGATTTGTATTTAGCACGTAAATCGACTCTAGAAGTCATAAAAACGTTGATAAGATTTTGACGAGTCGGTTTTGAATCTTTCTTTTTTTGATCGTTTATTCATTTTTGCAGTTCGGAAAGCCTAATGAAACCATCCTTATTAACACTCATTATTTATGGTAATGTGTGGTAGTTGAGAAGTTCTGTTTAATATTCAGTATTTACCTTTACTGGAAAGTGAAGTATTCTCGACATAAGAAGTTTGTGAATGATTATATCCGCTTTTACGGTGGATCAAAGAGCGACTTCGCACGAGACACGTAAGAACCTTCATTCCCTTGTGTCGTCAGCAGATTTAAGTAGAACAGGTGTAACCTTTAAAACTACAGGGTGGTTACGGGAATTCTGGATGGTTTATCAGCGTGAAGTCTTATGTGTAAGATGTGGCTTTAGTGGCTATATTTTGTTTCATTTAAATATAATTATCCTCCGTGTAACGAGGGGATATAGGTTTCAGCTTGTCCGTCTGTCTGTCCGCTTTCGTGCACCCTCCTGTCCGGGCTAGATCTCCGAAAGTATATGTCGTATGGCTTTTTTGCGTTGGCATAGAGTTAGAACGTATATTAAAGGTGTGCAAAGTCGTATTATTTTTTAAATCGGCCAAAAATTCTCAAAAATATGACTTGTCAAAAATGGCTGCTTTTCAGGAAGCTTGTTTGCATGGAGATAGGTTTTGTCCAGACGAGCTCTGCAAAACTATTCGATCCAGCGTTCTGAAATTTTATGCAGTGAAAATATATATATTGTAGATGTGCAATGTCGCATTATTTTTTAAATCGGCCAAAAATTGTCAAAAAACACAACTTGTCAAAAAGATCTATTTTTATGAAAACTTGTTTGCACGGAGATAGATTTTATCCAGACGAGTTCTCCGACACTGTTCGATCCAGAGTTCTGAAATTTTATGCAGTGAAATTATATATATTGCAGATGTGCAGCCTCGTCTTATTAAATATTAAATATTTAAAAAATTGTTAGGCAATGTAGGGATTTCATTTTCATTGAATTTACTACCATCCAATGACATTATGTGTTACACGGGGATCCTGCCTCACTGAGCCACTAGTTGCTTTGTATGAATGTTATTTTAATATTTACGCGATTTTGTCTTCTCATTAACTTACAGAACGATCATTTCAGATCAAAAGATCGAACCGACCATGACGTCATACGGGAGAATCACAGGTTTCTGTGGACAGACGAGGACTCGCCCCAGGACAGCTGGTACGAATCTTTTGTCTCTAGTGAAGCAGACGGTGATGACGTCAGGGGTTTCTGTGCACAATGTGCGTTCTGTACTATGTGCATTCTGCGGGGAGAGAGAGACGCAACAAAATACATGTGTTTAGAGACGCAACTTTGTATGCAAAGTCTGAATTTGGTTATATTATGGTTATAATCATACGGGGCATAATTTATGTTCGTGTCATATTGTTATTGTGGGAGTTTGGTGGTTTATTTGTTGCTATCTGATATGAGCGTGTGTATATATTGGGCGGTTTAGGGAGAAGTCACTGGCGAAGCGCTACTGGGACAAGTTATTCAAGGAGTACTGCATCACGGATCTCAGCAAGTACAAGGAAAACAAAGTGAGCTTCTCTTTGACTCTTACTCGTTGAAGAAATTAAAACAAAACAAAATTCTTCCAGATGTCATGAAAATTTAAAATTGCATTTTCTTGGTGCGAAAACCAATGGGTACAACAAGATGGGTGACTAGTGTGGGTACAGCAAGGTGGGTGACTAGTGTGGGTACAGCAAGGTGGGTGACTAGTGTGGGCACAGCAAAGTGGGTGACTAGTGTGGGCACAGCAAGGTGGGTGACTAGTGTGGGCACAGCAAAGTGGGTGACTAGTGTTGGTACAACAAGGTGGGTGACTAGTGTGGGCACAGCAAGGTGGGTGACTAGTGTGGGCACAGCAAGGTGGGTGACTAGTGTGGGCACAGCAAGGTGGGTGACTAGTATGGGTACAGCAAGGTGGGTGACTAGTGTGAGTACAGCAAGGTGGGTGGCTAGTGTGAGTACAGCAAGGCGGGTGACTAGTGTGGGCACAGCAAGGTGGGTGACTAGTGTGGGTACAGCAAGGTGAGTGACTAGTGTGGGTGCAGTATGGTGGGTGACTAGTGTGGGTACAGCAAACATATCAAACACATGACAATGAGAAAAATATAGTCACTTTGTGGTAGTAAGTAATCTGTTTGAATAAGCCCGGTTGTAATGATGTAATACACCTTGCGCTGTGACATTTGTGGGATAATGCGCTATGCTTGTTTTACAGATAGCGATGAGGTGGCGTGTGGAGAAGGAAGTGGTGAATGGGAAGGGCCAATTCGCCTGCGGCAATAAAACATGCGAACAGAAAGACCAACTGCGAAGCTGGGAAGTGAATTTTGGTTATGTGGAGCATGGAGAAAAGAAAAACGCACTGGTCAAACTAAGTAAGTAGTATATCTCTATCTCCGAGATCTTAATGCTGAAAATAAGTGTGTTTCAGAGAAGGAAGTGACCAATCTAACCGTCATCTCACGTGCCCAAAACGGGGAACAGGTACCAGGGACTGGTGCCTTGTGGAAGGACTGGTGCCTTGTGGAAGGACTAGTGCCTTGTGGACGGACTGGTGCCTTGTGGAAGGACTGGTGCCTTGTGGAAGGACTGGTGCCTCGTCGAAGGACCGGTGCCTCGTCGAAGGACCGGTGCCTTGTCGAAGGACCAGTGCCTTGCGGAAGGACCGGTTCCTTGTGGAAGGACTGGTGCCTTGTGGAAGGACTGGTGCCTTGTGTGAGTACTGGTGCCATGTGGAAGGACCGGTGCCTTGTGGGAGCACTAGTGCCATGTGGAAGGACCGGTGCCTTGTGGGAGCACTGGTGCCTTGTGGAAGCATTGGTGCCCTGTGGTAGCACTGGGGCCTGGTGGAAGGACCGGTGCCTTGTGGAAGGACTGGTGCCTTGTCGAAGGACCGGTGCCTCGTCGAAGGACCGGTGCCTTGTCGAATAACCGGTGCCTTGTGGAAGGACTGGTGCCTTGTGGAAGGACTTGTGCCTTGTGGGAGCACTGGTGTCTTGTGGACGGACCGGTGCCTTGTGGAAGAACCGGTGCCTTGTGGAAGGACTGGTGCCTTGTGGAAGGACCGGTGCCTTGTGGAAGGACTGGTGCCTTGTGGACGGACCGGTGCCTTGTCGAAGGACTGGTGTCTTGTGGACGGACCGGTGCCTTGTGGAAGAACCGGTGCCTTGTGGAAGGACTTGTGCCTTGTGGGAGCACTGGTGCCTTATGGAAGAACCGGTGCCTTGTGGAAGGACTGGTGCCTTGTGGAAGTACTTGTGCCTTGTTGGAGCACTGGTGCCTTGTGGAGAGACTGGTGCCTTGTAGAAGTACTGGTGCCATGTGGAAGGACCGGTGCCTTGTGGGAGCACTGGTGCCTTGTGGAAGAACCGGTGCCTTGTGGAAGGACTGGTGCCTTGTGGAGGGACCGGTACCTTGTGGCATTTTATTTGTAAAATTCAGTCAGTTTCACTTCGGTTATAATGTGTGCTTGTGGCCAAAAGGCATTTGATGTCATTTGTTGTAATGATTATTAAACCAGAACCTCATTTCACTAGCGTAATTTTAAACACTTGAGAAAAATTAAAACGCAAAAATACTTCCTTCAATAGGTTATTTCTTGAATAATATATTGCAAAGAACACAGCTTGAATACGTCTTATAAGCCGAGTAATATTTGGTTTTTGCTGACTTATGGTTTTATTGACTGATCATGCATACGCCGTGTTATCTATTTACGCCGTGAGAGCTCGCACAAAGCTGAGCAACTGTGTGTTCTGTGCTGCGCGTTTAATACTCCCCATTTACTTGCAAAAATATACTCTTTTCACATGACGTTTTAAACAAGAAAACGAAATCGAAGGAGAAAATAAAAAGTGTCATGCACACGTTCACATCAAGTTCTACCTAAGTCCCAAGTTTCGTGGCCCTAGGGCCCGTAGTGCTAGGGGAGGAGATGCCACAGGAAATCCGATCACTGTCAAGAAAAAAAAAAAGATACCAACGGCTGCTCGCACAAATTCATATAGCCCTTGCAAGCCAAAGGCTTGTCAAGTGCTAAATAATATTTGTGAAGATGACTGTCACTGCTCTGTTTTTGTAGGACTCTGCCCGAAGTGTTCAGACAAATTGAATTATTATCACAAGTAAGTACGTGTTCATCACCGAATTTAATACACAAAATAGTCACAAGCTACATGAACTTCTTTACATTTACGCAGACACGATAATATGATAACTTGATGAGACAATGTTATGATTGTTACATCTTTCTGGCGGGAAGTTGTACTTCAGACCTGGCACACTCAAACGAAGTGAAATGATATCCTTCACTGTGTTTTTATGAAGGGGCTGTGTTGAAATTTTGGGCACCTGCCTGGTAGAAAATAGAAGTGGATTTAGCTGGGGAATGAGAGCGAAATGTCGAGATTGGAAGCTATGGGATGGCGTGGTGCGAACAGGAAATGCGCGTGGTCTTCTAAGTGCTGTATTTGACTTGTTTTTTTTTTTTATTTTTATTGTTATTATTATTATTATTTTTTTTTTTTTTGTATTTTTCTAGACGGAAAGAAGTTTCAGTCAAGAAAACAACAAAAGAAGTGACGCCAGAAGAACCAAAAAGAAAACACAAAAAGAGTACGTTTCAGTTGCGATGACGTCACATGTTTTAGCCCAGTCACTGACCTCTTTTATAATTGAAAATGTAAACGCTACTCGTGGTTGGGGTGGGGGGGGGGAGAGGGGGGTATTCAATGATACTTTGCTGGGAGAAGAGTTTCAGAACAAAGAGAAACCGGACAAACGCAGAAAATCAAAAGTCACTCCAAATCTTCCCAGTTTATGTAATGTTTGGGTCTAGTAAAATAAAACAAAAAACAAAAACAAAAAAAGGTGGGGGGAAGGGAGCATTATCAATACATTTTTGTTGCAATCACGAACACGATAGGTCCGTTTTGTTACAGAAAAGAAACACAAGAAGCACAAGCGAAGTCAAAGCTCCTCGTCAGAAGAGAGCGACTCTGATTGGGTGGAAAAGGCGTCGACGTCACAAGAAAATAAAGACAAGAGCAGTGATTCAAACCAAAACACAGACTCGTTAGAGAAGGACATATGGAGTGGACCGGTGAAAATCACGGAAGAAAAATCTCGAGAGGAAGAGTTTGAAGATTATTTTGAAGGCATGTTTTTGTGACTTGTGCTGCAGCAGACAAGGATAAACAGTTAGCGCATTGGTCGTTCTATAATATTACTTAGTATTGTGTTGCAGGATCAAAATGTTGAGTAAAATAACAATTTTATTTATGGAAGGGTTTCGTAGTAGTTTTGTTTTTCACAACATCGACAAGTCTTGACATTGAAGTCTGTTCTCGCTGAATAACAAGAAGAGTGCCGTTTTTACTATCGGGCGACTCGAGAGAAAGGCAAATATTTTTTTTGGAAGGACGATTCCCTTTCATTGGCCATCAAAAAATATATCTGCAGTTTAGAATTTTATTTCCGCCCGCCAAAAGTTGATAATTCTCGTTCGTGTTGCGTTCAAAAGAAAAGTCAACGAACCGCCCGAGAAAACACGGACCCAACCGGAAGTGACATTCAAAGAAGGCAACCACTGTGAACTTCAAAATTGTGTCAAGGTCAAAATAAATATAACGCGCATCTACCCACTATTAAAGGTCATCTATATACTATATACAGCTATCTTTTCCGTCGCCTCTTCGTCCATGACTTTTCAGTATTATAACTCTTTATTTTCAAAACATGCATTTTGTGTCTACAATGAAAGGGTAAGGAGTAAACGGGAACAGGATTTTTCCTCCCGGGATGATTCCTCTTGCCCCCCCCCCCCCCCCCGTTAAGAGTTAACGGCCTGCCAGAGTCGCTTGTATTAAGTAGCTTTGGCCATTTAACGTCATTAAACAAAAACGGGTAGCAACTTTTCACGATTGCTTTATTATGTAGTTGACTTGTGAACATTTTCAAAGAAACCGGGGGGGGGGGGGCGGGTATAATCTCTTGGGGGAACAGTCCGACGGGTGGAATCACCCGTGGGGAATTGTCGGGGCGGGGGGAATTGTCCTAGATCCGGAATAAACACATTTATTGATTAATAATAACCATTGTGATTGAACCAAAAAGCTATTTTATTACACTGGAATGGCAGTCTAATTGCTACAAGATATGTCTCCAACTCAACAAATCCGTTAACATGCGTTTCTATTTGCACTCATTGATGATTCCAGCAAAAAGAACAAAGGTTTCGTTCTGTCAATCACAGTATGTCAATTTGCTTGGCTAATTTAATAATACAACGCTGCACTAACTATTTTCACTATGAAATTTCAGAAGTCTGCACGCTATAGTTTGTGAGAATTTTTGACAGCAAATGAAGGGGTCCATGCATAAACTTCAGGGTTCGCGTTGGCGGGGTTTATGTCCACTTTTTGGGGATTTTTGTACGAAATGACTCACTTTTTCGGAACCCACCAAGTTTTTCTGGACTCAACTGAGTCACACTTTCCTTTTTTGACTCAAGTTTTCTGAGAACCCAGCGCGAACCCTGAACTTGATAACTCCACTTATCAGGAAAATGCACTAGTACCACCGCGGTATTTATTGGCCTGTGTTCTTTCACATATGTAAGTCTTACACCTCCAAACCGATTAGAAGTGGGCATTTTTTAGGAAAATGCGCTGGGAGAGGCCTATGTTTTGTACTAAAATTTCAAACTTTAAAAGCGTTTTTCTCCACTGCTGATAAGTGCAGTTGCCAGGTTAATGCATGAACCCCTTCAAATCAACCATTTCTTACAGCTTTGAAAAAGAAAAAAATAGACACTACGATGAGGGTTGATGAAAACATCACGTCACTGCAATCTTAAAAACTACCGGGAGTTTCCGAAAAGAAGCTCCCCCCATATAAAAGCCCCGGGGCTCTTATTAGGGAACTATTTGGAGTTAAAACCTGACTCCAAATAAAGACCTGAAAAAATCGTTTCCTAATAAAAGCACCCTCCTTCTCTGCAAGTCTTTTTAAAACTCGTGTTTACTTGCAATGCAAACACGGTGCACTTAATCCTTTGATATGAGGCACCCCTAGAAATGTTCTGTATCGTTGCCTAATCCTGTGCATTGCTGAAGGCGAACACACACCCCCCTCCCACAAGGCGAACACACACACCCCTCCCCACTGCCACCTTTACTCCGGAGTATTACTGGAAATATAACCGGCTGAGTAGCAATGCAGACACGGTGCACTTAATCCTTTGATGTGAGGCAATCCCCTAGACACGTTCTGCGCCGTTGCTTAAGTCTGTGCTTCGCACAAGGCAGCCTCCCTCCCCCTCACTTTACCAGACTTCTTTTAGTTACTGTTGTTTTTGTGTGTTTTGTTATTTTTTGTGCCGATATCCTCAGCATGTAGCGCTTTAATAAGCTTGGTGGTAAATTTTCTTTTTTTCATTAAAAACTTATCGACAATCCCCTCCCCTATCTAAAAAATAGAAGCCCCGGGGCTCTAATTAGGAAACTGTTTCCTGATAGAAGCCCCGGGGCTTCTATTTGGTTTCTAAATGAGCGCCTGAAATTGGCCAGTTTCCAAAAAGAAGCCCTGGGCTTTTTTTCGGAAACCCCCGGTAGTTTGATTTACTTAGAAATCAGAGAGTAGCACAATTTAACTTGCAAAGCAGCACCTGGTAACGTCAACCTCTTCACAAGACTATGGTTTCCAGCACACTAAACAAACCCATCAGCTCCGTCCCTCTGAAATAGCTCACCTTATCATTATACACATCGATGTACTCATATAACGGTGGATCCTCCAAACATTTCTTGCCAACAATAACTATGTGAGGAATGCCTAGGTACTTGGCGTAACTAACTCGCACCCCTATCGTCATGTCAACTCGATCGTCAAGGACAATTTCATTACGCAAATGATTAAACTGTTCCAGCTGTGTACAGAGACTTTCCGCCAATTGATAAGTTTCTTCCCATTTGTGCCCTTTCGTCTGTGGTACCACAAGAATTTGGAAAGGAGCCAATAGGCGGGGCCACCGGATGGCGTCGCCAGGCGACAACACCTCAACGGATGCGGCTAGCAATCGAGTCACCCCAATGCCGTAGCATCCCATGTAATATGGCACTCTTTTCCCATCTCTGCCAGTGAATTTGGCATCAAAAACTTCCGAATATTTCGTACCTAGAATGAACAAATGGGAGGTCTCTATAGCTGACATTTTCTCAAAATTGCATACTTTTTTGCACGAGACACAACTGAATGTTTCGAGGTTTTCATCAATTATCTCTATTACTTCCTTGTTATAGCAACGTCCACAAGAAGCACATTTGCATAGTGTATCTTCACCCGTCTCCGACAAAAGGTGAAACTCGTGTGACGTTGTCCCTCCCATAGCACCCGAACTTGCGGGAACCCGGACGTAATCCAATCCCAGGCGTTTATAGATGCGAACGTAAGCTCCCGCAACTTGTTCGTACGTCTGCCGTGCCTGGTCTAGATCTTGGTCGAAACTATACAAGTCTTTCATTTCAAATTCACGGCATCTTAACAACCCATGTCGTGGAGTCATTTCGTCCCTGAACTTGCGGCCTATCTGGTACAGTTTGATTGGCAGATTTCGGTACGACACCACGAATTCGGACACCAGTTTGGTCACCGCTTCCTCGTGTGTTGGGGCGAGACAATGCTCATGGTCATGCCGGTCTGTTAATGTTATCAGCTCGGATCCCATTTCATCCCAACGGCCCGACGCTTTCCAAAGTTCCCCAGGGGCTAAGCACGGCAAAGTTATTTTCTGCGCACCTATCGAAGCCATTTCATTGTCTATCACCCTGTAGAGTTTCTCCAGCGACCTTGTCAGGTATGGGGTTAGACAGAATGTCCCCGACGAGGCCGTCTCTATCAGGCGCGCAGTGCGCATCAGTTGCAAACTTTTGCACGAGACATTCTCTGCTTCTGCACCCGATTTCCAGTTTGGTTGAGGAAACATGGCTGTCATTTTGAAGTACCCTCGCCATGGAACGACACTAGTTTTAACATTCCTTCTGCTAACCAGGCCAAAGCACTGCGCCAAACTTCTTTCCAGCATCGTTCTTTTTCTCTTTTTTTTGTCTTCCACTGTAACAAAATATGGATTAACAAACTTATTTTAGAGACCTTCTGATATTAACCGCAGGCAGCAACAGACAGAAATATGGTGCACGGACCGGGCAACAGCTAGTATATTTTAAAAGTACAATGTACAAGGCATTATGTAAAACACTGTAATCAGAGTTACAGTTGACAATAATAAAATGCATGTCTTGCATTTTAATACAGTTTCAAGGGGATGAGCAACCGTAAATGTTTTACCAAATCCATACGGCATACACTGACACTCAAGCAAACATTAAACATGCAGCTACAAGAGCTTTCATACACCGTAAAGATGTCAACATGAAGTGCTAAAAACTATATCTTTAAGTATCGTCGCTTTCATGTAGCGATTTAAGTCGAAAGGGTCATGAGGTCGTGGGCCAGGGAAATGTTTTGCTTTTTCTTGCCATTTAAGTATACTTATCCTTGGAGAAGGGAGGGGGAATCTCACCTACAAACCTGACCATGATTTTTCAAAATGACTCCTAAATGCGAAGTGAGAAAAATGCACCCTTTCTGGCCAAACGCGGACACCATGTAAATTGTATTCGAATATTAACAAACTGCCCAACTGAAGACCCTTTTCGCCATTAACCTTATCGCCCACTCGCATGTGAAAGACATCCAAACAGAACCAAGTGCACAATTTTTAACCCCCCCCCTCCCATTTTTCTTTAACCGGACGCAGAAAGCACTTTCGAAATAACCTCTTACTGGGCAACGCAGAATACTTAATGAAAAGAGTCCTTTTTGGCCCAGCTTACGTTACACGTAAGCTGGGGTATACCTATCGGTTTGCAGACGGCGTCCGTTAGTTTGGTTAGTTAGTTGTTGATTTGGTAAACTTTTGTTTCAAAATGCATCTCCTCCTACAATTTTGATAGGATGTCATTTGCCTTTGGTACGGGCACCCCTAGGGGGTTCTACATACGGCTGGTGCTTTTTTTAGTCGATCAGGTGATTTTCAATTTTTGAGGAATTTTTTAAGAAAAAATTTTAAAATGTATCTCCTACATTTTTTATCCCTAAAGGCTCTTGCATACGGCTTGTGCTTTTTTAGCCGATCAGACAATTTTTGTATTCTTGGGCTTTTTTCAAGAAAAAAACCTCAAATGCATTTTCCCCTACAGTTTTTGCCCGATTTCATTTATTTTTGGTATGAGGCATCTCTAAGGGATCTTCTCTTCCATACGGCTTGTGCTTTTTAACCCAGCCGACTTTGTCGGACTGGGTTAGTCGTATCACTATGGGGGGGCTTGAATGTATGTGCGTATGCTAAATTTTTTCTTTAAAATGCTACTCCTCCTAACGTTTTGCTCCAACCGTTTTGATATTACGCAGGAATGTTCCCTGGGTTGTCCCCCACCTGGCTGTTACTTTTTTTTACGATTGACGAAAAACTGATAAAATGGCGGCACTTTTTGTGCCCGTTTTGACCCACTCCTCGTACAGTTTTACTCCAATCGTTTACGTGTTACGCTGGGATGTTCCACAGGGGTTCGCCTTCTAGGCTACTATTTTTTTTCGCGGTTCGCCAAAAACTGCCGAAATGGATGAACTTTGAAGTCTGGAATAAATGGTAGTAAATAACTGAATTGTCAAACCATTCATTTCGCTCAGTCTTTTTCAGATAGTTATAAAATTTTAATCAGAAGTTTCTTAGGTGCTTCTCCACCTGGACTTTGCTTTTTCGCAAATGCCAAAAAATTCCGAAATGGTGGAATTTTAAAAATTTTGTAAAATTGTGTAAATGTCGGTAAATACGTGAATCGTCAAAACCCAACCTCTCCAACATCCCTTTTCGGGTAGCTTCCACCCGGGAAAACTCGTTTTTGTGTATTATAATTTTGAAAAAGTTACGTTCAGAAACAAAGTTCTTCATTTTTCGCCTAACAGTATCCGTTTCAGAGTTTTTCTATCTTTCCTTGTTTGGTAACTCGGCTGGCCCATGTCCTTGTACATGCTTGGCTAGTCGATCGAACAATTTTTATATTTTTGGGGAATTTTTTAAGAAAAAACTAAACTTCCAGTGCAGACAAAACATGTACACACTTTCAATCGATACCTACTTAGTTACAAAAACAAATGTCTCCCCAACTAAACCCAACCCCCACAAAAAGACAGTTTTCCTTTAAATGATTCAAGACATTTAGGCGAAATCTCTCGATCATTTCTTTCATTGTTTACCCGGTTATTTTTATTCGAAACGCAGGATTTTTGCGCATTTTTATTGGGAACGCCCAAAGTGTGATAAGCCAATTCGCAATTTCGGGTCTTTCCGGTCGAGGTTTGGGATAAATTATAAAGAAATGATAAGGGAAAAACATCAAAATTCTAATTTTCTTTCAACATGCACACTTTCAAATTTATAAAGCCATTATATGATCTTTTAAAAACTATTTTACATATTATTCCGTCCTTTAATAACCAACATGTGAATATGTTTCTGGCAAAATTGAATTTTGTTGATTCTTGCCGTTTTTTCGGTCATTTCTTTATATCCTTATCCCAACTGAATTCAGCCGAAATGCAAAAACTTTTCGGCAAAAGTCACAGGCTTATTGGGCTTATACATACAAGATTAATCTCCTCAGAGGTGAGCTGTTTTACAACACCGGTTTCGGCTTCAGGCGATATTACAAGACTTTACCATATAATATGACATCACTCTACAACAAACATATGTATCTGCTGCGACAACCTGCTACGTTCAATAAAATGCACAAAAGTAAACCACCAGTGTGTAAATTGGTAGTGACATGCAGAAGATAATATTCGAAAGTTCCTCACACTGCTCTAGAGTTCGCTGATCACTTCTCTGGAGGTCTGCGTTCAAACCAATAAGAACGTTCTTACTCCGTTTTGAACGCAGACCTCCAGCCAAGCTGGTAATTTCTCAATCCGTCTGAACCACACCTCCAGCGAATCTCTAGAGTAACTTTGTTATCTGGAACATTTGCATGAGGTAACTCAGATACGGAAGAGAACTGCAGGACATGCAATAAAAACACAACAAAAGAGATTGAAAATTTAGAATGTGTCCTGTTTGCCCTTCTTTCATTTAGAAAGTACTGACACGGCGATATGTAGTATTAGGGCTTTGTATAAGCGGGTTTTGAGCGCGCTACCTGTAGCCCGCTTGCTCCCTGTGGCTTTTCTCAATTGGCCAAAGGCTGACGAGACAAGCGCGATTCTTCTTTTGACGTCCGCTGAGCAGTCTGGGACTACACTGCCTAAGAAGACAAATTCTTGAACCTTCTCTACTTCTTTACCGTCTATCATGATACTCTCACTCACAGGTGAAATAACCTTACACTTAGCGCCATTTATTTCCATACCCAATTTTGGCAATGCTGATTCAAGCTGGGCGATTGATAATTTTAGTTTGTCAAATACTGCTGAGAGTAGTGTTGTGTCATTCGCGTATCTGATGTCTACTGATAGGTTGTCATTCAACTGTAGGGATGTATCCAGGTCTTTTAGTTCCTTCATCACAAATTTCACAAAGATGTTGAAGAGTGTAGGAGACAAGTGCTTCCCTATCGTAGTCCGATCCCTACGGCGAACTAGTCAGTGAGTTGACCATCAATAACTACCGCACATTCTGTTTCCTCATACAGAGCTTCGATGATCCTGGCTAGCATCATTTCCCACAGTGCTTTCCTCCACACTGGCAGCTTTGAAGTCTACAAAAATGAAGTGTACGGGGACCCTGTGCTCTCTGGCTTTTTCAATAACTTGCCGTATAATGAAGATCGGGTCGACTATACTTCTGTTTGGCTCTCCGTGGTGGCATCCTCTGTTTTGGCCTACATTCTGGTTAGCAAAATCCGGCTAAATACCTTAGCAGGAATTGACAACAATGAGATGGCTCTGTAATTTGCCGGGTCTAGTTTGTCGCCTTTCTCGTGTATTGGTGTAATCAGCATTCGCGCCCAGCCTTTAGGAGTTCGTTCAATACTCCAAACTACGTTAAAAATTTTATGCAACATCTTTAACATCGGTTCGCCGCCGGCTTTTAGGACCTCAGTTGTGATCGCATCGATGCCTGGTGCTTTCCGAGACTTCATTTTGGAGACTGATACTCTAATTTCTTCTAGGTCAACTGGAGGTAGGCTGTCGGCGTCCGGTGGCGCTTCGGGTATTTACGTGACTGCGGAGGTTGGTGTGGAAACGCGATGTTTAGGTGTGAGCAAAAATGCTTCTGCCAGCATGTTTGCATTTCTTTATTTGTGTGGGTGTTGCCATCTTTGTCTTTCACAGCACTCAATGCTTTCAAAGGCTTTCTTTGCAGGTCTCTAACTGATCGAACTAGGTTATGAGTCTTGTTCTGTTTGAAGTCTGTATCCATAGTATCTATCTTGGTTTCCAGGAGTTTCTTCTTTTGTGTTCTTTTTTCAGTCTTAACCCGTTTATTTAATTCTTTATATCGATCTGTTGCCTCTGTGTTTTCAACGTTCTTCAGGTGTTCCATTCTGGCTTGTCTTCTGTGTTCGCATGTCTTCTCTACGTCTCGTGGTAACCCTTCCACCATTTTTCATTTTCTGAGGCCAACTACCTCTTCTGTTTTTTTAGTATAGTTCTTCTATGTTCTCGGTCTCGAGAATTAACAAAGGGTTCGAACGCTCCACCAATTTGTACTTCGAACTCCTGCCCTGTTATTGGATCCGCTAATAGTTTTTCTACATCGTAACGTTGAGGCGACTTTTTCATCTTTTTGGATTTTTTTGGTTGTAAGTGGAGGTTTGCCAAAAGTAGGAATCATCTGGTCCAACATCCGCTGAGTGGTAGGCGCGGCAATTTTTACTGTGTTTTTCCAGTTACCCTGAACGATGATGTAGTCTATTTGATTAAGTGTCTTATAGTCTTATAGTCATTTTGGAAATACGGTAGCATTACTTAAATATTGTACTACCGCCCACAAAAATTTCGACCTCGTCTTTTTAAATTGGGAGCTTATGACCTATATCAATATGGATAGCTATACCAACAGGGCTTTTGTTCAGTGAGTTATAATCTACCTTTTTACAGAGTCTCAAAGCTGTTACTTGGAAAATGTTGCCCGCTATAAGCATTTAACATTCGTGGACCTGGCGAGTTAGCTCCTCCTTATTTCTCGGTATCTCTTCGTCAGTGCTTTCAAGCCTTCTATTGTTCAGCTGATAGGGTCAGCTTTATATGTTTTAGACTGGACTTTGCCCAGCTGCTCTTATCACATGAGTGGAGGCATCGGTCGTCTGCATATAGGTGCATAAACTTTTATTTAAAATGCTTCTTTAACTACGAGGCACCGAATTGGTGAAAGAACATCTTTTTTGGGGGAAGGGAGCATTTTGACTAGTTAGAATGTCCCTTGACATTGTTGTTTGATTACAGTCAATGTGTCTTATGTTTCTGCAACAATAGCTTAGTCCGATCCGCTAAAGCTGAACAAAAATTGTACATTTAAAAAATTATCTTGAATTTCCTTTGAAATGTTAATGCTCGTAGATTTTTAATCAGATACCTAACACATTTGTTGTTCTTGTTACTAGTGGAAAAGAAAATACACGCAGTCAGATAGTTTTATCATATTCATATTCTTTGCTATTGTAGTTTCTATTCCCACAGAGTGCTTGTATGACGATTTCTTACGCACTGAATAGGCGCTCTCCGGTGGTAGCACAGCGAGCATTAGCTGAAGTATTTAATTTCTTAATACTCCTTTTATGAGTAAAATATCTTGTAGACGTGCAAGCCATCACTGTAGGTTTTCCAATGTGTTTAACATTAGTTATTGCAATCCATAAGATAAATATTGCCAATAAGACATTGTGCCAGCAAGGCAGAAATCGAAGAAAATTGAATTAAAAATCATCTTTTAATTCAGCGGGATCTCACCGCGAACTGTCCATTGCATTAGAATAACAATGTTTAAGTGGAGTTTCACAACTAACTGCCCATTATTAACAATGCTCAAACAGAAGTACTGGCAGACTGATGCCCCCTTCTTTCTTTTCCTAAAAGAGGTGACATGTAACATCATGATCCGAATGCGGCGTAACATAATGTGCCGACCCGTCACAGTGTCGTGTTACATCATGTGCAAAACGGCGCTTTTCAAAAAAATTCGACCATGATACAAGGCGCGACTGTGCCGAATCGACGATACAACGTGCTTCACATGGCGGAAACAGTTACACTGAGGTCTGCGGAGAGCTGAATCGTATATCTGCCAAGACAAAGTCTATTTAACCTCCTTCTTCTTCTTGACGGTCTGTCTAGAAGTCCTGCAAGAGGAAGGACAATTATGGATCACCGACTCAGCAGCAACAAACGGACCAAGACTATGCAAACGTAACGTATTCAGTTGTGTATTCTTGCAAATTGTGTTTAATAAACGCGTTTGGAGAGGCTCAGCAGCCAACTCGTAATAAATCACACGCTGACTCACCATTAGCGGAAAGGGTGCGCTACATGCCTGACCTGATGAGCTTTATGAATAACGTCTTTTGCATTACATCTTCAGGGTCTTTAAGAATATCATCATATGCTAACAATATGATTTTCTTGATATAATTAGATAGATACTTTAGAAAGATTTACTTTGACTTTGATACTACGCATAAAAGATAGAAAATGCGCCCTCACACTCGGGAAGGCTGGTATCACAATTTGCTGAAATGTACGTAATCCCTTGGTTGCAATGTGCGTCTTGCCCAGAAAAGACGGTAATGGTTTCAGTACCATCGCCTCCCATGCATGTATTTCCCCGCAGCGCTTGTACGACTCCAGCGCGACGACGTAAACGCTTCGATATAAGTAGTTTGTCTGAAATAATAGAGTGATGGAAGAGGGCAAATCCCAAAACCCAATCTCTGAGAGATGAGGCTGTAGTTGAACCAGAGGAACGCTTCAGGATAAACGCGAGAGCTGAGCGGTATGTCATAGTCGATCTAACCGAAAACCTTTCTGTCTACATAAAGTTAAAGAAAGAAATCGGCCACTGCCACCGCCGTAACTGCCACAGAATCGATGCCTCGAAAAGCTGTCAGTTCGATAAACAAATCTTATTCGTGGAGCCTTTATGGACCCTGTCCATCCTCTGAATTACAATCTGAGGCAAAACTTTAGTCTTCATAAAGGAAAGCACATGAACCAAAGACTGAGCTGAAATAACTGCGGATTTGGATGTTAATAATCCTAACGAGGTTGATGCAGAACGCCATACTCCAGTTGAAAGACTCTTGACGCACGATAATTACATCAAAAAAGGAAAGCAAGACAGTTCTAGCAGACAGGGACCTGCAAGCAAAGAATTCTCATAAAAACTTTGAGCATTACAGTGGACGGTGGAAACGAGAACAAAACCACTGGAGGCCGACAGCAAAGTAGCACATCCATATCTAATGCCTCTAAGCCCGGACACGAGAAATGTAGACCGGAAGACGATGACTTAGGCAATTGGTGAAGGCATCGATCTCAGGCGGCCCCCAGGCCCACTGAGTTGTAATCCATTGAGCTTGAAATCTGCTGAAACCCGTTCCGTGTGAATGACCATTCTGGAAGTTAGGTCAGCCAGAACGTTCAGACTGCCTGTGATGTGTGACGCTTGAAAGATAAAACCACTGTCGAGAGCATGCAAGAGGATCTGCTTGGTGAGACGAGACAACACCAGTGAACGCATGTTACCGTGTTTGGGCAAATAAGAAACCGCTGTCTAATTGTCCACCAGAAACTGAACCATCTGACACCGAGGAACGTAAAGAGAAGTTAACGAGCAAGGAATACGTATTCTGTCTTCATTTCCGACATACTGATATGCAGTGTGCGATCGTGATCCAACAGCTATCTCTCCCAAGTATGCCCTCGAAAAAAGAAACCCCATCAGCTGCAAGACGCATCGATCTGGACTTGCTTTGATGTGCATGGAAGAGAGAAAGGCACATCTTTCAGGAGATGACCTGACACGCCCACCAGTCGAAATCCTCAGCACTAATAAGGAGAGGCGTAAATGATGATGTGGTGACTTGTCACGATGCATCGCCCTCAGAATCCGAGGCTTGCACAATCAGAGTTTCAAATTTTTAACACTTGACAAGCCTTTGGCTTGCAAGGGTTATATGAATTTGTGCGAGCAAAATTCGTCCTTTTTTTTCTTCTTGGCACTTTTTCCGATTTTTTGTGTCTTCTTCTCCTCTGACACTATAGGCCCTACGACCATGAAACTTGGGACTTATAAAGAGCTTGATCTGAACATGTGCATGTCACTTTTTATTTTCGTCTTTGCTTTCTTTTTCTTTGTTAAAACGCCATGTAAAAAGAGTGTATTTTTGCAAGTAAATGCGTAGCATTTAACCCACATCACACACAGTTGCTCAGTGAGCTTTGTGCGAGCTCTCACTGCGTAAATAGATAACAAGGCGTATGCTAGATAAGTCAATAAAACCTTAAGTCAACAGAAACCAAACACTACTCGGCTTATAAGACGTATTCAAGCTGTGTTGTTTGCAATATATTATTCAAGAAATAACCCATTGAAGGAAGTATTTTTGCGTTTTAATTTTTGTCTCGTGTTTAACATTTCGCTAGCGAAGTGAGGTTCTAGTTGAATTTGAATTTAAGAGGGAAACGCCCTGATTCTTACGAAATCTAACAGTCCACACAGAAACGCAATTCGCTAAACAGGAACCAATTCTGACTTCTTGGAATCGACCAGCAGACCGAGGGCACTGTTTGAACAAAGTGGCCAACTGAGCTAGAAGGACATGCCTGACTTCGTTCAGTAACAACCAACCGTCGAGATATTGATAAATGAGTAATCCTACGAGTCGACCACAGCGTTTGACTACCTTCATAAGCTGGGTGAACACAAACAGTGCCGTCGACAAATCAAACGGTAGCGCAGGAAACCAATAGTTTACCCGACCTATCCTGAAGGATGGATATCGGCGAGAAGTATCGTGTACTGGAATATGAAGATATGCACCGGAGAGATCCACTGAAATGACCCACATGCCCGGTTTAGTGTGGATTTGATCAATTGTGGAGTGTCCATTTTGGATGATTTGAGATATAGGAACTGACTGAATTGTAACAAGTCTATGACAAGGCGCCAACTGCTCGTCTTTTTTGGTACAGGACAGACTCAACTGAACAGCCCTTGACTGTCCATAGGCATCTTCTCTATGGCTTTCTGATCTATCACCTCTTTGCTCATAGTGTGTAATGAGAGTTATTTGTCTGGCTGGTGCTCGTATGGCATTGGGTAGCTTGGCTAGCGGAGACAGGATTTGATGACCCGACCTGTCTCTTGCAAGGGGTAAGGGGTACTCCAACGCAACCAACGGACTATGTGTTTGGAAGCTCCTAACGCTTGTCAAGCCTGCCAAAAATTCTTTAGCCTTCCTCCTACCGGCATATTTATGCTTGATCTTGGTAATGGGGACACCAGTTTTTGGAAATTACTTAAAGTATCTGGTAGAGATTACTGTGAGATCTCGGCCTGATACTTTAATTGGTTGCTACCTCTGCTTCTGAGGGGCAGCTTGCTGTTCAGTTCTATGTTAGACTTCTTAACCTGTGGAGTAGAAGCTGGCGACGGTCCCGATCTCTTCTTAGACGTTGGCGTGGAAGGTTCGATTGCCTGTCACTGCCTGAGTCTGTTGCTATGTGGGGTTAAAGCCTTACGCATCAGAGCGTTCTGTGACTTTATCCTAGCTGCCTCGATTAGTCCTTTTAGTAAATCGGGCGAGGAAAGTTCTGACTGTCCATCTATCTTCGCGAAACAAAGTTTGCGAGTATCCTCTATAGTAATATTGGAATGTGGCAACGCCTGGTCACGTCGCAGTACTACTAGCGAGGTTAGTAGGTAGGCATTCAGTTTAAGTTAATCAGACGACGTTGCCACTAACGAGTCGCACACACGATCAAACAAAGAATTTGTTTCGTCTTAAAATTCCTCAGCGTTTAAAAAGCCGCATCCTGGAATGATAGCGTGTGTGCGTATTCTCACGCTCAGCTAATGAAACGCTCGAGTCCTGTTGATATTAGGCAGCGACGGCCCTATGTTGCGAGGTAAGGCTCCGTCATTTGATTGATAGGTAGATGCTTTAACATGTAAGAGTTAAGACTGGAGGACCGCTGCAACGACCTTGCGCCTTGTAGCTACTAAAGCTCTTCCATCCTTGCCTGCAAACGTTCGCAATGCACTGTGCCGTGGATAAACCCATAAAATCTTCTCTCGGTGGTGAAAACACTGGACTGCGAAACACAATTATAATCTGTTGACGCAGAGAGAGAGGTGGATGAGTTGTCCGCTATGAATTTAATAATTATCCCGAAAGGTTAAATCAGTAGAAGTTAACTCCACAGTAGAAGCTTCTTTCCACTCATCTTGCACGTTTTCTCGCCCTTAGGGGTGGGTGCCCTCACAGGTTGTAACGGCCTATAATCCTGTGGCGTCATGACGTGAGATAAAGCGTGATATAACGCTGAGAGTGGTACGGTAGTCATTGACAACCGTGGAGCAGATAGCGGTAGAGATTGTGGCACAGAGGTCATGACCGATGGCGAGGATGACGTGGATATTATTGTCTCCGTGCATGCGAGTATGCGAGATAGGTTCATACTCGCTCACGTCCTCTTATTCGTCCTCTCCCGATGAAAAGTGAAGACGATGAGGAAGAACCGTATATCGATTCCTCTTCTGACGGCGAATTTGGTTCCGTAGTGATTGTAGCTGTAGGAACGGTGATGTAGCGGAAGCCGCCAACCCTGATTTGATGTTAGGCCGCGTAGTACCTTGAGCTCTTCGTCCGACCCATGTCTTAAGGTACCAGGTGCAGATTAAAACTAAGTGTAAATTAAGTGCAAATGTTTTCAATGGAGATAATTGTTGAACTCGACGCATATGCGTCTTTGAGAAAATCTGTTGAATCGCTGTTACGATCCCGGCGCAATAGATGCTTCCGATATAACAACATCTTGTGCAAGTTTATTTGTCTACATCGTGAGGTCGTTGAGTAAAGGATAGACTGACACTGGCGTTGCTACGACTGACTCGATGGGTGTATGTATCGCGGGGGTCTGGCTTACAATGCGCGTACCCATAGCCGATGTAGCGTCTACATAAGGATCAACTAAGTAGATCCCTGGTGACGTCACCTTGGCAGCAGGTAAGGGCATTTACAACGTTTTGACCGTAGTTGATGGCCACAGGTGATAAAGTTTGCTGTGAGGTTGATGATTTCTTAACTTTCGAACGTTTGCGGCTCTTGGCACGCACACAAGCTGGCTCTCTTTGTTGCAGCAAGAACAAAAAAGTGAGTCCTCCAGATGTGCTCGTGACAGTGACAATCCTGTGCATACACCACCTATTACATCAACGACTCATGACATGTCACAGCCACGTGTCATGGCAAAAACGACTTAGACATGAGCGAAACACTTCAGTGTGTCATGTCGCTGATGTCACGACATCGACACCTACTCGACCACGTGATCGTACATGTGTTGATGACAGAATTACGTGTATTACTGTAGCAATGATACACAAACCCCTACTAAAACTCTACACCCGCGGTGAAGCTGGAGGGAAGCCCTGACATATCACAAGCCTTACACCCTGTTGGTGATCCCACGAGCAGACACAGTGTCGAGGCAGCGTACCCGCAACAGGTACGCCGCTGCCGTGACGACCACTGTATCAAGTCGTGGCAACACGCCAACCCATGCATAAGTGATACAGACAGAGATAACGATGGCAAACTGTTTTATGACAATGAGGGAAACCCTTGAAACAGGATTGTGGAGAAAATTGCTCAAAAAGTATCTCACTGTAAATTACCTGTAGTCTACACTAAAAATCTTGATGGCCGGGTAGCATTTACCGAACGACAAACCAAAAATAACCACGTGTTAGAATTAGAGCAAACCGCTATCCGTGACTCAATCAAGATGAAACTTACAATATACATAAATATACTAGTCAATATTATGAAAATAAATATGCATTTTATCTTAAAACTGATTCGTCATTATTCCAAAAATGTGGATGGAGAAAAACGCACGCTTATCGGATCGTGATAAGTTGGGTATGGTTCGATCACATGACTGGAACTGCACTGACACTGATTGTTCGTTGGTTGAGAACACATTGTAAATATAGTAACAAATTTACTTTGCTGTAATAGCCGGCAAAATGTCTGTTATGGATCGCGATAAACAATTTTATACACAATGGAAAAGTCATTGTGATGGCTTCTATCTCTACAAGCCGATATTTTTGAAGTTAAAATTATGCTCACTTCTGTCATATGCTATAAAGATTTTACTTCATTTTTATTAAGGTGTAACAGTAAATTCGATTTCCAAAATATTTATATCTAATGCCTTTTTAGGTGGTGACTTAATCGAGCTGGTCTTATCATAACAGTGGGGGTGGGGCATCCGTCGTCTGTATTTCTGTATGTACTATAGGACTCCTTTTTTACGAATATTTCCCAAGTAGTCCACTCTTCAAAAATTACTTTTTTGACAATTTGCCAAAAATTGACCATTGGCAATTTTTTAAACTTTTTGAGGTTTTTTCAAAATGCATTGGCTTCTGCAGTGCAATGGATTTATTCTAAATTTGTGAATAATACTCTTCATGTGATCTTTAATTTTCTGTACACACCCATAAATTGATCTCATGCTCACATTTGATAGCAAGGATGAAGTTTTTCAAAGTAGATCACCTTCTGCAAGTAGTTTGAGTCAGATTTCTTTGAGTGTTTTAGGATCTGTCAGAGCTCAGGCAAATGCCAGTTTTTAAAACATTTTTCACTAACCAGTTTTCAGAATGCTACTGTAAGTAGAGTACTTACAAATTATTTTGCTTTGGCATTTTTTAACGCACAGGTACACTTTCAGTGACCTTGATCCAGAAATGTATGCCGCAATTCCTTGTCATCAGTATGCTGCACTTCTCTTGATACTATTTGTATCTTGTGAGGAAATTTTAGTGGCATTCATTAGCCATTTTGTTTGTAATATGTTCTACCCTAATACTTTTCTTGCTTTGCTTTGCTTCTACCGAAGAGTGCCAGTTTATTGCATAAGAAATCGCCACGCAAGCACTCATTGGGAGTGGAACCCACCATAGCAAACACCAAAAAGTACTGACTAAAACATATATTTATGACACTTTTCATTTTCCTTTCATTTTTTCATATTTTTAGACGAGCAGACGTTGTTAAGCTGGTTTTACTGAATCACAAGAGGGGGTACCCGTCTTTTAAATTATGTTAAAATGTCCCCTAACGGAGTTACTCCTGAAGGATTGCCTTTTCAGCGATCCACCAAAAAGTGACCAAAATGGGGGCATTCTTTAATTTATCGCAGCCAATTTTCAAAGTGCTTCTCCTTCCACAGTTTGAATCAGATTTCTTTAAAATTTTGTACGATTGTTTCATAAAAGGCTATCTCCTAAAAATTGCTTTTTCAGCGACCTGTTAAAAACTGGCCAAATGCGGGGCATTTATACCTTTTTGGTAGCCATTTTTTAAAAATGCTTCTTCTTTCATAATACTGATCGGATTCTCTTTCAATTCTACAAAAATGTTCAAAAGACTTTCTTCTTTTGAAAAGTTACTTTTTCTTAGCAACACAAAAAAGTTGGCTAAATGGGGGCGTTTTAAAATATTTTGGGAGACAATTTCACAATGTGGATCGCATTCCTTTCAAATTTACTACGAAAGTTTACTGGACAGTCCTCTCTTGTAATTTGTGGTGATTCTAGAACAATTGATCTAGTAGGAAGATTTCAAAAGTTTATAGTAGCCAATTTTCCCACAATCGAGTTAGCTTCAAATTTTACACAAATGTTCATTTGACGGTCCGCTTTTGAAAAGATTTGCTAATGGATAAATTTTTAAAAATTTACAATACATCCCACAATTTTGATTGGATTTTATCAACTTCACCACTTGTTCTCTAGATAATTCTGCCTTGAAAATTTACTCTGGTTTGTGGATCTGTTAAAAATTAGCTAAATGGGGAGCATTTTAAAAAATTTTCGTAGCTAATTTTTCTAGGTTTTTTCTTTCGCAATTTTGATCGGACTGGTTTCAAATTTTTGCGTAAACGTTCACTAGTGTGTCCTCTCTTGTAAATTTTTTTTTGCGGTCCACCAAAAATTGCCTAAATGTTGACCATTTATACTTTGTTGGTTGCCAGTGTTTCTCCCACAGTTTTGACCGGATTGCTTTCAATTTCTGCATAAATTTCCACCAGGCGGTTCTCTTTTGAAAATTACTTTTTGACGATCAGCCAAAAATTGTTTAATTAGGAGCTATTTCAAAAAATTGGCAAGCAATTTTCAAAATACTTCTTCTCCCACAATTTTTCTCATATTATCTTTAAATTTTGTACGAATGTTCATGAGAAGGTTCTCTTTAAAAAATTACTTTTGATCATTCTCCAAAAGTTGACCAGTTGTCGGCATTCTAAATCTTTTTGTTTTCCAGAATGCGTTTCCTTCTGAAGTTTGATTGGATTCATCCGAACTTTTAGAATATTGCTCTTCATGTGCTGTTTTCTTTAAAGATTCTTTCTTGCGGACCTCCAAAAAATTGGCCTTTGGGGATCAAGTTTTTCAAACTGTTCTTTACGAGTAATTTTAGTCAGAGTGCTTTCATTTTTAGATGTAGTCCAACGTTAAAGTTCTTTGAAATTTACTTTTCTGAGATTCGCCAGAGGTTAGACAAAATGTCAGTCTTTGAAAAATTTTCAACAACCGGTTTTTAAAATAGGACTACTACTTTTTGGAGACCTGAAGATCACCTGAAGAACATTCCTCTGAAATTTTGAAGAAATCCAGGCACATCATCTTAGAAAATGGCCCAGAAAAAGTTATGGTCAATTTTTGCTGGCTTGCAACTAAATTTTCAAGAGAGTAAGTAATTTCTCAGACAGGACTACATGGGGTACATTTGTGCAAAATTTGAAAGCAATCGAATCAAAAGTATACGCTAAGAGGCATTTCAAGTAAAATTTTACATGCGCTCATACAGACAACTGATGCCCCACTGGTGTTTATAAACCGGAAAGCATTAGTTGGTCTACAACAGGCATCATGAAAACATAAAAAATGGGATGGGAATAGTCCACCAACTAGAGCCGGCGGGGTTGTAAAAAGCGCGTGAGCCGTATCTAGTTTGACCACCGATTATAAGATGCCCTCGCGATTCTTGTTGTTGTCTATTATGATTTAGACATGAAACTGTGCTTGCCTTTCTCGTTTTTTGATCATGCAATCTCGCAAGGAAGATTAATTCCCTATTTGCTTCGTACTTTAATTGTACAATGGATTAGGCGCCCTTAGACACTATGAGCCTTATTTAATGTAACCTTTCTGTTTGATGGATATTGTGATCCTGAAAAAGGCTACTAGCAATTTTGGTTAAAAAAGACATGGAATTCCGGAAAAAATTACAGAATTTCTATTTAATATGGACACTTATAAACTCATTACGGAGAAAAAGATATGGAAATTTCAAAGCGATAATTAAATGAGACAAATATAAACCTTATTAATTTACATAATTTCCAATGTTTCTTCATAGAAAAATAATATTTGTCCCATAAATCAATTAAAGAGAAGTTTTAACTCACAAAGTGAAGTTTGCAAAGGATCTCATTCTGAGTACCATATATCACCCCCCTGTTAAATGTGAAATGACACAGGAATTTCCTGTGCGTTAAATTGCAAACGGTTATGTAGTTCCAGGTGACTTTTCCTTCACAGTCTAGGTAAGAAAGGTGGCTATGCTAAGGTCGTTATGATCGGATTAACGGTTGTGATGCTTGCTTGTGCGATAATGCAATATATAGGCATTATGTAAAATCTGTACATTATTATATAAATGTAATAATTTATATTTATGTAAAAGTATAAATATTCTTTTTTGCTTCATGTCTTGGTCATTCCTGAATTAAAAATGTCATGTTACACATTACTGTGGCGGCCGGGTGCATATCATTTCCAAGTCATAAAGATTAAGTTTGGAAACAGAAAAGAACTGGAAATGACCTTCCAGAGAGAAATATATCCCAAGATTTTGCGCTAGCGCTTTCGACAATCGCTAGCGTTTTTGTCATGCAAAACGCTTCATACAGAAATATTTTTTGCTCTTGACCGCTTCATCAGAAATAATATAAAAAGCATGTTAGTAGACCAAACATTAGCTGAAGAAACGTTCACATTAGAACTGTTAAAACCTATGAGGCCGAACAGAAGTCTGGCACTTTTGAGACGAAGTTTTAGTTACAATTTTCAGCAGGGCTTGAAATATATAATTTCCTAGAACTATTGGTGTATGCATTGACTACTGAAAAATATCTTATTAAAGAGATTTCAATCGAGATAGAAATTTTGGAGGCATTGCACTTTGAACAGGAGTAACTGGACTCGACATTAGGTATTCTTTTCATATGGGCATTTGGCTTTGGTATCTATTGAGATGTCCGCTTATTCCCCTTCCTGCCTTAAAATGAAGCATGTTTTGTCAGAGGGTCGAAAGCAGTCGAGTCACAGGAAATGGAATGTTGAAAATCATTAAAAAAGCGATCAGCTTTCTGGTTAGCCTTCTATTAAAGACAGTGAAATGTAGGAGAGAAAGTGACGTTAGACAGACGAGAATGACCCAATCAAAGAGCTAAGGAATATATGGTAAAGCTGTACGGTAACGCAGCTAGTCATTTATTGGCCCTTATGAAATTATCTTCTTCCATAGATAAACAGTTCAAAATGTAAAATACAGTTCAAGTAAAGCTTTGAAACTTTCTGAATGAAAAGTGATGTATAAATGGATGTAAGTAGCCTACTATTATTAATAAGACACGCTTACAGTGTTGCAAGTGGATGGCCTACACTTGTTTCATCAAAACTGTATAATGATAAAAACGGATCACTCGCAAGAATTCATATAGCAAGTTTCGCTTGCACTGAAAATTTTCACCTTTCAAAACTCGTCCAAAAATGGTAAAATTGAAATCAGCAACTTATAGCTCATAAGAAACTCGTATTTGTCAAATAAACTCATCGGAAACTAAATTAAACCTTCTAATCTAAATTATTCTGCACCCCATTTTTGAGCTTTTTAGCATTTGTAATGCGCGGAAGTTTGAAAATTCAATGCAGTAAATAAACATATTTCAGTATTCAAACTTTTCAGAAAATACACTGATAGGTCTCTGATTCGATTGTATAGTTAATGTTTACTCATTATTGTTTATTTCTGCTGTGAGGAATCTCGACTTTTCACGAATATCTTTCTTTATATAGAGCCAGAAAAAGAAAAAAATTCGTAGGACTTCTAAATTTTGAGGGCTTCTCTACTAGTTCCTTACTGTTCCAATGAACTCAAATGAAACAAAACAAAGAAAATCTGCCAAGATATAATTAACCTTGTCATTACGTCAGATTGTATATATTGTGTATTCAATTTTCATTCAAAACTAATGTCCAAAAACATAGAATGATAATATTTAACACAAAATTTAGTGAAGTCTTACATCCAGAACAAAAATTTCAAGACGAACAATTCTTTAAGCAATAATAGGTGTCTGTACAATATTCACATTGTTTCTGTATCTCAGTATTGAATGCTATAAAGAAAAATACCACTTGTTCATTGATGACCCTTGTAAATATCATCGTCTTGCACTTGGCAGAGACGATGATGATTCGAAAATTATAAATATGACAAGTTTTTCAAAGCTTGAAAATTTCAGTGCATCTATCCAGACAGTGCAGTGTGAATATTGCTACACTGTGACACCCATATGTGCATGAAATAATACCAAATATTTCATTGGTAGTCTTGACAATATTCGTAGCTGGAAGACCAGGCTTTAGTCAATAAAATGGACTTTTAGTGTGAGAACAATTAACGTTGTCAGTCATGAAACTGGAATTGATACAATGGCACTATTTGGTAATGAAAGGACATTTCAATATTTTTCTTATTTTCTTTTGGAAATTTTATTATTTTGTACTACCTTTAACATATGACATTAATTGACCTCACGCAATATCAAAATCTACATTGCTTAAATGAAATTTATCGATTTCGATGCTAAAGGCACAGCCAACAGAAGAGGAAAACCAACATTTTGAATCACTTTAAATCAGTCTTCTTAATTCACTGTCTGGAAAGATATCTGAGCAACAGTTTGACACCTATATATGATTGTATTCACCAACTTGTACATATAATTAAATTATTCAGGTTTACAAGGAATCTGTGATAAACCACGTGTTTAAAATAAAAAAATCTGAGCGATTCGTCTTTAACTTTTATAATCCCGCTTATGACCCACGTTTAATTTCAACAACTACGAAATTTATATTAAACCAGTCTTAGTATTTTGTTTTGTCGTTTGTAAACATAACAACTACGATTTCAAACGCAAAATGTTTTAAATTCATTAATGTTTCAATACGGGTAGGCATATTAAATTAATATTTATGTGACACATTTGAGAGACTTCACAGAGAGACTTCAAGAGAATGCAAACCTACTGTGTGTCCTTTGTCTGCTATCGAATAAATGTTTCAGGCCTGCCATATAAGTAACCGAGCGGTAGACCACTGTCAGCTGCTTAGCACGTCAGCTCTGTATTGGTCCAATGATTTCATTGACCCCATTAAAAAACTTTTGTCCCGCGTAGTTCTAGTAAGCGTAGGTCTAGTGGAGCGTTGTCCTAATGAACAGGAATCTTGAAAGCTGCTACATCGTTTCACTGAGGATGCCAGAGTGAGTGAAGTCTTGTCTTGCCATCATTATTAAATGCATATAAACTATAAAATACACAAACAAAACAAAAAGCAATAACTTCAAACACGCCAAAGTAGAAACTTATATATTAATAAATTAAGTCCTATGTCATATAACGTTTTATAAAACCATTAAGCCAGACGTTGCCCAGAAAAAGAAAACAGAACAAGAATTTCGGAAAATACTGGGTCATCAAAATGCTAAAAAAAAATAAAAGTTCCGATCTAGGACGCATTTAATTTTTTCGAGGGAGAAAGGCAGTTGGCCGACCGGATCAAATTTAAAAATATCTGGGATGGGAAAGAGACTTTTCTTCCTGACCTACAAACAACTCAGTTTCTTAGCCTCTGTACTGAGAAGGTAGAAACATACAGACATTGAACTTTATCATTCCTTCAATTGCGCAGCATTGATTTATTTCTGAAAATTTGACAAATTCATCATTTGTATTGTTTTTATTTATTATGCTAAATGATAAATTTCTATTTACATTTCTTAGTTGCATAGTTGTCTGAAATGTCCGATCATTCATTTAGACTTCTTTTACTATGATACTTTTTTGGTGCAAAAGAACCCCTAATAGAAATCTGATGTTTTTACACACCACGGTACGTATTCTCGAAATCTAAGGGAAACTGGGCAAATTTGATCTTGAGTTTAATTTAAAGAGCGATTTTAGTCAGAGGAAAAGAATGGATCAATTGTGCAAACGGTCCGACTTGAGAAAAGGCCTCCCTTCCCCCATCGGCCTGTTTCTTAGAACTTTAACACTCAAGGCAATATTTTTGTCAGAAACTGTGAAACATAAAAACGATTGTATTAAGAAACTAGATATTGCTGTTATGTATTTGAACTTTGAAACCCAAAAATGTCATTTTAACATTTAATGCTAATTTTTGATATTAAAATATAATTATAATTTGATATCATAAATTAAGTATTAGATCCATCAAATTATATTTTGCTATCAGTAATTGTATTTTAGGCGGCAAAAATTAATTTCACAAACTTAAAACTCTTAATAAACTCTTAATATATCAAATTTAACGAATCGTCAAATAAATTTTGGGGATGAAAAATTGAATTGTTGATGTCAATAACAACAACGCAACTTTTAAACATCCTTTTTGTGCAGCTAAAGTTGAAAAAAAATTTTTACAGGGGTCAGTCATTATTTCTGTCACAGATGTTTGCTTCTTAATTCTAGACATAAAAATAAGACCGATAATTTTGATATAGAAAACTAATTTTTGACATCCAAAAATTATTCAAAATATTCAGATTTCAAAATATTAAAAATATCACAAGGTCTGTGATTCACTGGTCGCGAAAGTGCAGTTACTTTGCTGAAACCGCCATTTTAGTGAAGGCAAGATTTTAAGAACCGTATTTCCCTCAGATATGATATTCATTTACTTGAATTTCAGTAACTCGTCTTTGTGAAATACATCAACTAGGCTTTAATGCTAAATTCTGACAATACTAGCCATGTACTTACTCCACTCCGATAGTCTATTTAATGTTTTTTGGAAAAGGCATTTTATGTAACGCCCTTCATTCAAGCGCCTTTTTTATGAATAAAAAGCTATTCTCAAAGAAAACTAAAAAAGTGTTTTTCTTGAACCTTTTACTTAACATAAAATGGGAAGATGCATTGCTCTCTTTTATATAATTGATTATATGTCTTACTGTAAAACATGAAACCTTTTTTACATATTTATTTCCTGACCCAATTTTGAATAGGTCAGGAATGTGTAATGTTGAGTAATGCTGCTTTTGGATTTAAAGTGTATAATAGTGACACATAATTAAAACAATTTTTGCAATATCATAGATCTTATTTTAAAAGCATGCACTTGAGAAGTAAGAACAGTATATTGTTTGATATAATTACAAAACATTCCATGTTACTGGCAGTTCTTGCTCGTTTTTGATCTGTTTTGAAATTTGTCTGTTTGATCTGTTTTTAAATTATGTCTAGTCTCAACATTTGCTATTATAATAAATATGCCACATGAATAAACTTCATATTAAAGAAATAAACTGCTGTGTCGATTTTTCCTACTCTGTGCAGCTATTAAACCCTTTGGTGTTCGAATGGAATGCCACCCGAAACAAATGCCACCTGGAATAAATGACATCCCTTTTTGCATTTTAGGATCAAATGCCACTCGGTAAATCCACCTGGAATAAATGCCATATTTAATTAACTGAGACACCTCCCCGCTCCTTACGCCCAATTCTAATTACATAAATTGTTTCTTTCAATTATTTCTTTCATTGTTTAAAGAGAACTCATGCAGATCAAAAACATATTTAATGAACAATTATGTGAAAAATATTTAATTGAGATTATGCAATTAACGTAAATTGAAACCACTTTTTGTAAAATATTCTGATTTATCTCTTCAGGTTGAAATTTCCTGAGTGGAAACTACCCACAGATCTTAGGATCACAAACGTTTACAAAAGTGCAATTACACCGAAGATATACGTCACAATTTGCAATCACAGGGAATGACATTTTTTTAGGAAGGGGCAGGGGGCAGCTGTATATCGAAATGAAAGGTCTTTAATAAAAAAGTTCTTATACCTTTGCACAGTCACTTTCTATTTGTCTTTAACTTGTACGCTAGTAGGAGCACAGAGCAGAATCCCGGGATAGGACCGCCCAGCAAATGAGACCACCTCATAAACAGGACCAGTGGTCCCGTTGTTTGTGTCTTCCACTGATAAGAACCCAAGAAATAGGATCACCCCAGAAATCCGAGAGTTCAGCTCTATTGATGGTCTTATTTTCGGGCTTCCTCTCTGTGCGCCTACCAGAGCCTGCATTGTATTTGGCCACTGCTGTAGTATGGCATACCCCTTTGACGTGTGTCAACAAACACGTCATTCTGTGTAATCATCAATTTCAGTTAAACGTAGAGATATCTTTTACCTCTGTATCTTACTTAATGAATAAAGGACTAATTTATCACAGGTTAAAAGTTGGATAAATATCGTTCCGTAGAAGTGAAATGTCTCATACTTCTAATTTTAGTTTGGTAGTGCTGAGTTCACAGGTAGCGGTATTATGTCGATAGTCTTGGGAAGTGTGCCTCTCTCAGCCGCAAGAAATTGCAGCTCGAAGAATTTCAACTAATTTATTGCACATATTCCCTAGGAGTCGTTTTAATGTCATTTCAGTCCACAATTACCTGTTTTCACTCCAAGCTTTTCTCAGATGGACAGTTTTGATTATGCTCGCACACCCCGTAGGACAGAAGTGGATCCGTCAAAAACATGTCCGGCGTTACTAGGTCACGTCAGGGAGATTAGGGATGTTTCTAGGCCTTATGGTATGGCTTTTGCCACAGGCCCATTTTAGGATCGTTTAGGCACCACTGTCGAACCATTATGGTGTCCGTGATCTTCGGATGTGGGTGCTATGACCTTTGGTTCGGTGATGGGCCTAGTAAGATTCTGTCACCCCTTCTTGCCTGACACGAGCCGTACTATATTTTCCGAGTCGGAGAAAGAGGGGCCATGTCGCCTGTATAACATCTCTGATAGCCAAGAGTGCCCTAAAGTGTTTCAAACAACTATTTTAGGCACCTTGATTACACTTATATTTTTTGAGAAAAGCTGCAGTCTACGTGATAAGTGTTGTTATTGGATTAACTGTATGTTTTACTGCTTGCCTTTCAGACATGACTGAGGCCAGTCGACGGTCAGTCTCGACAGATCTCGTGCGCACGGCCCGTGTGTCGCTCTCAAACTGGATTCAGTTTGTGACAGTTTAAAAGGGCCAGTGGTTGCCCCTTTGCGACGGCGTTTTGACCTGCCTGGAGAACTGATATTTATAAAAAAAATGTCAAGCCATCAATCCGTTCTGTATCAAAATGAAAGGAGACATAGCAATAGAAAGATCCTAACCTCGATCCCTTTTTAGTACTAAGGAGATCCAATAGAGATTTCCAGCTGAGTCATATTGGAGCAGGTGTGGTCACCGGTTCATGTAGACACGGGGACCGAATCCAATGCCCCACCTGCACAGAAAAACTGAAAAACACAAAGAAAGCGTCGGGTTTCTGGAGGACGCCGAAGTCAACTGTCAATCGACAGTGAAAATATCCCAGAAGAACTCTGGAGCTATTTCTTCGACCCAAATAGGCCAGCTGGATAACCCCTCACAGGAAGACCTGGCACAGTCCGTTGGCACAATACCGGTACCACCTCTTCCCGCAGAAGTCATGAATCTGTCAACGTTCCTGTGGCTCAATTCCTAAATAACGCGAGTAAGGAGGCGGGTTTGCGACTCGAGAAGATATCTGCGACGGCCTTGTATCCCCCAGTTTGGGAGGCCCATACTCCACAAGCCTCTTCACATACGGAGTCTAGCGATGCAATAGAAACTGTTACTGTGAGCGAGAACGAGTCTGCAGGCATCCTCCCATCCGGTCATGTGTCGGGAATCCGTTTTGGCGTGGAAGAGGATCTCTCCCAAGTTCAGCACTTGCCCCTGCTCTCTCCCCCCCCCAAAAATTGAGACAAAGTAATACGCAATTAGGTGTTCCTACAACCAGGAAGAGCAAACTAATGGCAATGCGGAGGTCTATGAAGACCAGGAGTACGAGAGGGAGGAGGCCGGGATGCGGATACCGAAGAATCACCTGCCCTACCCACTTTCAGTTACTGCTGCGGACAGTGGACAGCGGTTGTGGAAGGACCATCTGCAACCACTTCCCTCATTCTGTCAGGTGAAAAGTACACACCTTTGTTAGTCTCGAAATTGGTGGCCCCAGAACATGTGCCATTTCGAGACGATATTAAAGATCTTTGCAAGACAAGGATGACCTCTTATTAGGATCCCAGACCGCACTGTCACAACAGAATTCGTATGTTTCCCTAGCCACAAGTGACGGCATCGTCAACACGATACTGGTTCGATAAATTAATTCAAGAGGATGAATTCGAATGAGGACCAAACGATGTCACGCTCTCAACAGTCAAAACACTGCTACGTCTCACCGGACCCCTCACACTCCTCGGACGACAGAATCCCGATGGAGCAGCCAGCTAAAAAAACGCACCGTATGAATGCCATCATTCAAAGCCATTGAAACATTCCCTTACAGAAAGGCCATAGAAACAGCTTCCATTTTTCCTTTAGAATCATGCGCTCAAGGCCCTTAAATCTTGGTGAGGGAATGTGCTCTGTGACCCCGAGTCTGTAAAACTCTTGGAAAGTCTGACGTTTGCAGCATGGGACATCATAAAGTTGTCTACGTTCATGATGACGTCAGTGCTCTATTTACAGAGACGTTTTCCTGCACCATTGCTGGTCCAGCGTGCAGAGCCTACGTAAACTGTGCAATTCTTTTATTCTGGGCGAAAAGGAGATGTTCTCTCCAGCTGAAATCGAGCGAGTAAGTCAGAAATGCCATTCGATGTCACAAAATTTAGCCCTATTTTACCCTGGCAGGCCAGAAAAACTATAGCAATCTTCTGAGGAAATGGAAGCATTGCGTCGGGTAGTACGCTGGCTCACGCTGGCTCAAACACGGTTATGGTCTCTTACAACCCAAGCGCCAGTGAGTGACTTCCTGTCAACTTGGCTCAGAAAAAGACCATGCCTTGCAGGAGATGATAAAAGATTTACAGAACAAAGGTGCAGCACAGGCGATGCCAGAAAACCAACAGAGTTTTCCAGCAGGGAGTTCCTGGTCTCCAAAAAAAAGACAACGAGGGGGGGGGGATTGCTCATCGACTTCTTTTCTTCAACCTCTTTCTAAAAGTGACCCCGTTCCAGATGTATACGGATCAGTTCATAACTCTGTAGTAGGGCATGTGGTGGACGTCGACATATGTATCCGACGACTGTGGACACGTCTCTATCCCTGACGCGGCCGGAAAGTACCTGTGTTTCCAAATATTGCAAAATTGTTTCTGGTTTCTGGCCCTCCCTTTGGTCTGTCCGCTGCCCCATAATTTCAAAAATCATGAAAGTGCCTAAAGCATGGGCCCGGTTAAAAATTAAGTTAGTATTCCAGTAGACTGGTTTCTGACACACCTACACAGAGAAACAGCTCAGGTGCATACCTTATGACTAGTCAACAAAGCCAAACAGGTTGGACTTATGGTAAACCTAAAAAAGTCACTTCTCCGAACAAGAAATAATCGATTTGGAAGAAAGATGGGACTTAAAATTCCCTGTGCTGATCAAGAGCTGAGAATAACCAGTCACATTCAAGGTATCCTCGCGGATCAAAAGGCGAGTTTGAGTTCTACAGAGTTTTTTCAAGGTTTGTAGGTAACAACCGAAAGGACAGTGCCACTAGGCCGGTTATATTACAGACCTTTGCAGAAAGTTAAGGTTAGCTCTGTATTAAGGCCATTCCTCTTAAACCAAAATACAAGTACCACAGGAAGCTTTTTGCCATACAATGGTAGTGCAAGCCCATAATTTTGAACAAAGCAGGCACCGTTTCAGGGCCAGATATGGCAAGATAGATAGTCACCGATCTTTTCAGGGACGTCACATTAACTGGATTGAGCTATGAGTGGTTGAGATAGCCCTGAACAAGCCATCCAGACAACCAGAAGCAAGGCTGCCCTAGTTCTTCTAGACCACGCATGGTCATGATTCACATGGTCCCCCAACTTTCAAATCTCACATGTCAAACATTGCTATTTGCACGAAGATACAAGATCCAAGTTTCGGCCCGCCATTTAGCGGGAAAACTCAATGTCTTAGCAGATCTTGCCTCAACAGCAGAGCATGTCATCCATACGGAATATTGTCTAGCCAAATACTAATTTCCCTGGTGAACACGGTAATCTCCATGCGCTCCAACTCTTAGGCTGTTTGCAAATTCTTTTACAATACAGCTCCCAAGGTTTGGCTCCCCATGCACATCGTTCTCCATCTGCTGAACTTACACCTGTGGTGCCTAACCCTACCGTCTTAGAAGGTAATTTCTTCTCTAAACAGGTAGTTGAGAAACTAATCACAACCAATCCACATCAAAGGTTTACCGCTCGTAGTGGAATAAATTTGCCTTTTGCGGTTAAAATCAACTCCTTTCATGCTTCAACAGCAGTGGTAGCTGATTTTCTAGACTATCTGTTTAAGAAAAAACGAGTGTCGTCTCAGGGTTGGGTCGCTAAAAGTTTATTGGGCAGGATTCGGTTCCAGATCCAGAGCTACGGCGGCGGGGAGTGATCCAGGGGAAGACTCAATCACTGTCACAGCGTTTCAGGCACTAAGGTAAATACTTCAACAATCATATCAAAAATAGCCCAGTGAGATCTATCTTTAGTCCTCCGTTACCTACAATGTGCCTAAATATTCGGGGAGAAAGTTATGGCACCGAAAATGCATAAACAGGAAGGGACACCCATTAGTAGAGAATGCAAATTACTATTTCCCTCGTAAAAACTTGTTTTACCTAATGTACAGACAGTTTTAAATAAAAACAGTTTTACTTCGTAAGAGCTTCTGCAGTCGCTGATTTTGCAATCATACGTCCAATTTTGTCCGTAAGGTGTTGCTCATGCTGTTATTAAAGGACAGGAACTACCTTTCAAATACCTTGTGGTTAGCATAAGAGATTTATTCTGTCCAGAGATCAGCTATTAAATAACGAACGGCTGCATCTTCACATGGATTTCGCTGCAGTCTGTTTCATCAATTGAGTCTGTTTTGACCTGAAGTATGTTTATACGACTCAGCTAAATGTTACAATGTGATTGATTTATTTCAAAGTAAGAAACTTCCTGGATATAAAACCAAAAATGTTTGGTATTAACCTTTAGAACTATGTGTAAACTCTCAGACATGCTGAGAAAAAAATGGTTTCGAAACTGGCATTTCATTTCGGTTGTGGTTATCAACACTTCAGTTTAATCGGTAAGTCAAAAGCACAAGTGTACTGAAAGCACAGATGTACTTCCTACCTTTAGCCCCTCTAGGTACGTTCTTCAAAGTACACATGCATTTTCGTCACCCCCACACATTGATCAAAGTACACATGTACTTTCGTGGCCTTGCCAGATTACGGATATACTTGGATATAGAAGTCATCATTAATTGTTGTAAACTTGGTGACAGTATAAAATTATACTGTATTTGTAAGGATGGTTGCGAGGATGCCCTTTCATGCATGTTTCCAAGAAAGCTGAAAAACTCGAGTGAAGCTTTATTTCAATACAGAAAGCAGTTTTTCATAACCATCAAGATATAGCTTTGACCATTGTTAAAGTGCAGAAATGGATATAAAGGGAACCATATATTTAAAGTGAAAAGCCATGTTACCTGTGGCATACTGTTAAAATAAGCAAAAGTCTGACGTTATGTAAGTAAAATTAAATCGGTGTGTGTTATTTCGTAATAAATTAAGACAATATAAAAGCAAAACCTTAGTTTACTATATTTAGCGTGGAGAAGGTGTCAAATAATTATCATCTGGATAACAGCCTGGAAAAAACGTAATGGGGCAGTTATTAAAAAAACTATCATGTACTATTAATATGAGGGGCATATTAAAGTACACATATACTTACTTTAGCCCCTTTTCGTCAAAATATACATGTACTTTCGTCACCCCTTTCTGTCAAAGTACACATGTACCTTCGTCACTCCTCTTCCGGCACCTCGTACATAAGACCTGTAACGAGCAGATGACAACCGTAGTGTAACACAATGAAGCGATTGTAGATGATTTCGATGGAGAATATGGTGTTAGGAGAAGTAATGAAACAGAAGAAACCAACTATTGCAATTGATTTAACAGTGGAAAGAGAAAATTCAGAGATTACCATTCCTGAAGAAGAAGAAGAAGAAGAAGAAGAAGAAGAAGAAGAAGAACCATTGATTTCAGCATACATTAAAAGTGTGACTGATAGTCCACATTTGCGAATGCTTCGAGTGATCCATGGGAGATTCTTATATTCAAGAAAGTCTATGAAATATCGGAGAGAAGGAAGAGAGAGACTACCATTGCACTTGGGATGGGAGTACCACGTAAACAAGCAAGATACGAACATCCTAAATGGCCTAAGCATTGTGAAATATACTTGAAAGAAAAGTTTTTCACATGCAATGGTCGTATGGGGTGGAACCGAGCATATCAGGATAGCTTCACTACTGTTGTCTAGACTGCGTGTATAAATGGAGTAAGAAATATTCAAGGAAGTGAGTCCAAGAACGTGCGTGCTGCCGAAAAATGCAAATGTCTAATCTCCATTAGATACAGCTCAAATACTTTGATAAGTTCTCAGTCACTCAAATGTGTTACAAATGTACTTTAGTACATAAAGCAATGAGACAATGCTGTTTATCATTACATGCATATTGATGCACGAACTGTTGGGCACAACGAAAACAAATTCTGAACGAACTGAACCTGTGCAATGGATGATTTTTTAGCTAAAATCTTTGCCATTGGTACCACAGCAAAGGAGGATTTTAACGGCATTGAGAATACTCTCAACAAGTTAAGAGAAGACGACATAAGTTGGTTTCCAGATGAAGATAAATTTGATGTCATAGAATTCAGGAATACAACAGAGGAGAAAGAGTATACTTGGTCTCCCTTATAATTTAATGGGAACGAGCTTGACGAAACAGAGCGTGGTGTACAGGGTGATACTTGTTTAAATGAAAATAAGAGTTTACAATGGAGACGTTCAAAATTACCTTATTAGACGCAGTAAACTGAGCGTGGTGTGACCATTTTCACAAAACAATCTAAAAACGATTTCAATGTGAAATCTTATTATAATGTTGGGGAAAATAAAGGGAAGCGTTTTGCTTACATGTTGGGCCCTTTGCCCATGGGACATCTTGGTACAGCAAAACTCTTATATTATGGCCCACAGATTTAATTGATTATTCGACTGTCTCTGATGATTGTTACTACATACTTCTCGAAATGCGTACTATCTAATTAGAGTTAGAAATTTTAGTCTTCATACAATTTCATGTAAAAGCATAACAATGTGTCTATTTTCTGAAAACTAACTATGTTTTTCTTTTATTAATGCAATGACTTATTGGCCTCTAGAATACACTTTTAACACTTTGATTTATTGTCCTAATTGTTTGCAGTGCAAGAAAAAATAGGGTGGGCGTTTGACCCTGGTTGGGTGTTTTGCCCCGTGTTACTCTATCCATCTTTCAAACTAAATGTGAATAAATGTGATGTTTTATTGATATGTTATCCATAAGTTTGACTTTTCAAATAGGAGGCTCAAGAAAAGTAAAAATAAGACCACAAAAGTTCCGATAGCTTGCAGACAAACAATTCTACACTGGGAAACATACATGACGCATTCTCTGGAGAAGGACTTCTAGAGTTATGGAGCTTGGACAGTCCTTATCTCTGAGCACACTTTTTTGTCACAGACCCGGATTAAGAAGTGCATCTATCTGTTACTTTAAGGCTTACCTTAAAAGATTAACACTGTAGCTTTTAATGTTTAACAACTTAAAATATACAAATAAAAGTCAATCATGATTTAACAACAATGACAACTATAATGAACCAGTAATAGTAAAACTAGAAACAATAATTGTAATATTACGGAATGCCATTTTCACATTTATTATTAAATTATTGACATTAAAAACTAATTTTTATCTTAAAAATTGATTTTTGATATCAAGGATAAATTTTTGATCAAAAAATTTATATTTTGATATCAAGAATTAATTTTTGCTATCTGTAATTATTTTTTGCATCTCTAAATGTATTCTTGATCTTAGACAAATAGTTCTTGATATCAATAAATATTTAGAGATGTCAATTAATATTTATTAATATAAAAAATTAGTTAATGATATCTAAAATTGGTTCTTACAGATGAAAAAATTATTTCTTGATAGCAAAAAATGAAATATTTGATAGCAAAATCTCAATTTTGAGCTCAATACTTTATTTTTCTTTTGTTGATATCAAGTATTTATTTCAGATATCATTATTTCAGAATTAGACTTTTTTATTTATAGTTTGAAATCTTCAAATGATTTCTTGTTCTCAAAAGTTAATTGATGTCAAATTATCAGTATATTTTAGAATAAAAATTCAGAAGCACATATCTCTCAATAAAATGATCACTGGTTCTTGTATACCGAATATTTCTTTTTTTAATGTATGAAAAAGAAACAATTCTTGAATTAAACAATGCTGTAGTTATTAATGATATCAATAACACAGGGCTTCATCTCCAAAATCTATTTGAAGATTGGTTAACTTATATAAATGTGTGTCTGTCTAAAGCTTTTTTAAGTTTGTAAAATTGATTTGTTGATCTCAGAAATAAATCTTAAATTCAATTATTTAAAGCAAAATATAAACTAAACTGTTTTTGCTACCAAGTAGCAAAAATTACACGTGGGGTCACAAAAATTACGATTCTAAATTCTTAATCTCTTACATATCGTCTTTTAGGCCCAAAGGGTCGAAAATAAGCTCCATATCTCCAACCATTTTCAAGATAATGGTCCAGTTCCGGCTTTTGGCTTTGACCATGTCCGAGGAGGTCAAGGTCACCGAGGTACCTCTTACATATGGTCTCTTAGATCCAAAGGGTAGAAAATAAGCTCAAAATCGCTCTATCTCTAACCGTTTTTGAGATAATGGCCCATTTCCGCTTTTGAACTTTGACTGTGGCCGAGGAAGTCAAGGTCACTGAAATACTCCTAACATATGGTCTTTTAGGTCCAAAGCGTCGAAAAAAGACCAAGATCGCTGTATCTCTAACTGTTTTCTCGAAAATGGTCCACTTCCGGTTTTTACTTTGACCATGGGAGAGGAGGTCAATCGTTCTCTGACCAAGATCGAAAACTGCATGTTAAACATTATCTTCAAATGGCTAAAGATTTTGAGCTTGAGCTCATTTTTTACCCTTTTGCCCTAACAGACGTTACATAACAGGTACCTATGTGACCATTTCTGTCAAGGTCAAGGTCAGAAACCAGAAGTTGACCATTGTCTCTGAAAACGTTATAGGGTGATATATATATATATATATATATATATATATATATAATATATATATATATATATATATATATATATATATATATATATATATATATATATATATATATATATATATATATTCCTAACTTCAGGTATAAGTAGACTGTGCTCTAAAAATCACATCACTGACGCAGAAAAAAAAATCAAAAATTTTTTTTCTGGTATAACAAACTCTCGATTATTTCATTTAAACGCAATTTAACATGGTCTCTGTAAGAGTGCTTTCTTACATTTATAAAATAAACTAGGAAGTCAGTTGAATATTGCTTTAAAATTTCATTATTTAATTTACAAAATAGATTTTACCGTTAATAAATAGATATTAACCTATAGTTTATGGTATTAGACCACGATTTTTTTATTGCAATTGTCTTTTTAATACTTTTTTGAAGCCCAAAGTAGAGGAGACCTACTTTTGGTTCCATTTTGTATTTCTTTAAATATTCCATATTTAACTCTATTAAAAGTTGTGTCATATGTGTTGATTAGGCATTGATGTATGGTCATAACCAATCATAACGAAATTCCAATCAGATTTAATGTTCAGATTTTTAGGGTTGATTTCCCAACCTCAAATCGACGTCGCAATGTTTGCTGGGATAGAGCCTGTCAAATCCTGTGTTATGAAGTGTTTTGTTGCAACGCACATTTTTATTTTTAATAGACCAAGTGTAATTTTGCTAGTCAGTGGCAAAGCGGTCTAGTTTCAGTATTATGTTTATTTGCCTCCAGAGTGTTAATTAAATTACTCAAGTGTCAGGTAATCTCAAAAACAAGAACTCGTTACCATGAATACCATTTTCTGTTGGCTCCGGGGTTTTTATATAGCGTTGATATTTCGTGGAAGGTTGGGACTGACAAATTTGTCCGGATTAGCAAGGTGCTCAGATTACACAGACAACATTATTGGTTCCATTACTTAATGAACTATTGTTGATATGGGCAATATACCCCTCTCTCCGATCTTTGGGTGCAAGAGTGGTAAAGATCCCGACCCCAATCCCCGATGTTACTATTTAATTAAATCACAAAATATATTGCGTTGCTTAAGTGCAATTCAAAAGTTTAAATGTGTCAAGTGAAAATTGTGAATTACAATAAACGAGAAAAGCAGGACAATATCCGACTGGAAATCAACAATCAAACATAAAACGTTTGAAGTAATTTCCTTTATGGCCAAACAAGCAACGGAAGATAAAAACAGTTTCTTTGAGATGTTTAAGTTTTTCCTTTCTAATTCGTTATACCAATTTAACACTTAAATACGGTATTTAATTGACATACAGTCTTTTTGCAACTTGAGTGCAATTGAGTGCACGAAACTAAATTCGAAAGAAAGGCAATTTTTTAGTTGACACGACTTGACACCTTTCATACCGAACCTTTTCCAAATAAAATGTTTCTTTGGTTCGTAACTGGCAAAAAGATCTTTGAATTAAGGGGATGGGCTTCTATAAATGCATGTCAATTTGCACAACAGTCTTTTCCTTCTGACAAACCTATAGCAATCCGTGACATTTGAGCCATCGACATTTGAGCCAGAGAAATTTGGATCAGAAACATTTGGATAACGGCTTAAATGTCTCAGATCCAAATGTGGGCCGAATCAAATGTCTCTGGAAATTATATCTGGGTCCCACTAAGGGAATATCTCCTTAACATGTTCAGACAATATCTTTCTATGGAAATTCCCTTCTACCATCAAGGGATCATGGGTTCGGAAGACATTGTAGTTATCTCTGCAATCAATAAACTCGGATAATTCATTACATATTTGATACAAATTGTAAATTATGATATGGTTCTTTTCTTCCTATATGATAATTAATATATATTAAGTTCATATATATATATATATATATATATATATATATATATATATATATATATATATATATATATATATATATATATATATATATATATATATATATATATAAAGATATATATATGTAGAAGAAAAGGTATCTAAAATTTAATATCTAAATTGTAAATTTATATCAGATATATAATGAATTATTGCAGTTTATAAATTGCAGACCTATTTTTGCTTTACATAACGCAATACCTTATTGGCCTCTAGAATGTCGCTTTTAATCGATATTGATTTATTATCCTTATTGCTTGCAAACGCAGGAAAAAGTAGAGTGGGCGTTTGATCTCTGGCAGGCGCTTTGCTCCATGTCACTGTATCTATCAATCAAGTCAAATGTGAATAAATTTGATGTTTTATTGATATTTTATCCCTAAGTTTGACTTTTCTTAAAGAAGGCGCAATAAAACTAACAAAGCACAATAAAAGTTCTAATAGTTTGCAATCAATCAAAACAAAAACTAAGAAATATGCACGACTCATTTTGCACACGGATTTCTAGAGCTTATAAAGCTTGGGCAACCCCTGTCTGCGAGCAGCTCTCTTGTTACAGACCAGGAGAAAGCAGTCCGTTTGTTCGTTGTCTAATGCTCGCAGAAAAAGATCAAGACTGTTGCTTTAATGTTTAAGAACTTAAAACATACAAGTAAATAAAGTATTGAAAGTAAATATTAATTTAACAACAGGAAGAACAATATTTATAATAATAACCATAATAATAATAAACTAATAATATTAATAGTAGAAAGAACAATAACAGTAATATATGTTATTTACAGAGAATTATCGAAGATGAAAGCCTTTACAACAGCAACGAGTTGCATTCTTTTGCTAGCGTTCCTTAGAGGGGCATATTCAGCAGGTACTTTCATGTTCAATTTTACTTTAACAGCTTTTTATTTTAAATATATATCTCTTTGTTATTTTACGAAGTCAGTCTATCAAAATATAGTTTCATTGCAAATTTTTAATATTCTTCTGTTTCAGATTCAAAGTGTGCAAAATTGTAAAGTTTGGTTAAAATATTTACGTTATTGTAACAAAGTTATAGGAAAAACCTGAGAAAGACATACATTTATTACCTAAATTAGATGCTCCAAGGTGCTACAATACATTGGCAGTTCGACTTTCGCTATAGAATATGTAAGATTATTTAAATATCAGATAAAATATGGTAACAAAATATTGCATATTCTGTAAATTTGAAGTTTGAGGGAAAGAAAGACAAGTTTATTCATAGTTGGGACCAAAACAAGCATGCTAGAACACATAGAAACGGCTAATTGTACACCTATCATAGAGAGCAATGGGCAAGGTCGACTTGCCACAGAGGAAATGGGCAAAACAATTGTATCAAAGATTGAAAAAGTGTTAAACTATACTGGCTGTCCGAGAAGAATAGAATTTTAATGAAATTTAATAGGGGCTTATCCATGTCAATAATATACAAGTTAGATTCTGTTGAGTGGTTTTGGGAATCTCAAAGGGTACCTATATTTCAGTTAAGCCTGATTATAGCACTAAAAGAAGTTTTTCAGAGCATAAGCATTAGAAGCATCCTTGAAAAGGATCTCAGACGCTTTCAGAAGCATCCTTAAAAAGATGTCAGACAATATTATGCTCTCTTTTTTTAAGTTTCACGGGCTCCAAGTAAACACCGATCCTATCAGCACCCTACTGTGCTATAACTAACGCTAAAGTGTTGTTTACACACCGATCATGGCTGGTTATAAATTCTGAGAAAAATGTCCTCCTTGGACTCCTTTTTATGATAATGCATTTGATTTAAAAGTAACTGTATATTTTATAAAATATTTGCTTCTCTTTTTTTCTCTTGTAGGCGGAGGTATGGAGCCAGATTGGTCGTATGATGGTAAGTTACTTCTGTTCTAATTATTGGTACTAGAGATGTAGTCATCATGCTCTTCAAATTGCTCAAATCAATGAAACTAAGGACAGTCTCTGTTTATAATGCTATTCAACTATTTTGATTTTATGATTTATTCTGTGCTTAAATATGAAACATGCATATTTTAAAGAAATATCTGTAAAATGTAATCAAGTTTCTAAATCTTTATATTTCCAACTTTATATTTACAGGTAAAGGGGAGTTTATGGTACCTAACTAATCTGGCATCCGCATTAGCTTCGAAAAGTGCATAAATGTTTAGTATTAGGGATCAATGTTAGTGTAGGGAATTAGTGTAAGCTTTAAGACAGGTTTAAAATTAGGTTTGTTCATAGATCCAATCTGACTTAAACATAGTTGCAGTACTACTTACATTACTACTTACTACATTACAACTTGTTGCAATGTTTCTTACTAATTAGAGAGTGTAGTTGAGTAGTGATTGTTCATTTCTATTTTGCAGACCCTTCTCAGTGGGTTAAAGACTATCCTCTCTGTGGTGGGAGGAGGCAGTCTCCCATCGATATCATCACTTCTAAGGTTGTCCTCGACCCAACATCTGACCCATTCGTTTTCCATGGTTTCGATAACAGTGGTTTAGGATTGACACTTGTGAACACAGGACATAATGGTAAGAACACAAGACAAACTAACATCAAAGGCCCTCGATATTCAACTTTACTGATGTTTTGGATACAAATATCTACTGAGTATGGAGGGATTTATGTTAAAGTAGCTGTAAATTGCATTGATATTGTGGTTTTGTGTGCATTTTAAAATAAAAGAGATCGAATCAGTCAACAGCATGACAGTGTATTGCAAAACGTTACTCGAAATCCTTCTACATCCTAAAAACTGTACCTTTTTGACCTTAAACAAGTAAATACTGCATTTTCGCATAAACAGTATATCAAATGATTTCTTTGGAAAATGAAAACTGACATCGTCAGTAATTCTGTGTTTTAGACTGTTGCAAATTATTTTGTCGAAATTTTTTTCAAAAAATAATACAGTAAATTTGTTTATTTATTTATTTGATTTAACCTCTGTGATAGTAAAGCCGGTACAGTAACAGTTACAGGAGGCGACCTTCACTGTACCTATATCTATGCTTGTGTGATTGAGTCGCGGTAATAATGGCACAGTCTTCACAGCTAATATTTATGCTTATTTCAATGCGTGGCGGTGACAGTAACGGACAGTACAGTAACAGTTGCAGGAAGCGGCCTATATCTATGCTTGTTTGATTGAGCAGCGGTAATAATTGCAAGTGGTACGGTAACAGTGACCATAGGCGGTCTTTACGGCTTATATTTCTGCTTATTTTAAATAGCGGCGGTGTCAGTGACAGGCGGTACAGTGACAGTTTCAGGAGGTGGCCTCCATGGCACTTATATTCTCAAGCAGTTCCATTTTCACTGGGGTGATCCTGCAGATGGGAAGACAGGCTCAGAACACTTGGTCAATAACTTCAGAAACTATATGGAGGTATATGTGATTAAGTAATTTTTTGCATATACTGATTTGATTATATTTTATTGGAGTCAGTGCCTAAAACTGAAATAATAATATGTTTTGGGTGAGCTTTGGCGTTTTTAACGATTTAAGTAACCTCAAAATGTTTTGAAATTGTCTAAAGAGGGAAGATAATAAAAAAACTTTTAAAAACTATAACGCTTGTTCTTGAAGGGTTCGTTGCGTCTTTCTCACGATATTACTTTGTTTATAGGATGCATAGTTCCATTGTATACTAAAACAGTGCATTGACCATATAAAAACTCTTCACAGGCACTTCATTTAGGATCCACACACATCAAGACTTATACGCAAAGCACAAGAAAGAAAACAACATTTTTGTTCAAGTTTAAGAAAAATATAGCTTTTTATTGAAAAGTTGGATTTATGTGATATTCGCCCGAACCATAATGATGAGCAAGACAGGTTTAATTACTCTAGAATAAGATAAGGAACGAGGAATTTGCTTATCCTATGCAGCTGAAACCTGTTGAATAATTGGCAAACTTTTAAATGTGTAATTTTTATTGGAACAAATAACAAAACGTTATGAATTAATTTTTGAAAACAAACCGAAGGAAAAGAAACAGACAAAAACAAAGCTGAGCTCATTAACCTGACATCATTTTGAAACTCTAGAAGTGTAATATTCCAACGCTATGGTCCACCCGGAACTGGAAAAAGTTACCCATACTACTCAGCTTAGCAAAGCAACCGATATTGAGTTGAGTTTTCTTTGTAACATAATGTGTTTGTCACTAAAACTTCATCTAATATATTCCTTTCCCTTGATTATATTCAAATTCGATTTTTTTATGATACCAAATTTTAGATGCACTGGGTGTTTTACAATTCAAAGTATGAGTCAATTGATGAAGCTAAAACTCAACCGGATGGACTGGCAGTCATTGCTTTTTTCATCAAAGTATTTTTGTTTGTTTTTTATAAATAACTTTTTAATCTTGAAAAGTTTATGGTGTATTGTTTAATTTTAAAATTAAAATAAGGAAGCAATCTGATACCTAACCTAAGCCGATTGGGTGACAGACATAATAACAACAGTCGCAGCCAAAATTTACTGTAAAACTATGAAAAACTCAGTCCAAAGTACTGCTAGAAATACATAATTTCACGTGTTTACGTGTCTACTCTGTTTTATCAATGCCACGTCTTTTAGTTTGAAATTGTTTTAATTTTTTTTGAAATGTTAAAAGTCTACTCGTTTTACTCTATAAATGTTCTATATTTCAAAATGGGTAAAATATGTTGCACACTTTACTTACTTTCAGGCAGGAGCACATAACGCAAACTATGATGAAATTGTGAACAACCTGAAGAACATCATACACTCAGGTACCTATTTTGATAAAACTCAACTCTTAGCATTTGACTGTATTTCATTTGAGCGTTGGTTGAAACACTTGCTTCAGCACACGTTACTCATTCACTTTCTGTGGACTGACATCATTACATTTTGGTGCCATTGGTCAATGACTTTAGCGCAAATTGACTTTTTTAGTTGGCATTAAGACAAAAGTTAATATATAAATTCATTTTGGAACTTATTTCAAGTTAACTCATACACTATACATTACTCGTTAAAATTTAGAACTAAGTTTTATCTAATTTGCTACTACAATTAACATTTGTTATTTATGCTTAATTTTCTAATGTTTTAAGTGCGTATGAATTTCGTATAGGTTACCAAGTAAGCAAACTTCAAAATTAAGATTTCGAACAACGGTTGCATTAAATTCTTTTTAAAAGCGTTTAAAATTTGATGGTAACTCTTATGATCTCAAAATCACCACAAATTAGTTAAGTGAGATCAAAACGTTCCCCTATATCTTAAACTCTACTTAGATTTAAGCCATAGCAAAGTAGTCAAAACTGAGACCTGTCAGGACAAAACATGATAATACATGTCAGAATAATACACTGCCAAGCATCTTCACTGACTACCTTGCCCTATTTTGAACAAAGTGCCCTACAAACTTTTAAAACTCCTCTTCATTGCATTGTTTGCAATTCAATATCTACTTTATTATTACAAGCAAAACAACAGCAAACATAATATTCCTCCAAAATTAGTCATTTCCATTAGTGTCTTGGCCGACAAATCATTGACAGAACTGTCCAATGTTGTTTTTACAGAGGATGAAAAGCACCTGAACTCGTTTACACTAGAGAGCTTGTTTCCGGATAGATCGGCTGCTATTGTTTCGCGTAGGTATGCCTACTGGCGATACGATGGATCTCTGACTACACCAAAGTGCTTCGAGACCGTCACATGGTCAGTTTTTAAGAAAAGAGTGCACCTTTCTATAGCCCAGGTAGATATACGATTCCTTGTATTTTATTTCCTTCTCATTTTTCCACTTTGTAGAACAGCAGTAGTGCTAAAAGCAGTATATTATTATTTATGACTTGCCTAAACTAAGATAGTCCAAGTCATTCTTTTTGCTGTAATTCAAAACTCTAAATTTTTAAGACTTCCTCTACAAAACACCCCTTATATCCGCTGCTGAGCTACTTGCTATAAGATGATGATGATGATGATGATGATGATGATGATGATGATGATGATGATGATGATGATGATAATAATAATGATGATGATGATGATTTAAAGACACGCCATTATTCATGTGTTTAATCTGATTTATTCAGCTCTATGGTTCTACAGCTTATAACCAACGAAAAGATAAATTGTATAAACGAGCACAAATCCTTATCGAGCTTTACAGATATATGAACAATCAGATCAATTCTGTTTGTGCTCCAGATGGATAAATTCACGCAATTGTTTGACGAGCATGAAAATAGAATGATCAACAACTACAGACCAGTACAACCACTGAACAATCGCGTGGTGTTGACCAATAAGGGCAGAGGACTGTCAGGCTATGATGGAGATAACGGAGGCGAAAACGGCGGCGAGAACGGGGCCGAAAACGGAGGAGACAACGGAGGAGAAAACGGAAGAGAGAACGGGAGAGAAAATGGTGGTCATGAAACTGGAACCGGCACCGGCTCTGGACGTAATGGCGAAAATGGTGGCGAAAACGGGTGGGAAAATGGCGTCAATAATGGAGCCAATAACGGTGGTGAAAATGGCGCTGAGAACGGATCAGAAATTTGATCGCACACTTGGCCCGAGTGCAATGAACGGACAAAACCTAGATATGACCTTGGACTTTCTCTCTAGATACCGAGAAACTATAGATATAATTCTTTTAACTTTGAGAGGGTCATAAATAAATTTGAAAAAAATAAAACATAACAATCAGAGACATTTAAATATATGAAATTTAACTTGTGAACTTTGAATTGGTCTTTTATTGTTTAATAATTAATAAAAACGACCAGTTTCGCCACTGTAACTTGAAGAAGCACAAAAATTAAAAGAAAATAAAATGACTAAAATACTTGCATAGTTATATTTTGAGATTTTAAGCATTAGGCGTGTCTACAGAGTGTGGAGTCACATGTGAGATCTTAACGCCCAACCGTTTTATTCATGCTGCTCCAACTCTAAAAACATATATAATTCAGCAGCAAACAGAAACCATATTTTTATGATTTGAAGACGAAACAAAATGGTAGCTGCGTTTTGGAAAAGCTCTTTTCGTCTTTTGTTGCGAAAACATTACGCAATACTTGCGTACCATGTCATTTCACGAAGAGACATGAAAGGCTTACAACAAATTACCATGTCAAACACTAACCAAACTATTTGCTGACTTAAACAAAGCAAGACAAAACACATTTAATAATGGCAGAGCTTAGTGAAACCATTCATACATACAGGCGTGCTTAATCATTACATGACAAGAAATACTTGTGAAAAAGGTGCCATATTGAGTGGTGAATATACATAGGCGTTACGCATGAATCAATAAACACATTAAAACAATGAGCTAATTAAATAGGAGAAGGGGGAGGCTGTGGGAAAGGCAGGTTTGCTGAGTGGTAGCTGCTGTTTTTGCGGCTGCATCGCTTGAAACTGATGGAGAATTGGGACAGATAGGGGGTTTAAATAGTGCCAAAAGTAAATGTAGCACACCCTTTTCAACCAATGGGGAAAAGGAGGCACGAAGCACAAAGCAAGCACTTTGCTCCGCTTTAAACATAAATGAAATACATTTTATTAAAATTTTAAACCTTGAAGTTTGAGTGTTTACTTTCAAACCGCGGTGTCCCCATTGAAGCAGGGGATGTGTTAAAATCTAATTAACACCTTAATATTCATTCTAAGTGTCTGTAAAAACATGAGGATGTCTCCACATTTTAGCAACTCAGTTAATTAACGTGGGAGTGTGAAATAAGGGCCATATTCTCTTGGGCCGTCTCGAAAAATCAAGAGGCTCTCGGAAAATCGAGAGGTGTTCTCTTGGGTAAGATCTCGTTATCTAGAGACAGTTTTTGTCTCGGAAAACTTCTCTCGAGAAGGTCAGATACAAGATGGCGGAAATGTAAACAAAGGCTTTTCTACAACTTATTTGCGAAAATGCATGTGAAATATAGATATTTAAGAGTAGAAATTTAGTTCAAGGAAGATTTTAGGCGTGATTACACTATGCATAGTGAAATACAAGAGAACTCAAAGGTTTAACCTAAATAACTATAGGTTGAGGTTTAATCTGTATCACCGTTGGTACTACTGAAGTGGTAGTGACTTTGTTAGGCCAAACAGATCACATTTCAACCAATGCCCCAACAAACGATTGTCACAGGATATAATTCTTGGCATAAAAGTTACATATTTATGTGAAATAAGCACAAAATAACTAGATTTGTGTTTTTAATTTCTCGATTTTTGAGACGTGTTCTTTTGGGCGGTGTCTCTGAAGCTTCTCTGGTCTGTTTGCAGAGTGGATTCTCAGTTTCCTGAGAGGTCCAAAAGATTGTACCCAAAGTCAGATGATTTGAAGACGAAACAATTGAAGCGAAAACATTACGCAATACTGTCGTATCATGTCGTTTCACAAAGAGACATTATACAGTGTATTCTAACGGCGCGAAAAGCGGGCGAAGGCTATGACCACTGCATTTGGTTCTACCTGTGCCAATGTCACACATGCTTTTCTTCAATGAAAATTGGGCAACTGGCGGTATTTTAAATCTTTTATTTTTCAAAATGCGTGGCCTGCTGCTGTTTATTTGGATTTATTCGAACCTCTAGAATATTAGTCTTTAGATGATGTTTTCTTGGTTACCTCCAAAACTTGGCTTCATGCCGCGATTGGATATTTTTGGGGATCACGATCTTCAAAATTTATCTAAAAATTGTGATTTACAGGTTTATTTTGTGGTGGTTGTAGTGTGGTTATGACTTTCTTGCAAATTTGAGAACCATTTTATTGTGGCCTTTCTCAGGCATCATTGGTCGTTTGCGCAACCCATATTCTATATTTTCTAGCCGCTAGAATAAAATGCAACCTACGAAACATTACTGTCACCACCCTCGTAATACTGGCGATTAGAGAACCGACAGGACGACGACGGTGTCGCTTGGGAAGGTTGACAATGGGTTGATCTATGCGCGTTGCTATCCGAAGAGTGGCAAATATGTGCTTTTCAGCTCGTGAAAAGCGCGACTCTTCCTGCATTAAATGAGACATAGAAGAGTTGGAAAAGGTGCCATTTTGCCAGGTTAAAAAGTGTGACTCTTCTGTGCTGTTTCTTTTAGAAACAGCTTGTCTTCAATTCAGAATAAACTTCAATAAAAATGACAATAATGATGTTTTTGTACAGCGCTTATTACCCTAAGCGCACAAAATAAGATCTGACTATAGCTAATACTGCAGTGGGCAATTCAAAATGTTCAAAAATGTATTCTAATATGTTTAAGACAGAAATCTAACAAAACGTTCTCATAAGTAATATTACACAAATGTGCCTTTAAAAGTTTTTTGAATACACAAATTGTGCTTGCACTCTTCACATTAAGTGGCAGTCTGTTCCATTCCCTAGGACCGGCAGAGGAGAAGCATCGTTCACCATATTTCAGATTCGTTTTCCTAATTACTAAAACATTCCCTTTCTTTAATCGCAGCGAGCCACTGGGTTGATAAATGTCAAACATATCCCTGATATACATTGACAAGAGATCATTAAGGGCTTTGTACACCAAAACACAAATCTTAAACACTATTCTCTGTTCGACCGGCAGCCAGTGCAAGTATTTGCAGGCTGATTTAACACTAGAATCATTGGATATTCGTGTAATAATCTGAGCGGCACTGTTCATGACAGGTTGCAGTTGCTTGATTTGTGCCTTTGGTAACTTGTAATAAAGTGAATTACAGTACTCTACCGACTTATGACAAGAGAATAGACTAGAACCTTTGTGACATATTCTGTGAGGAGAGGACTTATATCCCTGATCCAGTTATAAAAATAGAAACACTTTCTCCGAACTGCATTTATTTGTTGATTCAGTTTCAACGAAATATCCATAATAAATCCAAGATTTCGGGCTGATTTAGATTTTTTGATTTGATCGGATCCAAGCTCTAAGTAATCGATTTCAATCAAGTCTTTGTAGCGCCTACTAACCAAAACTAAAAATTCTGTTTTGCCCAATTTAATTTCAGTTTATTTTAAGAAGGGAATTAGAAACACGCAAAATGCTATCCTCCAAATGTTGTTAGTCTCTCTTTGTTGTAATTGTGACTGGGGTGAAACTGACTTTAGCAGTTGCGTATCGTCGGCATATCCAGGGAAACATAATAACATTCTTAGCAAGGTTCCAACAAATCGAGTATACTGGGTGTATAAACGGGGCTCTAAAATAGAGCCTTGTGACACGGAGCACAGTAAATGGAAAATATTTGAAAATGCGTCCTGCACGACGACTTTGAGTGAGTGTCCACTTAGATATGAGGCAAACCAATCCAGTGCGCTGCCTTTGATACCGAAACTGTTCTCCAATCGGTGAAGAAGAATTTGGTAATCTACGGTATTAAAGGCAGCACTAAGGTCTAACAGAGTCACTATTTCAGCGTTGAGACTTAACTTTATCTGTGATTTTTAATTTTTTCCACTATTTTTTTAACAGGTTTTTCACAATTTCTCCCTTGCTATTTCTTTCTTTTTAACAGTATCCTTGGTTTTCAGGTTTTCAATGGCTGTCAGGTCTGGTCTCGTATCTGTTAATCAGTGAGTCTAGAAGTCTCGAAGTTTTGAAGTCTGCCCTCTCCAGCCTCACCGGAGAGTTTTATTCCCCGGACATCCAAAGCGGGACTCCCAGACAGCAAAAGACAAACAGAATTTGCCCGAGGAGGAATTTGGACATGACATCATTGCAAATCGGTTATAAAGAAATGATAAGAAAATATTCAAAACACGAAGAGAGTGGCGGAGTTTTTTCTGAACACATTGCCTAAAAAGGGAATAGATCTAGGATCGTTGGCAGCAGGGAGAGTGGGGGCCTATTTTTATGCTGCCTTTGCTGGAGATTCAAACGGAGTAAGCATTCAAACGGAGTAAGAGCGTAGGTAACCGCTAACCGCCATGTTGAAAAATGTCTAAAAATATAATTTTTTCCCCAGAAATACTGCCAAATAACAAATATAGAAAATGCGAATGTGTGTGAATGAATATATATGAAAGAAAAGTTTCGTAGTACGTAAGTAAAGCATTACAATTTATTGTACACTTATTTGCGCGTGGATGTGGTGACTGTAAAGAAATAACGTAAGTACGCATGTTTCGCCAAAGACGGCGATTGCGGTTGAAATGTTGTTCAAAATGCTTTATGTGAACAATGTATCATAAAAATGGAGTTTCTCAACTTGTCTTTGTTACTTTTTCGTGTAATGCGCATTGTTATTGTCGAGCTCCTCCATGCAACATCTGCAAGGAAGTCGTATATAAATAACGCTCCCAGTGGAATTCTAAAACGTAACAATGATGCTGAAATTCCATTGTTTAAACATTGCTTCGTCAAACTAAACTTCCGAACAATTCTCTGCTGAATTGTCATTAATTCAGTGAGTATTTTGTGATACTGGTCATATCCAAAGAAGACTTGCATTTTTTTAAATATATAAGCCAAATCACACTTTTTGCGTTCCAAAAAAATCTGTTTCGAATACAAGTTAACGGGGTACAAAAATAAAAATGACAGAGAGATTTCATCTAAATGTCAAATGTGTTTTAGCAACCAATATGCCATTTAAAAAATTATTAATTTTTTTTAGCAAATAGTTTTAAGTTTCAATTATATTCCGAGCATGAGTTGTTTTAACTATATTTCTTCCATGTGTCTTCTATCATTTCTTTTCATTTTTTTCCGGTTGTCTTGCAGTCGTAATTCAAAATTCTTCCGCATTTTATTCGAAACACCCAAAGTGTGCTATGTGTGTGTTGGTGTATGAATATGTGTCGTAACCAAAATTGTGCTCTGGTATGTCGGAACAGCTTTATAATTTGTTTATATCCCACGTGCACATGTCTTATCATCGCACAACGTGTCAAAAATGTGGCACTAGACTTCTTATTTTCGATTGAGCAATTTAAGTAAATTGATAATGGCTGAATTTTTGGCAGATCGGTTTCATCAATTAATATCTTTCTCGATTTTTGACCGTTGTCAAATTGTTTCGCTGATGTTGTGGGTTCTCCGGCAGAGAGTGAGTCATAGCAATTTTCTACGCAAAGAATAAGCGCTCCCATTTTGTGGCACAGTACTTATATTTAAAGATTTTAATTTTTGAACCAAGATCCTCACAGGAGTAACGTTTTATAATTATTTTATAACGCACACACAGACGTCTGTTTAATTGTGCAATACAAGTGGAATGATGCCAAAAATACACCAGTTCTGAAATTAAAAGGCGTACCACGCTTGTCGTCAATCTAGCATGTCATGTCATAAGATATATTGTGTGTACATCTGTAACTGCCCTGTAAATAAATAAATGAAAACTAAATTTGTAAAAGTTTTGCCTTCTATATTCAAACATCTGTTGCTGTACTTCCACTTGAGAAAATCTCGTATTGCATAAAACAATAGGCACCGCAATATTTACAAACAAGACTGTCCAGGAAAACTGTGACCTGTCGAAATGTAGTGAATCAGGTATCAATAGGCTTGTATTGGTCGCCACAAGCGGCACTCATATTTAAAAAAACGGTTATCGACAATTCGTACAAAATTTTAAAGGAATCTGATAACAATTATGGGATAAGCATTTTGAAAATTGGATACGATAGGCCTATCTAGAGAACATTCTTGAAAAATTTGAAAGGAATAAGAGTTATAAATAAAAGTTATAATACACGTACTGATGTACGCAGATGGAGCCGACCAACACCCCCTCTACTGATTTGATCAGACTAGTCCGACGAAGTCGGCTGGTCTAAAAAGGAACACACATGTTCCGCGCAATTGAGTTTAGGCCCCAATTTCTCATTTATTCAACAGTATTTCTTCTGTGGTGTGCTTAATAAAGTTCACTGTTTTATATGTTCTAATCTTATACTTATCTATCTGTGCCATCACCCGAGAGTGCCAGTTCATTGCACAGTAAATCGCTACGCAAGCACTCTGTAGGAGTTGAACCAACAATAGCAATCAGCGACAAGTATAGACTAAAACATATACTTGTGAATACTCTCAATCTCTTTTTCATTTGATGTGTTTTGTTGGTGCTTGGTGTATTCACAACGGCATATCCCTACCGGAGAATAATGGCAGCAGCATTTCGAAACCTATTTTAGTTTTTTAGTATAGAGACTTGAAAAATGACAGCGGACTGAGTCCTTCGTTATTGGTGTGTATTATGTCATCGATGTGAAAGTCCACTGGCCATTCTAGTTGTTTAAAATGATAAATTAAGAGGAATACAGAATTTTCTTGCTTGGCAGGGAAACTCATGCTACAGCGCACTAACCACTCTAGTTCATATTGATTATAATCAGGATGTCGGTACACAATGCCTATGCTACCTGCGTATATTTTGAGTGTAGTAGCCCGTTTGCATTGAAATCGTTCAAGATCTTGTGAGGGCAAGTTCCGCATCATGAGATGTGTATCAATCAAACCAAAATTTAAAGCATAACAGGTGGTCAATTTTATTGAATATACAGTATTCAAATAGAGCATTTAAGCAACATCTTAAAATATTTAAATCCACAATTCGTACTTAGGCTTTTGCCGAAAAGTTGTGCTTTTCGACTGAAATCCGCTAGGATAACGATATAAGGAAATGATAGAAAAAAACTGACAAAACTCAACAAAATTCCATTTTGCCAGAAATATATTCATATGTTGGCTAGGACGGAATAACATATGAAATCGCTTCTAAAATATCATGATTGGTTCTCTTAAACTTGACAGTGTGTATGTTGAAAGGAGATTCCTCTTTTGATGTTTTCCCCTTATCATTTCTCTATAATTTATCCCAAAATTGCAGTCGAAACGACACCTCTGTCGCAAATTGGCTTATTATGGGTGTAATATTCGACTTCCTTGAAGATGCTTCATGAAGGAGCTCGGCAATAACAATGCACATTATACGAACAAGTAAAAACAAAGACAAGTTAGGCAACTCCATTTTTATGATATATTGTTCACATAAAGCATTTTGAACAACATTTCAACCGCAATCGCCGTCTTCTTTGTGGGCGATAACATGCGTACTTACATTATTTCTTTACAGTCACCATACCGCGCGCAAATAAGTGTGCAATAAGTTGTAATGTTTTACTTACTTACTATGGAGCCTTTCTTTCAAATATATGTTCACATACATTCGAATTTTCTATGTTTGTTATGTTGCAGTATTTCTGGCAAAACCATTATATTTTTAAGCATTTTTCAATATGACAGTAAGTGGACACCTACGTTCCTACTCCGTTTGAACGCACCTCCTGCGAATATCCGTGCATTCTCGTGGACAGGATTGCTATCCGCCAACAGAATTTTTCTCGAACTACCGTTCTCTTGGAAAATGTAACCGGTTCCCATCATACTTTTTCGTACCCGAGTTCACTTCAGTTTAAGAACCTGGGATCACGTGACAAAATGGCGACACAATAGTAAGTTTTCTTGTAAATTTGTTAATTAATCATAAATTTGCCGTGTTAATATTATAGTTCTGTAATTTATATTAACAAATGTTAGCTTGCTTCTCAAGTCAGACCCCTTTTCCCTCAATAAAACCAACAGTCGCTCCAAATAAGCGAATTCGTACATTCGAATCTTTTTGATGTAGGTGTCACTTCGACTGCAGATTTTTTGGGATAAATTATAAGGAGATGATAACGCAAACAAATCAAAATTCTGATTTTCCGTTAACATTGGCATTTTCGAAATTAAAAAGCCATCATATTATCTTTTACATATTATTCACATGTGAATATATTTCTATCAAAATCGAGCTTTGTTTCTTTTTTTGCCAGTTTTTTCTACCATTTTTATGCCCTGTCCCAACTGAATTCAGTCTAAACGCAAAAACCTTTAGGCAAAAGTCTAAGTACGAATTTACTTATGCCCCCTTCACCCTAGCTCCAAGTAGCCGCTCGCTTCCGAGGTCCGGTGTAAAATATAATGAAGAGCTGAGTCGGAGCTACCCTTCACCCGCATTTGCCAGACATGCACTATGTGCTTGAGGGTATAAACCAATCGCCATAAAAAGTTGTAATGTGTGAAAATACCATTACAAATCATTTTGATTCGCAGATTACAACTGATAAAGTTCTGTAGCAACGAAGACAATAGTGAAATTCAGCTTGCAGTAGATGTAGATATTTACCAGCAGCTGAAAAAAGGAGGTGACCTCGAATAGCACCTAAGCTGTTGTTTCAAAACTAACACCCTTCAAGACTTATTTCAGTTGGCAGTTTGTTGCTATCTCACGTTCACTGGGTACTCCTAACCAGATCCCTTTTGAAAATACTCCCTGCAATACGGGTGAAACTGGACAAATATTATCTTTCTGTTTTAACCTTTTCCTACTTAGTCACTAAGTTGCTTTCCTGTGTCAAATATTCATAATGATTGATAGTTTTAGAAAAAAAAATAGCATTACTTTATTTCAGTTTTGCTTGTGCACAGAATATTCTGTGTTATTGAAGCAGATATGCAACGTCATAATGGTGCTTGCACGAGGCCCGCATTTTATATGTTTTCCTTCTTAATGTAAATGCATATAGTAAAAACTAAAAAAGCATGGACCCAGCAAACCTTGTTTTATGCTATATATCTCACACAGGGAAACGATGTTATTTCATTCATACACCACATATACACCCCATATAACTTTGCAAGTTTTTTTTTCTATTTATTTTACAGACAAAGCTTTAAGAAAAGCGTTGTTTCTGCAACATCTTGGTATAGCGGATGGCCGTATTTACGAAGATGGCAACTACACAGAAAGAAGCAAACAGAAAGCAGTGTCTTCTTCTCAAGATGAGAGGGTTGATGATTAACAGAGTTGTCAGCAGGAAGAAGATCAGAGTGTATGTTGTAATAAAGTCCTGTTCAGACCAGCTGACTGCGTTGGGCTGGTCTTACGATATAATTAGAGGTGCATTCGTCGTCTGTATATAGGTATGTATGTAAGTTTGTATGTATGTGTGTAAGTATGAAAATTTAGTCGGGAAGACGTTTGTTTTTGTTTACAAAAACAAGAAACTATGTAGGTATCGATTGAAAGTGTGTAATATAAGCCTGTACAGTTATGTTTTGTGTGCACTTGCCGCTCTAATTAAAATTGCTACATCCTTTATTATGTAATAGTGAAAATTTTATTTCAACTAGCAGATTAACTTCCAGAATGACAGGTGCAGTCCGGATGAATCTAACACTGCAAAAACAACCAGTGAGTTTTGCATTTCCGTTACTCAACCACTGTCCTATGTCAGCAACTCGTATCTTGCAAATGACGGCTAATGCAACTGCCAACACCCAACGCCCTTTCATCGCAACGGCCAACTACCGGCCGCCACCCCACAAGTAACAATCACCTGCATCCCTCTATTAATGTATTCACAAAGAAAATGTTTTCTGTTATTCAGGTTTGGATATATATATATATATATTTATTATATAAGGTTTGGATATATATATATATATATATATATATATATATATATATATAATTTTTTTAGCACCCTTGGATGACCAACTCACAGAAAAAACAAAAATCTGCTTCATCCGACTACTTTAAGTCGCCTTAAAAGGCCCCTACATGTCGAAAATATAGACTCCTATGGTGCTGTCGGTTTGCTTCTACGATGAATATTAACGGAAATAGCTTATAACTTTAAAAATAACACCCGGAGCTCTTCCATTTTTGGTCGAAAGGTGCATCTTGACTTTATAAAACTTCAGGTTTTTTAACCGCATTTTTAAATCTAACGGTTTATTTTTAGTAAATTTTTTAATATTTTTGCGGTAAAATTCCTTGCATTTAAGCTTTCTATTTTCTTTAAATAGAAAAATGGTCATTTTAGATCTGTGTTCCTTCCAGAAGTTCATAAAGCATATCGTTAGTTGGAAACTCACAGGAGGTCCTTCCAGAAATTAAACGTGATTTTCGCCATTGTCGCTGGGTGCGCGGACAACCAGTAAAAAGGTGAAGTTCGCGGGTTGGACTGAAAAGCCAGGGTGTCTTGGCTGTCCCACGTGAGAGTTTCAATCATTGGCGCGGTCAGAGAAATCCGCCATATGATGATACTGCGTTCGTGATATGTCTTACTGAACTTCTCAAGAAACACGTATATAAAAATTCATATTGTTACAATCAAAATTATCTCAAAATTTTCTAGGTTAGTTTCAAGTGCGGCAAATGAAGCGAAAAAGCATTCCAACATGTTGTGCATGTTTTAAGGCATTACATTTTGTGGCACATTACAGATGTTTGAAAAAAACTGGTTGCCCGTAGAGTCCAGCACAAAGAGTAAGGTCATACTCTCGGGTGGTATAGGGTTTTGTTATATCCAGTTACTGGGAAAACAGGTCGTATAAGTTGTTCAACATCAAATAAAACAACTTGATTATTTTGCATCCCGAAGTCTAGTCTCTGGCCAGTCTTTGCATTATTGCGTTCCTTTTGAGGGCCCCTCTTGCCGCGGCGTCATTGTTGAAGATGCCTGGTGGCAAGAAAGCAGCTGGTACTTGTGGTTCATTTTCAATAAATTCATCGATGTCTTCTTGTAGTATGCATATGTTATGCAAACAGCAGGCCGCAACTGTGTTTGACATTTTTTGGCTTCATATTGATCTATGAACTGCAGTCTCCTAAATCGCCCTGAAAATAAAGCAATTACAATAGCATTTTCAGCTGATGCATTAAACATTGTTTTGCATCAATTTATATTTTCTTCATAAAATCTGTTGTGTGTAAAATTGTGCGCTAGGTGGGGACGAAGGAACGGTTACAAGGAGAGTTAATTTGTAAGTTAATCAATTCCGATGTGCTGTTCAATTTGAATGTTCCTTGTCATGTACTTGTCCCCTAGGCCAGGTAGAAACGTCTTTGTTCTCATCCCCATTTAAAAAAAATCACCTGCCCGGTCATTTTTCTTTGAAGCAGTTATTTTTATTACCCACTTCTGTATCCCGGCCCTCACTTTACCTTTCAGTTCAGCAAAGGCTCTTTCTATTGTTGTACGCATAGATGAATGTGTCCTGTTATAACGCAGCATATTTGGTGTTAATGTTTGATTTCGTCTGTAAGGAGAAAGAAGCCAGCTTATGTTGGGATATGCGCTGTCTCCAAGAATATGAAAATCTCCACAAATTGCTGACCCATTGTCAAAGAGTGGAGAGGAACTGAATACTCTGGCATCGTGCACACGCCCAGGGAATCCAACAAAGATATCTGTAAACCTCATGTCCTCCCTGCACACAGCTGAAATTCAAAATGTTTTAAGCATGTTCATTAAATTTGTTCTCTGAACGTATATTGGCCTAGAAATGAGATTCTATATTTTGTCACCCTGCAGTACTAGAATTTGAGACCAACCCCCCCCCCCACGCAGCCCATCAACCCACCACTTTATAAATTCTATCAATTGTAAGTGTTTGCAGAACTGCGCAGTGTCTTCTTGGTATTTTAGGCTGGACACAATGTAGATTACATTATTGTTTTACCTTGTAATATAATGGAGAAGTCCTTTTGATTGAACTACATTACTCCTCCGGCCACTGGTCGTTTAATAGGAATGTGGCATCCATCTATGAAACCAATGACGTTCGGAAAATTGTTCAAATCTTCAAAATAAGTTGTGATTTCCCTCTTTTCATTTTCTGTCGGCCATCTGCAACTCAAAAGTACGGCCGTGGTTAATAATGCTTTGAAGTCGACAATTGTCGACATCCGAAGCGAAATTGTGTTTATGCTTTTTTGAAAACATTTTTACATATAAGCTTATTTGTACTTTCGGCCCTTTGTAATTGGAGGTGCTGTTTCAACTGCATTTTTGTTTTGTTTTGCTTTTTGCTTAAATTATAAAGAAATGATAATGATAACATCACAATTCTTAGTTTCTTATTTTCTTTCGTTACACACACTTTCGAATGTAAAAAGCCATTAACAGATGTTTCAAAAACTATTTCACATATTATTCAGCCCCTTTAATAGCAAACCTGTGAATATGCTTCGGGCAAAATGGAATTTTGTCGATTTGTGCCAGTTTTTTCTGTCATTTTTTTATCCCAACTGAATTCAATCGAAACGCATAACTTTTCGGTAAAAGTCTAGTACGAATCCGCTTATTGAATGAAAAAGAAGTGCCTTACGTTGTTTGCATTGCATACGAATCAACAACAAAATTACTGGAAAAGCTATAGGAAAAAATACGGTGTTGCCTGGTCTTAAAGGTATAATATTGGCTTTTTTCAGTTGAAGTGTGCCATGTGAAAATGGGTTATAATTGGAATTTCAGGATTTTTATTTTGAGCGTACAGTAAAGAAGTGAAAGGACGAAATTGCCATTTCAATAGCAATAATAGTGTCAGCAAACATGCATGCATAAACAGGTCATCCCTATGTTCTGCTAATTGTAAACAAAGCAACAAAATGTTGTCTGCCATTTTGTTAATTTATTTGGGTAATGTCGTTCACGAGGAGCGTTAACTAAATTAAATTCTGCTCCACGCGCATATTCCGGAATGAAAAAAATCATACTCCTCGAGAATACACGACATGCTGCGAAGCGAATGGGGCCGTATTTTTCGATGGTCACGTCCAGAAACCTTGCCTGCTGGGGCCGTATTCTAAAAAGTCTTTCAATACTTAACCAAAATATTTATAAAAGAAAGAGGGCGACAACCCTAGGGTTCTCACAGCACATTCTTTTGGGCCTCTCAGGAAACTGAGAATCTACTCTCCAAACATACAGAGAAGCTTCAGAGACACCTTTCAAAAGTACACGTCCCAAAAAATAGAGAAACACAAATATCGTTATTTGGTGCTTATTTCAGATAAATATGTAATTTTTATACCCAGAAATATATCCTGTGACAATCTTTTGTTGGGACATTAGTTGAAATGTGGTGTGTTTTACCTAATAAAGTCGCTACCACTTCAGAAGTCCCAAAGGTGATACAGATTCGACTTCAACCTATAGTTATTGAGGTTAAACCTTTGGGTCCTCTTACGTTTCAGTATACATAATCCAATCTCATGTACAGTCTTCCTTGAACTAAATTTCTACTCGTAAAAATCTATATTTCATGTGCATTTTGGCAAATGAGTTGTAGAAATGCCTTTGCTGACATTTCTGCCATCTTATATCTGACCTTCTCTAGAGAAATTTTCCGAGACAAAAACTGCCTCTGGATAACGTAAATTATCCAAAAGCACACCTCTCGTTTTCCGAAAGTCTCTTGATTTTTCGAGACGGTCCAAAAGAACGTATCCAAGATACAATCCGTGTATTCTTTACATTTGGACATTCTTTACATTTGGACCGAACCAGAAGGATCAAAACATCCGGTTCTGGTTTTAGTTACGCTAGTGAAAGAACAGGTTTACCCCACCCAAAAAATGTAAACAATTCAAATGGAAGGCGGGAAAATGGATGAACTGAAAAATTTTGTTCAAGGACTTGAAACTTCCAACGCCATATTATTATCTATATTTGTTTACAAAGCCCTTTTGATGGAGTACATAAATAGCTCAATAACCGAAAATAAACAAAGAAAACAAAAAAACTCTTACAGTTTGGCAGCCATTTTGACATTATCATGTAATGTCACGTGAGGTTAGGAACTTAACCGGAAGTAACCTCGGGTACGGACCGTTATAACTGGTTCCAGTTACATCTGAAAAGAACAGGTAGTTCTAGAACCAGTTATTAGACCGGTAAATAGTTATGCCCAAAAGAATACACGCAATAACACTTCATTATCGCTCACATTTTAGAGCTTTAGGAACCGTAAATGGAGAATGTTGAAATAACATGTTCTTGGAGCCCATTGGATTCAAAAGACGATATAACCAAAATCACGGTTATTAGGATTGAAAACGATGACAGGTACAATGCTCCCGGACTGAGCTTTACAATCGAAACATACTGGCAAGCCAAATCACACTTTGGGTTACTCCGAGTCAGCTCTGTCTTGTAAAACATTGTCTATCTCTCTGTCAGAAAACTTTGTAGCGTACCGCTTCTTAGACCTAACTTTGCGAATAAAAGGCGCAAGAATTTTGAATTTCGACTGCGAGGGAACCGGGTAAAAAATGAACGAAACTATGGAAAAAATATCACAAAATAGTCCCAGTGGACCCTTTCTGTCTTCCTAGGTCAGAAAGGGTCACAGTTCCTGTAATAGAAATCACCATTGATCTCAATTTTCGCGGCTCTAGATCTTTCGGCGCATGTTCCAGGACACCGAAGTTCGGAGTGGCATGCCTTTTCTTAAAAAGCACACTGAGAAGTATCCTGGCGCACTATTTTCGACCTCGTCCAAACTACCAAAGTGGAGTAAAGAATGGTTTTACAACTGCAGATTCATTGTTGTTGTGGGCGATAATTGGAGATTCTTTATTCTGATCTGAAGAAAACATCTATTTTTCTCATTACAAAATTGTTATTTGACCATAAAAATTGTGCGCCATAATTTATAATTGGGTTATTTATGTGATGCACCCTTTCTAAAATAACGCCATTAGCCCCAGTTGTGCGCCGAGATTGAAAAATTGAGATCAATGACAAGTTATATTATAGGAACTATGCTGGGAAGCAAGAGTCATCCAGGACTAATCACAAAACAGCTCATACTCGGAGCATAAAAGAAATTGAAAATATTTGTTAAAACTTTTAATAATTTTTAAAAATAGTATACAGGTTGTTAAAAATCCGACTGCTCTTTAGTGCAAGAGAAATTTGACATTTAGGCGAAATCTCTATAATTTCTTTCATTTTTTACCCGGTTATTTTTATTCGAAACGCAGAATTTTTGCGCATTTTTATTGAGATCGCCTAAAGTGTGATTCGGCTTACGATGCAAAGAACATTATAATTGAGCAGCACATCGTAATTGGTTAAATTACAAATTGGTCTGTTAGCTGCAGAAGATTATCATGACTTATAATAAGAATCACATGGTGATTTGCGGGACGCCTAGTTTGTAAATAAGGCTGGAGTAAGCGGTGAAAATGTTGTTTTCACATTAAACGAACATATTTTCAGCTTTACCAATTACGATGTGCTGTTCAATTTTGCAGATGCAGAATGAGATATAAATTTATTCTATACACCCACAATATTTCACTTTAAGTTTCTTCCATGCTTTTTGAAATACCATTTCAAAAGTTCTTGGTGAATAATTACAAAGTTTACTGTCACTTTTTCACGTAATAAACCACACTCCCTGGATGTAAATAAATGTGAATTATTGCGGGAAATTTGTGGTTATTTCGATATTTTTTTAAAGCAGGCGTAGCACAGAAGTTGTGTATCATTGCCGTTGTTGCCGCTCCTTGGAGCTAAAAGTTACTGTGTAATGCTCTTTTAAGGGTGCTAGCTGGTAAACTGAGCCCCGACAGCTGGCGCCAGTTCAAGCGTGCAAGAATTGTTAGGCCCCAACCCTACAGGATTGGGGGCCTATAGACTTGGGGTGTCTGTCCGTCCGTCTGTCTGTCCGTCATCGCTTTTTTGTACAAGCGATATCTCGAGAACGCAGAGGCCTAGAGACTTGATGTTGGGCTCATTTTAAAGGTCTCGACTTGTAGATGTGCCTTTTGGCCATTTTGGCCAAATTCGATCACGTGATCTTGGCCAAATGGGCCAAAAACGCAAAAAATCGACTTGTGTTTGTACAGGTGATATCTCGAGAACGCAGAGGCCTAGAGACTTGATGTTAGGCTCATTTGAAAGATCTCGTGTTGTAGATGTGCCTTTTGGCCATTTTGGCCTAATTCGGTCATGTGATCGTGGCCAAATTGGCCAAAAAAATGCAAAAATCGACTTGTGTTTGTACAGGCCATATCTCGAGAACGCAGAGGCCTAGAGACTTGATGTTGGACTCATTTGAAAGGTCTCGACTTGTAGATGTGGCCTTTGGCCATTTTGGCCAAATTCGATCACGTGATCTTGGCCAAATGGGCCAAAAACGCAAAAAATCGACTTGTGTTTGTACAGGCGATATCTCGAGAACGCAGAGGCCTAGAGACTTGATGTTGGGCTCATTTGAAAGGTCTCGAATTGCAGATGTGCCTTTTGGCCATTTTGGCCAAATTCGATCACGTGCTCTTGGCCAAATTGGCCAAAAACGCAAAAAATCGACTTGTGTTTGTACAGGCGATATTTCGAGAACGCAGAGGCCTAGAGACTTGATGTTTGGCTCATTTGAAAGACATTTTGGCCGAATTCGGTCGCGTGATTTTGGCCCAATTGGCCAAAAAACGCAAAAATCGACTTGTGTTTGTACAGGCGATATCTCGACAACGCAGAGGCCTAGAGACTTGATGTTGGGCTCATTTGAAAGGTCTCGGCTTGTAGATGTGCCTTTTGGCCATTTTGGCCAAATTCGGTCACGTCATCCTGGCCAAATTGGCCAAAACCGCAAAAATCGACTTGAGTTTGTACAGGCGATATCTCGAGAACGCAGAGGCAAAGAGACTTGATGTTGGGCTCATTTTGAAGGTCCCGACTTATAAATGTGCCTTTAGGCCATTTTGGCCAAAATCGGTCGCGTGATCTTGGCCAAATTGGCCAAAAAACGCAAAAAATCGATGTGTGTTTGTACGGGTGATATCTCGAGAACGCATAGGCCTAGAGACTTGATGTTAGGCTCATTTGAAAGGTCTCGACTTGTAGATGTCGATTTTGGCCAAATTCGATCACGTGATCTTGGCCAAATTTGCCAAAAATCCACTTGTTCTTTAAAAGCACACTGAGAAGTACCCTGACGCATTATTTTCGACCTCAGCGAAACTCCCAAACCAGAGTAAAGCGTGATTTTGCAACTGTGGATTTGTTTTTGTTGTCGGCGATAATGAGGGATTCGGTATCCTGATCTCAAGAACACACATATTTTTCTCAGTAAAAAATTGTTATCTGACCATAAAACCTGTGCGCCATAATTAGGCCCCAACCCTTCGGACTGGGGCCTATAGGTTTGGGGTGTCTGTCCGTCCGTCTGTCAGTCATCGCTTTATACCCCTATGAATTTGGGGGGCGGTTGGGGCCTGCGTGTGTTTCACAAATACTTACTTGTTTTTCTATGGTAAGAGGTTAGTAAGATAAAATCGGTGTAAAGGTAAAATTGAAATTTTGGGCGATAACACCATATAGATAGAGCACACACTATGTTATGAAACATGCCAGGTGTACTAGACAAATATACATACATTTATTAGGACATCGCTTATATTATCCATTGTAAAAAACAAGAGATTTCTTCTATTCTCATTGTAATAAATAATACATAAAGAAATACGTGATTAGCAGTTTCAGTGTTCCGGCCTAGTTGCGAGTACTTCTGTAACGAATGCAAGCACGTATGTTCTCCCAACCATCATATCAGCATTAGAAAAACATGAAAAGTGTCCGTTTATAGGCCTGAAATCAATGTAAACAAGGGAAAATGAGCCAATTTTAGTGATTGGTAGTAAGATATGGTTATCAAAAGAATTGAAACACTTTTTCTATCCAAAAATGTCAAACATAAAGTACATAAACTAGGCAGCCCGGCAAGTAGGCTAAACATTGATTAGTCGGCAAGTAGACTAAACACAAAAATTCACCTTTCCTTTTGCCGTAGTTAACATTTTTTCTTTTCATTAATAATTTGCACAAATTGTAGGAACTTGTAAGTACATAAAAGGTAAGGGTTATAAGCGTTTTAGCCTGTTCTTTTACATGTTGCTCGGCGAAGCTGCTCTGCGGCACAATACAAAAAAAAAAAAAACTTTGGTAATGAAAACCATTAACTGTAGACCAATCTACCTGCCTCACCTCGTAGTACAATGAGTATGGCCGAGGCGTTTCTGTCTAATGTTTTACTTTTCGATAAGCTTTTCTGGCAGTTTGGGCTGATCGTCCTTTTTTTTTTTTTTTTTTTGTTCACTTTCAAACTTGCACGAGTAGTACAGGCGGAATCGCAGTCCCGCAGCCATATACTAGCAAAGCCCATACCGTAGAATGGGATGGATGGTAGAACGGGAATTTCGACGTAGACAGACTGAAACCTACTTTACTTATTTCACTTTTAGGTTAACTTATAACCACATTGCACAAATTTTAGTGGGCTGTATATCTTTTATTTCTACCTTAAAGTGTAGAAAAGTTAGCGTCCGCACTTACCTGTCAAATATTTGTTTACGTTCCGGCCTTTAAATGTCACGTCACCAAAGTCAAGTGACCAAACATTTAAATAAAGGGGTTATAGATGTATGCTCAAATAATTAATAGATCAGAATTAGGCATAAATTTATTGTGTACAACCACAGTATTTAAATGTTAGTTTTATATCATGCTTTGTGAAGTATCTGTTCAGAAGTTTTTGGCGTATAATTGCAAAATTTATTGTCACTTTTTCACGTACAGATAATAAACTATGCTCCCTGCAGGTAAACAGGTGTCAGTTATTGCGAAAGATTTGTGGTTTGTTTCGTGATCTGTTCTTTAAAAGAAAGCGTCACAAAGAAGTTGTATATCATTTCCGTTGAACCGTGAGGGCTTCTATCAAATGCCTGTAAAAACTTGTGGGTCGTTGAATGTCGCACAAAATCGCCACACAGGTGCCTCTTAGTGGGTGCAGTTGGCGTACATATCGTTATCTAAGCGAGGATTTGAAGCGGTACATGGTACATGGTCTTGGAGCTACATAAAATTGAAAGCATCATTTGTTGTTCAAGAGAAAAAATTGATCAGCTGTTTTTTCGTTGACGTTGCCATCTTGGTTCTGCGACATCGGGCGACATCGTTTGTATCGCATAATGCATAATTTTATCCCAGTTACTGTCTCTTGCTTCTGTAAGAACTTTGTTGAACAGGCTTAAGTTCGCTTTTTTAGCCCAGCTTACGTTACACGTAAGCTGGGGTATTCCTATCGGTTTGCGGGTGGCGTCCGTTAGTTAGTTAGTTAGTTAGTTAGTTAGTTCGCTGTAAACTTTGTTTCAAAATGCATCTCCTCCTACAATTTTAATCCGATGTCATGTATTTTTGGTGTGAGGCATCCCTAAGGTGTCGTGCATACGGCTTGTGCTTTTCTAGTTGATCGGGTGATTTTTGAATTTTTGGCGAATTTTTAAAGAAAAAAATTAAAAATGTATCTCCTCCTACATTTTTGACCCGATGCCATTTATTTTTGGTATGAGGCACCCCTAAAGGGTCGTGCATACGGCTTGTGCTTTTTCAGTCGATCGGACAATTTTTGTATTTTTGGGGATTTTTTTAAGCAAAAATTTTGAAAAAAAATGCATCTACTCCTACAATTTTGATTCGATGTCATTTATTTTTGGTGTGAGGATTTCCTAAGCGATCGTGCATACGGCTTGTGCTTTTTTAGTTGATTCGATGATTTTTGAATTTTTGGCGAATTTTTAAAGAAATTTTAAAATGTATCTCCTCTTACATTTTTGACCCGATGGCATTTATTTTTGGCATGAGGCACCCCTAAAGGGTCGTGCATACGGTTTGTGCTTTTTTAGTTTGTATTTTTGGGGAATTTTTGACGCAAAAATTTCGAAAATAATTCAAAATGCATCTACCCATGCAATTTTGATTCGATGTCATTTATTTTTGGTGTGAGTGGATACGGCTTGTACTTTTTAGTCGATCGGGCAATTTTTGTATTTTAGGGAGTTTTTGAAGAAAAAAGCTTCAAAATGCATTTCCGCCTACAGTTTTTTTTTTTTTTTTTTTTTTTTTTTTTTTTTTTGGTTTTAGGCATCCCTAAGGGGTAGAGAATACGACTTGCGCTTTTTAGTCGATCCGACAATTTCTGTATTTTTTGGGAATTTTTGAAGAAAAACTTCAAAATGCATTTCCTCCTACAGTTTTTATCCGATTTCATTTATTTTTTTGCTATGAGGCATCCTTAGGTAGGTTTCGCATACGGCTTGTGCTATTTGACTCGACTTGGGAATTTTTGATTTCGGGGGGAATTTTTGATGAAAATACCTCAAAATGCATTTTCTCCTGCAGTTTTGATCAAACATCATTTATTTTGTGGCTGAGGCATGCTTAGGCCTGTCTTTTTCAGTCGATGAGAGAATTTTTGAAGAAAAAAATTCAAAATGCATTTCCTCCTACAGTTTTTATCAGATTTCATTTATTTTCGATATGAGCCGTCTCTAGGGGGTCGTGCATACGGCTTGTGCTTTTTGAGTGAATTGGAAAACTTTTGAATTTTTTTCGGAATTTAAAAAAAAAAAAAATGAATCTCCTCCTACAGTGCATAAACGCAAGTTAAATGAACTTGCGCAGTAGTTAGATTTAACAACTGCACATCGACGCAAGTTAGACATTCGCAGTAGTCCAAATTAAGTACTCCGCATCGATGCAAGTTAAATAAACATGCGCATTGGTCCGAAATGTGAACTGCGCATCGATGGAAGATAAATAAAGATGCGAACTGGTCCAAAATAAGCACCGCGCATCAACGCAGGTTAAATAAACATGCGCACTGGTCCGAAAAAAAGAACTACGCTTCGACGTAAGTTGAATAGACGTGCGCAGTGGTCTGAAATGCGAACCGCGCATCAACGCAGCCTAAAGAAACATGCGCACTGGTCCGAAATGCGAACCGCACATCGAGGAAAATTAAATAAACATGCGCAGTGGTCCGAAATGCGAACCGCGCATCAACGCAAGTTAGATAAATATGCGCACTGGTCTGAAATGAGAACCACGCATCAACACAAGTTAAATAAACATGGGCAATGGCCTGAAATGCGAACCGCGCATCGACGGAAGTTAAATAAACATGAAATCCGGTCCAAAATAAGCACCGCACATCAACGCAAGTTAAACAAACACGCGCACGTGTCCGAAAAAAAGAACCACGACTCGACGCAAGTTAGATGAACTTGCGCAGTAGTCAGATTTAACAACTGCACATCGACGCAAGTTAAATAGACATTAACAGTAGTCCAAATTAAGTACTCCGCATCGATGCAAGTTAAATAAACATGCGCATTGGTCCGAAATGTGAACTGCGCATCGACGGAAGATAAATAAAGATGCGAACTGGTCCAAAATAAGCACCGCGCATCAACGCAGGTTAAATAAACATGCGCACTGGTCCGAAAAAAAGAACTACGCTTCGACGTAAGTTGAATAGACGTGCGCAGTGGTCTGAAATGCGAACCGCGCATCAACGCAGCCTAAAGAAACATGCGCACTGGTCCGAAATGCGAACCGCACATCGAGGAAAATTAAATAAACATGCGCAGTGGTCCGAAATGTGAACCGCGCATCAACGCAAGTTAGATAAATATGCGCACTGGTCTGAAATGAGAACCACGCATCAACACAAGTTAAATAAACATGGGCAATGGCCTGAAATGCGAACCGCGCATCGACGGAAGTTAAATAAACATGAAATCCGGTCCAAAATAAGCACCGCACATCAACGCAAGTTAAACAAACATGCGCACGTGTCCGAAAAAAAGAACCACGACTCGACGCAAGTTAAATGAACTTGCGCAGTAGTCAGATTTAACAACTGCACATCGACGCAAGTTAAATAGACATTCGCAGTAGTCCAAATTAAGTACTCCGCATCGATGCAAGTTAAATAAACATGCGCATTGGTCCGAAATGTGAACTGCGCATCGACGGAAGATAAATAAAGATGCGAACTGGTCCAAAATAAGCACCGCGCATCAACGCAGGTTAAATAAACATGCGCACTGGTCCGAAAAAAAGAACTACTCTTCGACGTAAGTTGAATAGACATGCGCAGTGGTCTGAAATGCGAACCGCGCATCAACGCAGCCTAAAGAAACATGCGCACTGGTCCGAAATGCGAACCGCACATCGAGGAAAATTAAATAAACATGCGCAGTGGTCCGAAATGCAAACCGCGCATCAACGCAAGTTAGATAAATATGCGCACTGGTCTGAAATGAGAACCACGCATCAACACAAGTTAAATAAACATGGGCAATGGCCTGAAATGCGAACCGCGCATCGACGGAAGTTAAATAAACATGAAATCCGGTCCAAAATAAGCACCGCACATCAACGCAAGTTAAACAAACTTGCGCACGTGTCTGAAAAAAAGAACCACGACTCGACGCAAGTTGAATAGACATGCGCAGTGGTCTGAAATGAGAACCGCGCATCAACGCAAGTTAAATAAACATGCGCAGTGGTCCGAAGAAAGAACCATGAATCGACGCAAGTTGAATAGACATAAGAATCGGGCATCGACGGGACTTAAATAAACATGCGTTCTGGTCCGAAACGCAAATCGCGCGTCAACGTAAGTTAAATGAACCTGCTCACTTGTCCCAAAATGCGAACTGCGCATCAACGCAACCTAAAGAAACAGGTATACTGGTCCGAAATGCGAACTGGATATCAACGCAAATTAAATAAACATGCACACTGGTCCGAATTGCGAACCGCACATAAGCGTAAGTTAAATAAACATTTGCACCGGTCCAAAATAAGTACCGATCATCAACACAAGTTAAATAAATATGTGCAATCGTCCAAAATGCGAACCGCACAGCAACACAAGCTAAATAAGCAAGCACACTGGACCAAAATAAGCACATTGCATCAACGCAAGTTAAATAAACATGCGCACTATTTCGAAATGTGAACTGCCCATTAACGCAACTTAAATAACATGCGCACTATTCAAAATAAGAACTGCGCATCAACGCAACTTAAATAAACATGCGCGCTGGTCCAGAATAAGAACCGCGCATCAACTCAAGTTAAAGAAATATGCGCATTGGCCTGAAATAAGAACCGCGCATCGACGCACGTTAAATAAACATACGCAGTGGTTCGAAATGCGAACCACGCGCTAACGTAAGTTAAATAAACATTTGCACTGGTCTAAAATAAGCACCGCGCATCAACGCAAGTTAAATAAACATGCGCACCTCTCCGAAATTCGAACCGCGCATCAACGCAAGTTAAATAAACATGCGGAGTGGTTCGAAATGCGAACTACGCTCCAACGCAAGTTAAATAAACATTTGCAGTGGTCCAAAATAAGCACTGCGCATCAACGCAAGTTAAATAAACATGCGCACTGGTCCGAAATTCGAACCGCGCATTAACGCAAGTTAAATAAACATGCGTAATGATCCGAAATTCGAACTGCTCACCAACGCAAATGAAATAAACATAGGCACACGTCATAAAAATAAGCACCGTGCATCAACGCAAGTTAAATAAACATGCAAACTGGTCCGAAATGCGAACCGCGCATCAAGGCAACCTATGGGAACTTGTGCACTTGTCCAAAATAAGTACCGCTCATCAACGCAAGTACAATAAACATGCGTATTGGTCTGGAATAAGAATCGCGCATCGACGCAAGGTAAATAAACATGCGCACTGATCCGAAATAAGAACCGCACATCAACACAAGGTAAATAAATATGCGCACTGATCCGAAATAAGAACCGCCCATCAACAGAATGTAAATAAAGATGCGCACTGATCCGAAATAAGAACCGCACATTCACAAAAGGTAAAAAAAAAACATGGGCGCTCGTCAGGAATGCGAACCGCACATCAACGCAAGTTAAATAAACATGTGCACTGTTCCAAAATGGGAGCCGCGCATCTACGCAAAATTAAATAAACATGCGCACTTGTCTGAATAAGAACCGCGCATCAAGGCAAGTTACATAAATATGCGCACTGGTCCGAAATGCGAACGGTGTTTGAAGGTATCTATGGCAGACTATCCAGTCTACCAGAGATACAAAAAATCTGTTTCCCATTTTTCTGGGAAAGAAATCTTTGTATGCATTTATCGGTCTATGTTCTGGTTCGGTGCTAAATTAATTATTGGGCTAGCTCTTTGCCGTCTCATCTTTTGAAGCCCAATTTTTCAGGAAAATTCCCTTGCTCATGCACGCTGGAATTGGGTCTTATTGCTTTTCGTAAGCTGGGACTTTGTCCTTGGACAAACTTGTCTTTTTTTTTGCAAGTTGTACTTGTCAAACAACAATGAAATCACCTCAGATTTAAATTACGATCCAGTTATATCAGCTTTTGTACACGGTTTTTAGATAGGAAAAATAAAAATGTTTACATAAGTTTTCGGGCTGAGTGAAATCACAGATTAAGTTTGATTGGTGCACCTACCATTAGTGATGCAAAGCTTCCAAAAAAAAAAAAGGAAGAAAAAAAAAAAAAGAAATCCTGGGGAATGAAGCCAACTCTGCGTTTATTGTAGTAGTGAAACACTACCGACGGACCATGCGAGATTCAAGGCAATTGGCAGCGAAGAACGAAATCCTTTGGAAATAATGATGTGTATGAAGTGCCCCAATAAGACTTGCTTCAGCATCTCCAGTGTCGATATATTGTGCAATGCAAGGTGGGTTTCTCAAATCAATGACGTCGAATGTGAGAGCCGAACATGCCATAAAAATTAAAGTTAGTTAAAACTTTTGTTCAGTTAAAAACCAAATCAACTGACCAAGTTATTGTTTACATCGTTGCGGTTCAGTGAACCGCATGTTAATCAATTTATTTCTTCAACATGTCCAGGTTTATGGAGGTTTATACAAGAGATGAATATGTGTGCACTGAAGAAGGTATCTTCCTCGAGAGAATAGAAGGCGATATCAGACTGTACATATTACAGAAATCATTTGATGAACCCATACTCAGAACATCACTGAAGGTATGCCACTATTCAAACTGATTCTTCTCCTAATTAGATTTCTAGGAAAAGGCCATTTTTGGTAGGAATTTCAGGTCACATCATGACGTATTCGCCAATCCAACAAGGTGAAAAAGGTAGCATATAAATTTCGGACGCTTGGGTGTCGTGAAGCATTTTTCCTCGTTTAGCATTTGGTTAATTTGGATATGTTTAGCGCGTGTCGAGCATACGACTTGGTAAATATTAAAATACACAATTACTGATGACATGTTGATTTATTTACAGCTGGTAGGACTGCAGAATAAGGACGAAGTGTTCGTGCATAGCATTCATATCACACTCTGTGCCGACCGGAGGTCTCAGCAAGCGGAGTCTTGCAGCGGATTTCCATCTTCGATTGACCTTGAAAAGGTCAAGGCCATGCTATCGGAATCTTCTAAGCCACTGCCTACTGGGGCACAAAACCTTCTAGGCGCTATGGAACATTTTCAAAGTGTGAGCGAATCTGTATGATATTTATTCAACTAAACACTTAATGGAGAAATTTGTAGCATTTTTTTTAATGAACTTTCACCCGTCGTCTCCTGGTTGAACAAGAGTTTGTTGACTACACCACACCAAACCATTGTTAAAAACAATGCCGCTTTTATATTTGTAAGTTCATTATTTCCGTTGTTGTTTCAGAACCGATCTGCAGCTAGCCAGCAGGTGGGTGGCATGGCTATGCTTATGTCCATGTTTTCTGGAATGCAGTTACCCAACCAAAGCTCAACGAAAAGCACTGTGCCGCCCAATTGCACAAGTACATATCGTACTCCTACTTCCGGTAGTCAAGAACCAGACAGTATTTTAAACTGCGACAGGACCGGGAAACCAAATAAAATTATTCCTGAGATGTCGGTAAACAATGTGTGTGTAGGAAAAGATATTTGTAGTAAATCAAATGAAACAGAATTATGCGAGGATAAAGTTTCAAAAGCGACTGAATGTGTGTCGACAGTTGATCAAACTGAGAAACTGCATAGGACTTCCGGTGAGGAGAATGTCGATGATATACGCTCGTTTCTTGTCGATGAAATACGGGCCTCTGAGAACAGACTTAGAACACATTTTGATGAACAATTAAGAAAGGCGGAGGGTGCACTTCATGCGAAACTAGATAAAATTCTTGACAGTATGGCAAAACAAACGATGCAGCAGAATCTTAAAGAGGAACCTCTCGATTAAAACTTAAAAATTGCTGTTTTTATGTGTGGCGTTTTCGTCACATTAATATGAAAAGGTTAAAACAAGAACCTGGGTCATTTTCAGACACGATTCAAATTGTCTTATGTACTGGTACAAGTATTCCAGATAAAGCCAGGAATCAGTCTGTAAATCTGCTGCTAGTGGCTCAAGGTGAAGCGAGCCGCCCGCCATTTTCCAGCTGTGAAGCGCAATAATGTATTTCTGAACGTGTACAAATAACCAGCGCATATAAACACACGGTAAACGAGTGCAACTAACTATTTGCGAAACACGCCGTTTTACATTGTGAAACATGTCATTATCAAAGAACGAACGCAAAAAACCATGCAATTAGACAACTACATTTTGGACTTTTTTTTTTTTTACGTCCCATTGTGCAAAATCTTGTGCACCATCAGGGAGAATCGTGTGCTATTACTGCGCACAACTGAAAGTTCTCTTTTATTAAATCGTTGCGCTATGGCGCTCGCCGGTATGAACCCTATAAATCGATGCGCCATGACGCACGCCAGTATGAACCCTATAAATCGATGCGCCACGGCGCACGCCAGTATCAACCCTATAAATCGATGCGCCATGGCGCACGCCAGTATGAGCCCTATAAATGGATGCGCCACGGCGCACGCCAGTATGGGCCCTATAAATCGATGCGCCTCGGCGCACGCCAGTATGGGCCCTATAAATCGATGCGCCATGGCGCACGCCAGTATGAGCCCTATGAGTCACTGATCCGAAATAAAGACTGCTTGACCCGGACGGTTTATTTTTCTTCTAAATGATTAAAAAAAGTGCTTCAATAAACTTGCAAAGATGAACTTTTTCCATCACTGCACACGTACAATTAAGCCATTTCTTGAAATTCGCAAGGGGTGACACATCTTTAGAGCTATTTCTCAAAGTGGCTAAAATTTGTTGAGCCATTACACAAAACTGTTCGATTTCACGAAAGTCATTTTACGAACTGGCTGTTCAGTCAGATTGCCTGTAAGATGCTTTGTGTACTTTATTCTCTTTCTTGTTTTGGTATTTCCTAGTGAACACATCGACGTCCACAACCGCTTTTGTTTGTCATGTATTAAGTTTATTCAGGGAAATTCTGTTCAGAATATTGTGACCACTTTGAACGACGTGTCATTCTGTAGGAAGTGGCTGGCGTTCTATAGGAAGTGGCTGGCGTTCTGTAGGAATTGGCTGGCGTTCTGTAGGAAGTGGCTGGCGTTCTATAGGAAGTGGCTGGCGTTCTATAGGAAGTGGCTGGCGTTCTATAGGAAGTGGCTGGCGTTCTGTATATTGTGACCACTTTGAACGACGTGTCATTCTATAGGAAGTGGCTGGCGTTCTATAGGAAGTGGCTGGCGTTCTGTAGGAATTGGCTGGCGTTCTGTAGGAAGTGGCTGGCGTTCTATAGGAAGTGGCTGGCGTTCTATAGGAAGTGGCTGGCGTTCTATAGGAAGTGGCTGGCGTTCTGTAGGAAGTGATGACGTTCTACAGGAAGTGGCTGGCGTTCTGTAGGAAGTGATGGCGTTCTATAGGAAGTGGCTGGCGTTCTATAGGAAGTGGCTGGCGTTCTATTGGAAGTGGCTGGTGTTCTATAGGAAGTGGCTGGCGTTCTATAGGAAGTGATGGCGTTCTATAGGAAGTGGCTGGCGTTCTATAGGAAGTGGCTGGCGTTCTGTAGGAAGTGATGGCGTTCTATAGGAAGTGGCTGGCGTTCTATAGGAAGTGGCTGGCGTTCTATTCCCCTTACACGAAAAGCATGGATTTCTTGGCGGACACAACGTCAAATGTTTCCAAACAATGTGCTGTTTTCCTCACTTCTTTAGCTTCGGAGGAACAATGAAATGTTTATTTTTTTTTCCCAGCTGGACAACTAGCTAAACAATGGTGCCAAAAAATCTGCTCGTTTTTCACCCTTCGGCCGGGATACAGCTCACGGAAAAAATGAACGGGGCCGGGTATAAAAAAATTCGAGTAAAATAAAAAAAAAGAAGAAGAAATTCGCCGTATAAATATAAAATTATGTGGCGAAACATATTTACCCAGGACGCAGAAAATTTGTTGAAAATGGCCTTTCGGAGCAGAAGTTCATCCAAACAGTCTGCGCTCGCGTCTTGGACGCTCGCATTTTTATACAAGAAACACTTTAACTGCTTCAAAGTAGCAACTTGTAAGTTCATAGTATGAAGTATTTATGTCATATAAACGTTTTACAGAACCATTAAACCATGTTTTTAGGGGCAGCTAAATCTTGAGAATTGTTTGGTAACTGATAGATTCTTCGAAAGAATCTGTATTAACATAGATAAACACCAAAATCACACAGGAACACTTTTTAAGGGACATGCTCCCTCCCCCCCCCCCCCCCCCCGATAAGCTCCCTTCAAAATTCTTCAACAGAATTTAAGGAATTCCTTGCCAAGGAAATCCTTGACTTGAAATCTCGTAGTTTTCAATTTTCCTTTGCCATTTTCTAAAGGCTTCCGGACATCAAATAAGGAGCTCCATGCAAGTAAGCTCAATCGGCAATACCACACCCGGTGAAATCAAAGGTCCTGCTCTCATTGGGAAATTTCATTTAATTATTTATTTTTTTGAGCTGACAAGTAAAACAACGCTTTTCTACAAGTGATGGACGGATTATTGCTATGTCACAAAAGAGATGGAAATACGGACTGGCTAAACACAAATATCACAGATTCTAGAAAACATAAACAATAGCTCCACTTGTACAAGTATACAGCAATAAATAAACAACCCTACAATTTGGTCGGTTTCAATATGCCCTCAACACTCAACAGTTCAGTTATAATCAGAGACATATTTTGTTAATCCTTGTAATAAAACGGAAAAAAAGGTTAAGTGAAGATTTGCTCCATTCTGCTGTATACACATTTTTGATGTGCGAAAAAAAAAAAACTTGACCAAGTATGATTCCATTATTTGAGAAAATAAATCAGAAGCCAATTTAGGTCATTTCTCAAGAAATTTAAGTACAGAAACTTTTTTTTTCTTCCTGGCCTTAGTAGAGTGTGTGAAAGTGTTCAGTTGATTTTTCCTCCATTAAATGTAGAATAATGGCTTCTTTATGCATCGCGATCGACATTGGCTATATCTTCCAGCATTTCCTGCTCGTTATTCAGCTGCTGCGAGAACCTGCTTCCCAGACTCCACACTTGGACGTAACCCGCACCGTCACCCGTCGCCAGCAACTTGGTGCTGAAAAACATGAATAAGGGCAAACCCTGTTTAAAAAATAGCTGCATTAATATATAGCACGAGAGTAATTCGTGATTCTCGCGACGTTACCAGATAGCCCGAGAATAATTCGTCATTTTGCAGTATTCGTCACTCGCGACGTTACCAGATTTATACTTCACTAACGCAATACTTTGAAGAAGTAAACATTTTTTTAAAACATGAAAAAATAAAAATAAAAAAAAATTCGGCACTTCAAACCGGTTTCGTTACAGAAATATTCTGTAATCCTTGGACCATTTAAGACCGTACTGCGTACTGGTTGCAACAGCCTAACAAAAAAAAAAACGTCGCCTCTCACTTATGTGTATTGAACTGCATGGAAAATATTGGTTTCTTCCTGGCGCTCGCTTCTATTTTTAGCACAGGCGTAGTCTTGCTTTGTTTCAGATCATAGAAGAGCAGATGGCCCGATTCGGTGCTCACGGCATACAGTAACGGTCTGACCGGAGACCACTTAGCAGAGTACAAATAGCCCAGCCCTGGCTCGGTCATGCTCAGTGATTGTGTCTGCAACAAAAGGTTGGATCCAGGACTACACGGATACATCATGTATAGAAGATTTTGAACCCCACAACATCCCGATTTTATCTGACTGTTTTACAAGTAGAGTTGGGTGGGGCAAGAGGTCCCTCTTAAGCGCGATTTGCTATAAAATTTTGTTGAGTTGAGATATGTTCCTTATCTTTTGGCTGGTTTTCAACCTCAAACCCGTCTACCTCCACAATAGTGAATCAGTTATTAAAACTTTTTACTTTTCTTGAAAAACTGAATAAAACATTTTTGCCCTTAGTCGGCCTTTTGCCCCATACCTGGGGCAGAAGACCGACGGTGCCTCCCCCCCCCCCCTCCCTCCGAAGGGTACAATGTGAATATCATCTCAAAAAATTACCATCGCCTATCATCGGTTACACTCTGTTATGTTTTTAGAAACAGCAAGGCCACTTACTAATTTCATGATATTACCCTAAAATCTATAAGCTATAAAAACTTCTATGGCTTCCCAAAAAATTCTGATTCTTATGAAATTGACCCCCTAAAATTAAATAATGTCTTTACTTGCAACATTGTGCCACTGTTGTGGTTTTATTTAGATTACGTGTGCTTTCGCCATGTGGTGCTTCAATCAGTTTTGGTTTTGAGTGAAAAAAGTAACACAATTTAAAATAACGTTGAGTGGACCTTTAACCCCGCATGGGCGTCTTGCCCCACCCTACTCTACAATTTAGAGTGCTTCCTTTCACACGTGAACAGTAAAGGTAAGATCAGTTGTTAACTGAGAATTCAGAGAGGCACTACGGTATACAGATTCTAGAGTTCACCTGCAGTATTGAATACAGCCTGGCAGTCATATCCGTACCGCAGCTGAGGAACAAATTCCTGTGATACGGTGAGCACTCGACGCTGTACACGGGGCCTTGATGTGGCTCGAAGCTGAAGGTCACGGCCGAGCGCAGCGGTATCGAGCACGTCAGCTCTCCTGACGAAAGTAAACGTGACATCGGTTTAATAACAAAAATATTTTTAATTACTTCTTCTGTTTAAATTATCCTTGTCTTAAGTTTTAATGTTTGTGATAATTCTTATTTATATTTTGGAAAACATGTTACGTATAAATATGAAAAGCACGATTACGTCTTGCCGGTGTGCCCCTCGCATTGGCTGAGCATTTAAATAAACCTCCGCTCTCTGAACCAATCAAAAATGTTGTTTCATCATTCGGGCTAAAGGATATGCAGGACACGCCCATTTCTTGATCAGAGCGTTTCGCTTTAGCTCTGAGATGTCTCGGTAAACTTTCTATCAGTAAGATGAACCTGAAATCGTAATATTTCGCAACAAAAACATAAATAACTGTGTGAATCGCAACTTGAAATTTGATCGGTAACTTACCGTCAAATTTGTTAAATTTGTATACTACGACAGATACAGTTACCTTTGCAGTCGCTGGAAAAGTGTAACACTGCAAAATACAGTACTCAATTTCATTTATTTTTTTTTCTCTGCTTTTCATTTTTCTTCGAAACCAACAACAACGTATTTTAAAGCCTTTTAATTTAATTTTAATTTAACTTTTAATCTACCGTAATTTCAGGTGTATTAGTCGTGACTTCTACATTGATTTTACTTTTTTATTTTCCTTTCCTCGACTTAAACAATGGTTTTTTTTCCTCAGAAATTTTGAGAAGCGTCTGTTCCTTCCTGCCATCTTAATATCGCAGGTACACCCAGAAACCGAAGTAGCTTAATCCCTTGCTTTAGACTGGTAGCCTCCTTAAGTGTTTGATAAAAGCCGAAAATTGAACGGTTGCTATAGCAGCAGACAGCGCACGTGTTCATACCTGGCATGCCTGGTGCTAGTGTCACCCTCTACGGAGTACGACTTCTTTGTAAGTAGCTGATCCTTACTGATGATACACGGACCGACTTTTACACCCGACATTACCGTGCGCGAAATCACACTAGTTGCTTTCATATTTTACTCTTGACAAGCACATCACTCCACGTAGATATTCGTAAACATCCATAAGTAATCTGTTTTTTTCTTTTCTTTTTTTTTTTTTTTTGGGGGGGGGGGGGGGGTGGGCATTATTAAGTGACTATGTACCCATCAATGAGTTTCAGCGAGCGTTTTCTTTCGTTCACTTGCCAAACCAAAATCTTCCCATCGCTTCCTATACTGATGATCTGTAACATACAACACGAAACTTCATAAAAAGCCCGACTTACCAATATTCCAGTAAAGCTGTAGATGCAATGTTTTTTTTTTGTTTTTTTTGTGGTATTACAACTGCATCGGAAAGTTCCGCAACCACCTCTCCCCCCACCCCCCTCCCCCCCCCCCCCCCCCCCCACGCCCATCCCAGACTTCTTCGCTTGATCTATACATTTCAGGCTGAATTCAATGGAATTCAGTGTACAAAACATAAGCAATAGTTCAGTTGCCACATACGTTGTATTTCTTGCCATGGGAGTCTGGATCTAACACCCACTGCACTTTGGAGACTGGTTCCCGGTGCGAATCATCGCCGATACCCGACGACGCAATCAATGGTTCGTCCTCCTTCCCGGTGTCCCAGACCATAACTTCTCCTGGAAATATTTTTTTTATTTTCATTGCCATCTCTAATTTCAATAGTTCAACCGTAATCAACATCTCTATGAAAAACATGATTAGTCAGATTTATGATGAAAAATTTGCAGAAAACACTTTCGTCTTATTTAGTACATTTTGGCTTTGCAAAACGACCCACTGCGAGCAGATGAAAGAACAACGTTAGGGAAAGAGTCTACAATAGTTTAAAATATAGGACAAACCATTAAAGGTAGCACCGGCAATGCATGCAGGCTTTTTGGGATGGAAGGCAATGCACGTAAGGCAGCTTGGCAGATCTATGACCACATCTGGCTTGTTGGCATCCAGGCCTTTTCTATCCAGATTCCACGTGCACAATGCAGACTTGTGTGTGCACCAGTCCTCGTGGTCAAATCTGCCGTAGCTGTAAGAAAACACCCACGTTACACAATTCCATTTCTCTTCATTTTACTTTCTGCACAATTTATCGGCAGCTTTTTTCAGGTGTAGATTTCGGCAGGTTTTTTTTCAGGTGTGGATTTCGGCAGCTTTTTCAGGTGTAGATTTCGGCAGTTTTTTTTTCAGGTATAGATTTCGGCAGGTTTTTTTCATGTGTAGATTTCGGCAGCTTTTTTTTTCATGTGTAGATTTCGGCAGCTTTCTTTTCATGTGTAGATTTCGGCAGCTTTTTTTTTTCATGTGTAGATTTCGGCAGCTTTTTTTTCATGTGTAGATTTCGGCAGCTTTTTTTCATGTGTAGATTTCGGCAGCTTTTCTTTTTCATGTGTAGATTTCGGCAGCTTTTTTTTTCATGTGTAGATTTCGGCAGCTTTTTTTTTCATGTGTAGATTTCGGCAGTTTTTTTTTTCATGTGTAGATTTCGGCAGCTTACCCTTACCCTGTGGCATACACTAACACGTGAACGACAAGCGTTAAATTTCACCATAAGTTTTCACCAGTCATTTATGCTCTTTTTGGCACCAAAACTGTTTTTAAACTGCAAAGCTTATAACAAGCATATTTTTTTCTTAAATCAACTCTGAAAACTCTTTTAAATTAAAAATAAATGTTCGTAAATGGCAGTGTCAAAGACAAGAAAAAGTGCTATTTCTCTTACTTAGACTCAAAATTGTTTATTTAATACGATAAATACAAATACGATCCTACAGTAAGTAATTTCCTTTCCGTTTTCTTATTTTTTTCCATACCCCGCATTTGTTTATTTTTTTTCTTTGTTTGTTACCTGTTTATATGCTGTATAGTAAATATGAAAATATATTTTATATTTACGTGTACTGGTCCATTTATAGCAATTAAGTATTTTTCCCAATGAAATACGGGCGCCTCTGCGCGAAGTCTGCGAGTATCTAATCGCATTTTGTCTTCCACAGAAATTCAGTTTTTAAACACCCATCCATCCGATTATTTCTTTCTAGCTTGAATTTTTAGGCACCACAAGTAAACTTTCCCTAAACACGTATTTACCTCGCACCCAGGACAGCCCCTGTGGCATTCCAGGATATCCCCGTGATTTGCAACGAGTCACACAGTTCTGGATAGCACAAGGTATGCTGCACTGTGACGTCATCGCTATCCTCGTCGAATAACTCCTCGTAGCCTGACACAAATGAAATTGCGCTGGTTACAAATGAAACCTCTTCCACCGAAAATCTTTGACTGCCTACGCGCATGTTTATTTATTTATTGATTATTTTTGTTTTTTTTGTTTGTTTTTTTTCTATTCGTTTTTATTTTTAAAGTGATGACGTCGTTAATACATCTCAATATCGTCTCGGCAACAGCAAAAGCTCAACTTCAGGAAATCTGTTACCAAGTTGGCCTCCTTTTATGCCAACTCTGTTACGTTTTTCACGTGTGTTACATAGCGGGTTTTATTATAATCTAAACAAAAAAATTTCTGGCAACTAGGTCACGTTGTACATATGACATAATAGATGACTGAGACGTAAAGCACTTGGCTGTGACTATGAAGTGTGATGGGGTTTTTTTTTCTATTCTTTTTTTTTTTTTTTTTTTTGAAGCCGAGACATCTTGAAATCCCTTCTGACAGAGAAACTGACACCGGTCAAAAAAAATTCACACTATATGAAGAAATACATAATGCGAGAGGAAATTATAAAAATTATAATAAGTAAAATACAGTAAAATGATGGTTAAGTTAATCACCAATATGAGGGGTTTAAAGACCTGAGGAGGAGTCTAAAAATCCCTTGAATTTGAGACTTACCATCAAACGCGTGACTTCTTATGTTTTTCTCTAACTCGCGGATAAGCTGTGGAACTGCTGTTGCAATAAACTGTGAAAATTCGGGCGAGTCATCGTCGCATATTTCTATCTGCTCTTCAATATATTCCTCCGTTTGTGCCTAAAATAAAATACCCCCAAAATGAATGAAACGTGCATTAATTCCCAAATATTTATTTGAAAGACCAAAAGATCAAAATTCCTACTGCGTAGATACTGGATGTTAATTTTCGCTCGTGCTCAAGAACAGAGATAGGAAGCGAAGAAATAGTAATAAAAATTCTTTTTTTGTATTTTGTGAAAATTGAAAAATAAAATGATGTTCACAAAGAACTTACTCAAGGTATGAAAACAATGTTTTTTTAAAAAAAACAACAACCATTTGTATGTTTACTCAACCTCTTTTTCCTTCCTTTTCTTGGACTGCACACCGACTTCTCGGATCTCCAGCTCACTCGTTTGGGCGCAAACATCCTGGATCATACTGGAAAAAAAATTGAAAAAATGCAGGGGGGGCATCCTATTGTGGAAAATGTCTCAAAAAGATTTATCAAATGCTGCCTTTTAGCCAATTTTTTGCGGATCGCCAAATAAGTAATTGTTTAAGAGAGATCGTGGGAACCTTCGTACAAAATTTGAAAGCAATCATATCAAAATAGTAGAAGATCACTTGCATCTGTGACAGAGCTTTATCTAAGATGCTTCCCCGAAAATTCTGGAAGTTTTTTTTTTTTTTTTTTTTTTGTTATTTCGTCGGTTTCCACACAACTCCTCCGAAACGGCTGGGGCAAGGAAAATGAAATATGGCGCACTTATAGTTCACCATGAGATCTTGTTGCAACCAATAAAATGTTGACTTTATAACCTTATTAAGTTTGTAATGCTAAATATCTCAAAAACGGTTGAACTTAAGCTTCACAGTAAAATACGTTATGGACTACCGTTCATCCAAGAATTATTTGGAGACCTACTTTCCCCGCCTGTGACGTCATTATGGCGTCGTTTTATTGATGTTTGCTATTTTGGCACTTCTAATACTGATTTTAACTTCATTTGATACAGAAAATTATAAATTACTAGAGTCCCCGAGATACGATCCCCCGTGTAACGCGGATGAAAACGCTGCAGAAGTCGGGTTGCAATGTGCCACTCTGCTGTCGCTTTCATTACGTTTTCACAATTCTAAGAGTTTTACATTTTTAAAATATCGACAAAAGCTAAGTGTTATATTTTTTAAACTTATTTTTGGCAACTTTCAATATGTTTTCTGCGTGTGTGAAATCTAAAAAAAAAAAAACAAAAAAAAAAAAAAAAAGACAAACAAAAACAAAAAAAAAAAAGTTTTGCTAACACAGTCTGGACGACACGTTCAATTTCGCAGACAAAAATTATATCAAAACGGGAACTCTTACCTACAATTTGCTATTCGCGTGTAAGCTTCTTGAAAAATTGAGAAAAATCATGTAATTTATTACTATTTCACGGCTACGAATAAAAACATATGTACAAAATAGAAACAATCCGACCTACAGTTTCAGAGATATAACCCGGACATGACGTTCCATCATGTCGACAGAGTTACTTATATAAACGCTAGGTTTTCTCAAATTTCAAAATACTGTCATTTCGAGAATTCAACGTTTCACACCTTCAGTATGCGTTCCAACCATGTGTCAAATTTCAAAAAAAATCCGACCTATAGGTTAGGAGATATAGCCCAGACACGACGTTTCCCATTACGCGGACAAAATTGTATGAATGCTAATTTTTACCAAATTTCAAAATACTATCATTTTGACAATTTGTCATGAATCTGCTGCACGCCTTTAATATGTATTCTATATAAAACTTCACAATAATCCAGTTAATAGTCTGGACACGGGATCTATCCGTGTTTGAAATTTCAATCAATCAATCAATCAAAGTTTATTTTCTGAATCCCAAACCAGAGGTTATTACTAAGAGAACAAACATTAGTAATTAATAATTCAAGGAGGTCAGAAAAGGGAACAAGCTAAAAGCAAACGCTTGTGACTATGCTTGCCCCTTTCTCAAGTGACAATTTTAAACGTTATATACACTTCAGAAATTATTGTATGGTGCTAACTGCACTAATCGAAGAGTGTTATAAAACACAACTGATATTTTATCACAGATTTTATATGAGACTACTCGAACATAAAAAGAAGAGAGTTAATCCAAAAAACATATATAGGGCACATTGTGATAAAAGATAGCTACTCCGTCTTGCCATAAGTATCAATAAGATAGTGTTTAAGTTTTTTCTTAAAAAGCCTTTCCGAATGAACAGTTTTCAATTCTGGAGGTAAGGAATTCCACATGTGTACACCCTTAATCCTTACGCAATGACTTTTTAATGTAGTTCGCGAGTAAACGTGTTTAAAGTTCCCGTGTTGTCTAGTAATCTATCATTATTAACGATTTCGAAATGACGCTGTATATTACTAGGAAGGGTATGACCTATACCCTTCCTAGTAATATGAAATTTCAAAACCATCCGACCAACCATCCGGAGATAAAGCCCGGACTCGATAATCTCGCCTGTGTCGAACAATCGAAGACGGAAAGTAAGTCGGTCAAGTCTGATCAAGAATGTTCAAGATAATCTTTGGTGCAAGAGAAATTTGACATTTAGGCGAAATCTCTATCATTTCTTTCATTTTTACCGGTTATTTTATTCGAAAAGCAGGAATTTTTTGCGCATTTTCATTGGGAACGCCCAAAGTGTGATTTGGCTTATTCCTTATTACGGCAAATAAACATTGTCTTCAGCAACGGAAGATACTTGTTTCAATTTCACGAATGTAGATCTACAGTAACTATTCGTTGGCCTCTTCCCCCCCCAAAAAAAAACTTGTAATCTCTACTTCTTTCTTTATTCCCCAAAAACTGGAGTCCGTTTTGGCGTAAATCGTACGAGTACATAAAATTTTGGATGCCCTCATAAAGACTCGGGTACAGAATCACAAGAGGCGCCTAAAATTACTCGTAACATCGTTGCATAGCAAGGAACTGAAGCAGTTCGCCGAACCTTAGTACGAGTACTCGCAGCGAGTCGATTTTTCATTTCATTTCATTTATTTCCAAAAAGATCCAAGCGAGTCCAATAATTCTCTTACATATCGGATCCAAACATGATTATAATTAGAATCTGGGTCTTCCGACATCTTACGCAGAAGTCTATAAATAATTACATCAAGTTTATGGTTATTTTTTCACGTTGCTAACTTGTACCAATAGTTCAAGACTCTTATTTTTATACGTTCGACAATCGGTAGTTTACCTAATTCGCCCAATACCATTACAGTGCTTGTTGATTTTTTTTAAATCTAGCACATATTTGTAGTACCTGAGCTGTACTCGGCTAACGATTTCACACCCGTAAGGGCCCCAAACTTCAGATCCGTATAACAATACCGGTTCAATTACTTTGTCAAATAGGTCTATCTGTAGGTCCATGGAGAGGCCTTTTCACGATTTTTACTGATCAGACCAAACATGGACTTACTACGCTGCTGAGCGACATACACTTACTCTTTTTTACAGGAGCCTTGAAATTCATTTATTTATCGCTCAGTACGAGATCTGTTTGTCATCTTACCGGTCCTTCTTCCATGCTGATTTCACCTCTATTGATTCTAAATCTTCGTCTACAAACATGCTCATAAGACAAATAATGTACTTTCAGACAACATATGTTTTTCTTAATTTTTTTATGTTTTGTTTATCAGCTGTCACTGGAATGCATTCGAAACCAGAAAAAGAGAGCATTCGAATGTCGAGGATTACGTGTGAAAGCATTTTTTTGGCGCATTATTTTTTTTAGGTCCATTCAAAATAAATAGTAAATACCAATGATTGCTCATCCCGCTGCTATAAAACAACTGACCTCTGAGGGTATCTATCTATTTTGCGTTGTTATAAAACAGCTGACTTCTGATGAAATCTATATGTTATGTATAAACACAAGAAAAATATTTAAAATATATTACCCGTTAATGAGTACTATTTTTGCGGAATCCCCGGTGGATCTGCGGATAAAAAAGCATTATGCACAACAGACCGAACAGCCATATATGTTCGTTGTTGAACTGACGTTCCTCTCTTTAATAAGTTCTTTTTCCGTGGAATCCTCAGTGGGTCTGCTGAGTAAAAAGGTGTTATAGATAACAGTCCGAACCGCCGAAGAGGTTGGCAGTTGAACAACAACATCTGTTATGTATAAACACAGAGCTGGTGGATATTTTAAAAAGTGATTCCTGTATTTTATGAGTACTACTTTTTGCAAATTCTTCAGTAGGTTAACGGAGATAAAAGGTGTTATGCAAAATAAATCGAAACGCCGTAGAGGTTGGGTGTTGGACAACAACGAACTCATCCTAATAATCGACTCCTGTGGTCCGGGTTCAAATCCCATACAAGGTTGTGGCCTTTTCTGACTACCTACGGAAAGAAACAATAGAAGGGCCGCCCAAAGTAATGCAACCCGGAAATGTTTTAATGCTCGGATATGACCTGGAGGCCGATGTTACGTTTTTAATACAATACCGAACTCACGTCATCTGGATGCTCTTCATAAGAAAAGGTTGTAAGGGTATTGTTAAATAAATTGTTTAACTACATAATAGTTTAAATGCAGCTATATGGTTAAATGGTTATCTGTTTTCATGCTGTATTTTTCTCATCCAGCAATCAATGCATCGATCATTTCTATAAAACCCAAAGTGCTTTTACCAGAGAAAGAACATATATTCGACCTAAGACATAAAAGTGTAAGCTGTAAGATATTTTCAACATATATTCACTATTCTGTTGAATTTCAACTTATAGAGCACACAATTTAAGCTTGCAGTCTGTATTTAAATTGCAAAAAAATGCAATCAGAAAGAGAGAAGTAGTTATAAAACGAGAGAACCACTGCATTTTTTGCATGGATACGTAAAAGTGGACGAGAGAACCACTGCATTTTTTGCATAGCAACGAAAAATGGACGAGAGAACCACTGCACTTTTTGGCGTTCAGTGGTTTATATATGGGTGCGAAAAAGGAGCGAAAGTTGACCAATGAGAATGCAGTGTTAAAGGTGGATTTCTATTGGCTAGAGGATGTGAAAATTTCGCTCCCTTTGCTCAGGCATATAAAAGGGAGTGTGCGGTAAGAAAGAGTGAGTTTGGCATGTCCGGTCTCCTTTTTTTTTTTTTTTTTTTGTTAGAGTATTGTTAGAGTATAGTGTGACGAGGGGAAAACGTTATTTGATGGGAGTTTGCATGAAGGTTTTGTACAGTGAGTTGATGACGAAAGAAAACGTCATTTGATGCAGTTGGAAGGATTGCGAGTGAAAGAAAGGTGTTTCCGGTGAAACGTTGTATGGGGATGGTAGGGAGGGGGTGTGCCGTGAGCGTCTCGAGTGAAACGGTGCGGAGACGGGGTTGGGGAGAGAGAGAGAGGGTATAAGAGTTTTTTTTTTTTTTAAAGAAGGCGCGCGCCGAGACGGTGAGCGAGACGGTGAGCGAGACGGTGACTGAGACGGTGACCGAGACGGTGACCGAGACGGTGGCAGTATGAGAGGGGGGGGTGTGCCGTGAGCGTCTCGAGTGAAACGGTGCGGAGACGGGGTTGGGGAGAGAGAGAGGGTATAAGAGTTTTTTGGTGTTGCCACCGCCGCCGCCACGCCTTGAAAGGTGTGGAGACGGGGTCGAGAGAGAGAGAGAGAGAGAGAGAGGTCCGCCGCCGCCACGCCTTGAAAGAAAGGTGTGGAGACGGGGTTGAGAGAGAGAGAGAGGTCCGCCGCCGCCACGCCTTGAAAGAAAGGTGTGGAGACGGGGTTGAGAGAGAGAGAGAGGTCCGCCGCCGCCACGCCTTGAAAGAAAGGCGGGGAGACGGTTTTTTTTTTTTAAGTTTTTTTTTTTAAAGCATATCCCACACATTCTCATGCATATCCCACACACTAACACGTTTGTTTTGCTTATTTCTTAATAGTTGGCGGCCGCTTTGGAGCGGCCAGGAGATGAACTCCGCATTGTTTTAGTTGTGTTTATGCTATTTTACTTGAACTTGATGATATCACGAGCCTGCCTGCCACATTGTGCCATCTGTTGAGAGCCAAACAGGAAGATGTCTGAGTTAATTCCGCAGGTCAAGCAATGCTTGGTGTAATGGCCTTCAATAGCTTCTAGAAAAGCTGCCACCACAGTGCAATGCAGGCATGCTGTGTGCCCACACTCCAGAGCTATACTCTTATTAAATAGCATAAACACGCTGCATCCGGGGCAGGTTGCAAAATCGCGCCTCAGGAAGTACTCTGCCCATTCCGGGTATTCTTCCTCCTCCATGGTGGTTGGTATCTGTTCCCCCAGCATGTATGTTCTCATGTAGGCGTGATTGTATTTGCCATCTTCAATGTTCTCTATCCTCTTCCCCATCGTGATGCTGCGGTTAAACATAACCGGTATGCCAACCACTTCCATATTCTTTGGGTCGGGCAGGATCTGTATAAATTGTTTTCTGTACGGTGTCTCCCGCAGGCGCTGTGGCTCAAATTCGCAGTGATCAACTGACTTGATACGCTTCTCGCAATTCAAATGGAAATAGAGCTCCATGATGATGATGGTAAAAGCTGGAGAGGCGCGGAGGGCATTATATACTCTGCAGCCGATCGACGTCAGACCACCCCCCTTCCCCACAGCGCGCTCAGCCCACAGCGTGTCGACGACGACCCCCCCTAGTACAGCGCTCAGCGCACAGCGCACAGCGCTCAGCGTGTCGATGACGACCCCCCCTCTCCTAGAACAGAGTACTACAGAGACGACGAGGACCCCCCCTCCCTACAACCAAAGAAGAGTTAAAAAAAAATCATTTTTTCCCCCCAAAAAGAAACTTATGTTAGGTTTCATTTTTTTTTCTTGACGAAATGGATGGTAGTGTAAACGTCATTTTGTGCAGTTGTCGATGTGATTACGGGATTTGAAATAACAGCTTCCGCCGAAGCGTTGATGAAGCGCTGTACTAGCCCCCCCCTCCCGAGAGTGACAGCTCACGACCACCCCGCCCCAAGAACAGGGTATCGACGACCCACCCCTATCACTAAAGAAGAGTTAAACCCCCCTCCCCCCTCCCTCCCCCAAAACTCACTATATATAAGTGAGTCGAGGAGATGCCATTTAACACACACACACAAGATCAACTCGTCAGCAGATGCTATAGATGATATGAGTCAATTCAAACCAAATGAGGCAGTGATTATTACCATACCATTGAATGAAGAGAAAGCAAAGGTGGAGGCAGAGATGAAGTATGCCTTAGAAGAAACTTTACACTTTCCTTCCACTGTAGCACCTGTGGAGGAGGAGAAGAGGTACAATTTCAGGGTGTGGAAGAAAGGCCGCGGCATGATCACGCTAACAACCGAGTGCTTCAAGTGCTTCTGCTTGCTGGAATATGAAGGACAGTCACATAATTGTCCAGTAAAGCATGATGCTCCACGGCATTATTGTTGCAAGACCTGCGGCGGACTACTGCCATATAACTTTACAGCATTATTGGCAGGACCAGAACCGTTGTTGGATTGTTGGTGGTGCGGAGCAGCGTTGAAGAACTTTAGATATTATAACATGCACCCGTTTAGATGTTCCAAGAGACCATTCACCATGAATCAATTTTATCGCTACCAGTGCGATTGTGGTGAGCCGACGTGCTGGTAAAGCCCTGCGGAGAGCCCTGCGGAGAGTCTGACGTGGAAAAAATGGTGACTGAAAATCATTAGTGTTTAACTTTAGTGGTTTAACTTTAGTGTTTTAACTTTTAACTTTTAACTTTAGTGTTTTAGTGTTTTTAGTGTTTTAGTGTTTTATAGCATATTTGGAATGTATATATGAAAGCATATATGAATATATGAATATGAAATAGTTGTAAATAAAATGATTTTTTAAACTTCAAAGAGCTTTTTTTTTTCTCTCGCTGCCACGCTGTAGTTTAACTACAGTAACTAAAGCAGTTTTTTCGTAGTCCGTCCGCGTATAAAAGGGGAGGGAGGGGAGAACATCAGAACAGTTGATGGCAGCGGCGGCAGCGACAACAAGGATGGCCACGAAACTAGCAAGGTTGAAACGTGCTCGGGAAGAGCTTGTTCAGCAGATAGAAGTGAAGAGACAAAAGACGCTGCAAGATAGTATTATCAGACCTGATCCATTCCTCTGCTATGGATGTGTTAAGATATTTCCATCTATGGATGCGTTTGACACACATGTATGCAAAGAACCAAAGAGAGTGCAAGTAGGGAGAGGGAGAAGAGTGAGTCTTGGTGAAAACGCGCAGGAAAGACGGTTTGAGCCTGAAGATGGATCGGATTTATTACTTGAAATGCGGCAACAAGAGAATCGGATTAAGGCACATTTACGAGAAACGTTAAATGATGGAATGAAATGGTACATTTTCGTACATGCACGCTTCAAGAAAATGACAGCGAATGCTGAAGGGGTGATGGTAGAACAAGTGGATAATGCTTTTATCAGCAGTCGAACATATATAGCCTACAATCCAGGGGGTATTGAGCAGGACTTGCCAGAAGCCTATAAAGAATTGTTTACCAAGTTTGATGAACATGAGCGACAAGGTTCTGGCTGGGTGTTGGATAACATCCTGTATATTGAAGTGCATACAGCTACATCAGCACCTCTGGAAGCAAGCTGTTATATGGACCTGCCGAAGAAAGTGAAGAATACAGGAGGTGTGTTAAACATTAAGAATAAAGACAACAAGTGTTTCTTATGGTCGGTACTTGCTCACCTTCACCCTTCAACAGATGCAAACCCAGAGCGTGTGCATCGATACAAGCCATTTGAGAACGAATTAAAGGTGGAAGGCATGACATTTCCCACACCGATTACGGCCATTCCAAAGTTTGAAAAGGAGAATGATGTATCCATCAACGTGTTTGGATATGAACAGGATGTCGTTGTTCCGATACAACTGAGTCGAAACACCAGCGCCACCAGCGCCAACAGCGCGAGAGAAATCAACTTACTTTTGATTAGCAATGACAGGACAAGACATTACTGTCTCATCAAGAATTTCAGCAGACTGATGGCTTATCGATCAAAGCATAATGGAGGTGCATTTTATTGTTTCAACTGTCTTCACGGGTTTATGCGACAAGATCTGTTAGACAAGCATCGCGAAGTGTGTGGCAAGCATGGAGCGCAACGTTTATCATTCCCCAAGGAACCGTTTATCAAGTTCAAGAATGTAGCCAAACAACAGCGAGCACCTTTTGTGATTTATGCAGACTTTGAATGTTTCACGCAAAAGCATGAAGAAGGAGACAAGTACCAACATCATCGTCCAAACAGCTTCGCCTATGTGGTTGTGAGCCAGTATGACACACGTGCCCCAGTCGTGTATCGAGGAGACAATGCTGTGAAAGTCTTTTTAGACCATATGGTGAATGAGCGTGATCGTATTGTGCAGGGTTTACAGCAGCCAAAGAAGTTGGTCATCACTCGTGAAGACAAAGAGGATTTCAGGACTGCTGTGGATTGTTACATTTGTCATGAGCCTCTAGGAGCAGATTGTGTGAGAGATCATGACCATATCAATGGCAAATATCGCGGTGCTGCACATCGTGAATGCAATTTGCAATTCCGATTTCGAAAGGATCAGCAGGGTGTTAGAGATTCGTTTGTCATCCCTGTCTTTTTCCACAATTTGCGAGGCTATGACAGCCATTTGATCATGGAGGAAATTGGCAAATTCAAAGATGAAACGCTTACGGTTATTCCCAACACCGTTGAGAAATATATTGCATTCACCATGAGCAATCTGAAATTTACAGACAGTTATCAGTTCATGGGTACTTCTCTACAGAAGTTGGTATCCAACCTGGCGGCAGAAGGGAAAGATACCTTTTACAACATGACCTCTCACATTCACGATAGCGACCAGCAAGAGTTACTGTTGAGAAAGGGAGTGTACCCCTACGATTACGTGGATGAGCCATCCAAGTTTGCTGAAACACAACTGCCGTCCAAGGACAAGTTTTACAGTCTGCTCAGTGAAGAAGGCATTAGCGATGAGGATTATGTGCATGCACAGAAGGTGTGGGACACATTCCACTGCACTACATTTGGTGAATACCACGACTTATACCTGAAATCGGATGTATTGCTGTTGGCTGACGTGTTTGAAAATTTTCGTCAAGTGTGTCTTAACACGTATGAATTGGATCCTGCCCACTACTATACAGCGCCAGGACTGTCGTGGGATGCGATGTTAAAAGCGACAAAGGTGAAGTTGGAATTGATCAATGACATTGACATGTACCAAATGGTTGAACAAGGTCTACGTGGAGGAATATCTGTCATCACACACAAGTATGCGAAAGCAAATAACCCCTACGTAGCAGAGTATGACCCTATGCAACCAACCCATTACCTGATGTACCTCGACGCAAACAACTTGTACGGCTGGGCCATGTCACAAAGTATGCCAGAAAGTGGATTTATGTGGGTGAACGAGCCAGAATCCATTGACTTCATGGAAGTGGATGAAGAGGATGAGATTGGATACATTTTAGAGGTGGATTTGGAATATCCATATTCAATCCATGATGGTCATAATCACTACCCAGTAGCTGCAGAACGGAAATGTGTGAAGGTGGGAGAATTATCAAAGCATAGTCAGAAGCTACGGAAAGAGTTGAACATGAAAGATAAACCCAGTGAAAAGCTCTTTCCCAACTTGTGTGACAAGAAGAACTATGTACTTCATTATAGAAATTTACAGCAATATGTGTCACTGGGATTGAAAGTCACGAAGGTGCATCGGGCTATCATGTTTGCACAGAGCAAATGGTTGGCGAAATACATCTCGTTGAACACGGAAAAGAGAAAGTTGGCTAAGAACCCGTTTGAGAAAGACTTTTTCAAATTGATGAATAACTCTGTATTTGGCAAAACCATGGAAAATGTGAGAAAGCGCATCAATGTGGAACTCGTTCACCAGGAAAAGCGGTTCAAGAAACTTGTAGCCAAACCTTCATTCCACCAATTTAGAATTTTCAATGACGATTTGACCGCGGTACATTTACACAAAGTGGATTTGCTTCTGGATAAGCCCATTCAAGTCGGCTTCACCATTCTTGACCTCAGCAAAGTGCTCATGTTTGACTTTCATTACAACTACATCATGACCAAGTATCCTGACGCCAAGCTGTTGTTCAGTGACACCGACAGTCTATGTTATGACATAGAAACGGATGATATCTACAAGGATATGCAGGAAGATGCTGACTTGTTCGACACAAGTGACTATCCCCCTGATCATTTCTTGCATTCCACCGTGAACAAGAAAGTGCTTGGGAAAATGAAAGATGAGACGGCAGGTGTCCCCATTGAAGAGTTTGTTGGACTTCGGCCGAAAATGTACAGTATGATGTATGGTGGGAAAGAAAAACGTACAGCCAAAGGAATTACTCATGCGTGTCAAAGACGTATGAAACATCAGCAATATAAAGACAGTTTGTTCAACCAAACGCAAATGATGGTGACAGGACACACCATTCGAAGTCATAACCACCAGATTTTCTCGGAGAAGTTGAGGAAAGTAGCTCTCTCCCCCTTTGATGATAAGCGATACGTGTTAAATGATGGCTATTCCACTTTGGCGCATGGGCATTACAAGGCAGCAGCGGCAGCAACAGTATAAAAGGGGGGGGGGGGGTGACTTTCACCAAACTTCAGAGTGAGTTGAGGGTGAACATGAAGAGATCTGCACCAACGGATATGGATACTCTAGCAGATACAGTGAAAGACTTGAACGTGAACAATTCCACCACCACCACCACCACCACTATCAAGAAATTAAAAGTGGAGACGACGGCGACACCACCACCACAGTCGTGGGATGGAATGCTTTCTCTAATCAATGGAAAGTATATCAAGATTATGAAACAAAGCGATGAAGGTGTGGTGAACATTCGCAAGTACCTCAGAGATGAGGGGACTGGAAGGAACCGTCCGACGAAAAAGGGTATCTTGCTGACCATACCTGAATGGAAAATGCTGAAGAAGCAGGTGAAAGAAGTGGATAAAAGGCTTCGCAGACAAGACGACCAGTCATACCAAGGTAACAATCATGAATGCACTCATGTTAAACAATGGTGTTTACCTTACTGTCAATGAGAGGAATGAAGTGATGATGGGTTCTCAGAGAATTTCTGCTTATCGGTTTAAACCTGAAGTGTGGAAAGACTTTAAAAACATACCGCTTGAAGCTGGGTTTAAACGCAGACTTGAAAATAAACTGGAAGTGACGGTGGCTGAATATAATTCTAACATACGTGTGACATTCTGTAGAAATCTTTTACAGGATTATCCAGAGGATTATAAGGGAGTTGTGCCAGATACACCCTATGCACAGTTGATCTTCTTTGATATCACGAACTGGCGCGCAGCCTTACGATTCCTCGAAGCTATACAGCATCCACTGTTCGACATCATCCGAGTATAAATACATGGACGCGATGGAAGACGACTATTTGATGGATTATGAACCCATGACCTATGGGTTCTCCTATCTGAGAAACTTATGTGATGACATTGTGCTACGGCATTTTGGACAGTATCTCGTCCTATCGCTTGAGGACCAATCCGTGTTGAAGGATCACCTAGACGAGTTGAGAATACCCGGCTTTTTCCTAGCAGTCTCAAATGAATTAGATGTGCGTGTGACTGAGAACGGTCTAGACGTGTTTGTACAATTTCGCCAATATGGCGAGCTTACAGAAGACTGCGACATCATCACCCTCAGCACAGCGGAATGGAACGCGCTGTTACACGCATTGGATTGGGAAGAATCTTCTGCTTGAATTCAAAGAGGATGGAATACAACTCAAGCGGGGTACCAAATCCATTGAGGTGACACAGCCTATGCGGCTGATGCGGCTGATGGACATAGAAGAAGGATATGAACTGAAACTGTCTGAACATGAAACTGTTAAAGAGATAAAGTTTGGTGATGTGTGTTATGTGAGCTTTCATAGCATTTACAAACGTGGGTGCAATGTCTATGATACCTATATTAATTTAAATTGCAATGAATGGCATGCATTGATCAATGTATTGAGAGAGAACTTGTAAAAAAGTAGTTGGTAGATAAGAGGGGAGAGTTTGGAAAATACCAATAAACAAGACCAGTTTGAAACTTAGAGTTTTTTTTCTCCAACATTTGAACAATTCTTTAACAACTTAACTACAGCTTAACTACACCATTAATAAAACAATGGTTTATAATGTCTATAGACAAAATCCTTTACAATAAAATCCCCATCCTTTCTTTTTAATATATTCACAATCTCAAACATACTCTGACCTCGAGCTCTATGCCATATATAATATACACAATAAAAACCACACGCCGATGATATCGGCGTTTGTAATGAGATGGAATTATACATATAGTCATTTCTTAAAAATGTTTCTAAACGCTCATCGAGAGGTAACAGTCCATAAGAGTCAAAGTATTCCGCAGGGTCTTTGTCATAATACACTGCCACCCAATGCTCTCCTGGTTCATCATGATCGTCGGTGTTGATGACATAGGCACCGCGTTTTAAAGACGGTGGTAACTGGTCCATGGGAAACACACCTTGAAACAAGTCTTTGGTCGCGGCATCATGGCTCAGGATAGCTTCGATCTGCTTCGTGTTCATGACTGGTAGTCGAATTGGATGCTACGATTGGCACTGATCTCAATAATGTTGTCGAATTCAGCATAGACGATGACATTGATGGTAGGTTGCAAAGCCCTAGCAAAGTTCATTTCTAGCCGCAAATTCCCATGCTTGATCAGGGGAAAGTGATCAGCTCCATCATAATCCGGTGTTAAGTCAAACGAAAATAAAGAATACCCTCTAGGCCAATCTTCCCTTTTTATAATGGAACTTTTCTCACCATTCAATCGATCAAACGATTTGTAAAGCGTTTCAAAAGCGTCTAGGTACTTGTTCTGTGGAATGTCAAGCTTGAGCGGTTTGGATAGGACTGGTTCACCATCCGTGTACAGTTGCATATAGTTCAGATCAAAATGTTTGAAATCATATGGATTCCTCCCGACTGACCGACCAAAGGCTTCATTATGAACCAGACCAATGACAATGCGATTTGGCAATTGACCCAAAAAGATGTTGTCTTTCACAAAAGACCGAAATCCTGCCGGAATGGCCAAGACTTTACATTCTTTTCTAGTGATGATGAGCTTGGCAGGACTTTTCAGCAATGCGTCTGTATGCCCTAGCTGAATCCCTGGACTCACCCTCACTTTGCGAATGGTTAAAAATGCCTCTTTCACTTCTACCTTATAGGTATTATCTGCAGCCATCAATACATAATCATCTTTCTGTCTATGGAAACGCAACTTCAAACTGATGCCATTCGGAAGATAGCGATCCTGCTCAAACAAATCTATCCTCAAACCACCTGCGAGCATAAACTCACGGCTCACGGCGACGCGTATGCAAATAACGATGATGCAAACCATTGTTTCCTTGCTCAGCTAGATCACCACCGTCGGCATTGACATGAAACCCGGATACATAGTGTTCATGATTAGGTCTTTTCACCTCATAACTATTCATCGACTCAGCAGTATCCTTGTACATGAGCCGCATAGAGCGCTCAGAATGGAGACTTTCTTCCGAATCATGGATGAGATGAGAGATAATGCTGGTATAGCCATGGGTGTTGTTACTATGCGAAACCAACCGATCATTCAGAAACAATTCAATATTAGACCATAACCCATTAAACACATCATTGATGCAAGAGACCTGATCCTCTGGGCCACACGCTGTTCCATCGGCCTTTACAATGCGGCATACAATATGAAGTTTGCTGTTCTTTAAATCCAGATATTCTTCTGTACTCGCAGGAATGTAGAATTCTATGGGAGCCCCCTCTCTAATGGTAGTCAGTGGTTGATAGTCGACATTATAACTTTTCTCTACAGCAGTTTGCGTCGGCGGTACGTGAAACCATTCCAATGGAGAAAGACTGCATTCGCACGAATGATTGTGAATGAGAGACATGATTTTCAAAAGATATCTCTTTTATGCTTTTTTGATGTTATCCGTCTAGCTGTTTTTCGTCTTCTAGCACGTTTCGTCGGTTGCACTCTCTTTTTATGTACATCACCACCACCAAACACACGCTGTGCTACGCGACCCGTAACATCTTTCGCAACATTCTTTGCAGCCTTCTTAAGATGTGGCGCAACGATCTTAGCCCCAGCCTTAAGTAGTGGAATAGCTCTACGAGCCAATGATCCCAGTATTGAACCAATACCATCTCCATACTGTATTCGCGCTCCTTTGAATCCTGGTAATTCTCCACCCACTTGACGAAGAAAATGGTTGCGATATGCAGACGGATCGTGTGTGTAGGCTTTCATAATGCTTTTGGTCGAAAATGAAGTTTACAGATCACCTTTCCAGTTTGAAATGGAACAGTATAGCCTGTGTCATCCTTTATATTCATCTCTATCATGTCAAATTTGGATGTGTTTACAGGGACATAGTGCGGTTCACCGTACGTTTTCATGATAATCTCACCATCATGGCCTTGTATGGCCTTGTATCCCAACAGAGCGTAGCAAAGGCACATAATAATCCCCAACAACTAATCACAAATACTACAGTACACATAAAGTGTATAAAACCCCTGTTTCACATCAGCCTTATGGTCAGCTGTACACGTTTCAGTATACCAGTGATCTGGGATAAATCCTAAAATCTCAGCTAATCCAGTGGAGAAGGACATTTCAAAGCCATAATCGTGAAATAGAAACACACGTCGTCTGATTTTATCATACTTTAGCCGAATAGCGTCTTTAAGATCATCTTTCATAGACTTAGTCGCTTCTTCATTCACTGCCTGACATATCTCTGGTATGGATCTGTAGTAGCCATAAGGAATATTGATAGTGTCAAGAACAGTATCTGTCAGCGGTTGTTGTCGATACTGAATAGAATAGTCCATGCCATGTCTCATCGTTGTCCATGTATGCGGATATTGAATTTCAGCTAAAGCCACTTCATATCTTCCATTCAGGTAGATGGTTCGAGGCATACGAATTTGATAATTCGAAGCCTTGTTGTTGGGATAATAGTTCATACTCGCATTGCTCGGCAAAGTAATGTAAAAGCTTGGAGACTCCATGGTAGGGAACCTCTCAAATGGTATGGGTGCGTCGTCGTCGTTGCCTATATACCTCAGGATAGCGCGCGCCATTCGACCAAGTATGTAAAGTCTCATCCTCTTTTACATCATCATCATCATCATCATGCTGATGGACTTCTCCTTCACAACATGCACTTGTGCATCGGATCTTCACAGGAATAGTCGGTTTCTCTTCCTGGCCACCACCACCACAACAACACCATAGCTCTTTCAACCATGTTAAAAATTTTCCCATCCTTTCGGAAACTGTCTTTGCTGACGCTGGTTCATTTCTGTTGCAATGTCTTCACGAGTGGTCTTTTTACTAAACGTCGTTTTTGGAATATTAGCATCGACAATTTCCTGGATAAACGGATGCCAGCCATGGGGTGGTATGGTGCGTTCCTTTCTTCTTGTCGCTACCAATGCTTCTTTCATCAAATCAACCATGTTAGAATTTGTAATGACATCGCCCGTTTTCAACACAAGTTCATTCTTCTCTGTCCATGTCGTACCATGTTTCTTCAGGTCTGCTAAAAGTTGTTGTACTTTTCCATGATAGATCGGTTGAAAATGACTTAACACTAGCTTTTCTAGTGGTGCTGGTGCTGGTTTTTGCTGCCGCTGTTGTTGGGACTGACTTGTTCGTAGATGGCGGCCAAGGAGTTGAGACATTTCCATGGCCTTTTCACGCGTTCGTTTCCCACGTAAAAGTGTCTTAACTTTTGCTTTGATGTCGCCACCATGTTTCCCCTTCTTTTCCAATAACAATTTGTATTCATGTTCAGGAATGAGAACCATTTTCATAGTATGCTTCATTTTAACAGCAGCTTGGCTAACAAGGGCAATGCAAATCTAGCAATCACTCCAATGAATCCTCCTTTCTGATTCACCAACTTCTTTTTTCGTCGAAGGGATATCTTCTTGTCTGCCAGAGTACGTAGGGTATGACGCTCACGCTTGAATACCTTATACCGTTTTGAGCTTAAGGGTAAATGTCCTCGCAATATATTCAAACAAATTTCAAACAAGCTCGTTAATTCCTCCTTCGTAGCTTGCTGTAGCAAGGATTTACGCCGTCTAGGCCCACTGCGTGCAAGCAAATGAAGGAAAGGCTGGTTCGTTCGAATGCGTTTAGACATCTTGACTGTGAATGGTTAAATGACTTGGTTCTTGGTCGTACACGGTTTATCAATATATATATAATGGGTATCTTTTGGTAAAATGCCTGTACGAATACGCAGTTGATCATTCGTCTTCGGCTTCAAGTCAATGAATAAATAACCATGGGGTTTGCTGGTAGCATCTTGATAGGCTTCTATGAGAAATTGAGATCTTCCAGGATACATTTGCCGCGCCAATGTACTGACTTGCTGACTGTCTCTCGGATTTTTAAACAGAATGATATAATGGGTATTCAAACTAATATTTCGCATCTCTTTCCCATGATGGAATTAATTATGCACAATAAAGATGATACTTAGATTTTGATGACTGCTACCCACACTAAAAAGACGTGTCATACGCTCATCGCTATGGCATCTGGTCATTAAGTCATCAATGATGATTAGGTTTGGTTTTTCGGGTTAAAGCGCTCTTCAATGTCATCTGGGATGCCTTGGTAAAATGTCACACCCTTCATTCCCTTGTACAAAGGTTGATCTGCTGCATAGAGCCATAAAATGCTTTTCGGAGAGGGGTGAATCAACTTTTGTTCAAGAATTTCCTTCACCAGAGACGTTTTGCCACTGCCTGTAGGCCCAGAGACCAAGCATTTAAAGGGATGCTTCATCTTTGAATGTCTGTTTCTTTCACCCAACTGTAAAACTTGCTTGGCTAACCTAACCACTTGACAAGTAATTCTTTCACACCTCCTCGCCTTTTACGGGTTTTCAAGACTTTTTCAATTCTGTAGACAGATTCAATATCTTTGGTCACTTTCTGCAGTTCCTCCTCATAGAAATGCCCATCAATATCTTCGTCTAAAAAGTCTTTCACACGATACAAATGGATTCCTTGCTTCTTACACCGATGTGTGACTATAAAGACTTCTTGCGTCCATTTGATGTGATAATCCCGTTGAAACACATATTTAATGTGGGAAATGCGAACATGATCGCCAATGTTCAATTTATACTTCTTCTTCTTCTTCGGTTTCAATTTGAGTTTGTCGACATACATATACTTCCACACTTTCGATTCGTTGTCTTTACGAATCTCGGCTGGAGCATACTTATTCGGAAGGGAGCCATGAGGCCTATGGTTGTAATTGTACACCAAGTCTGGAAGGATGTCTACGTAACGGTAAGTTTGATTATGTAGAAAATACCGATACATCATCCCCTTTAGAGTACGAATGACTCTCTCAGCAAAGTTGGCTTTGGTTTCATTCTTTGTGGTATAAGCATGAATGCCCTCCTTCTTCAAAAATGCTTTGACCCATCTGTTTTTAAATTCCGTTCCTTTATCGGACCTTAGAGTGCGTGGTCTTCGGCGCGTGTCATGAAAAATCTTTTGAAAAGCTTGTATGACGCTGGTATGTGATTTATTAGGTAGTGGCTGCACCCACACATATTTGGAAAACACATCAATGACAATGAGTAAAAAGCGTGTGCCATCATTATAGGGAGCTATGTTTCCCATATCAGCCAAATCCACATCCCACATGTCATCAATACCCCGTGTAATCACACGTTGTCTTTTGAACCTGTATTTGACAGGTTGGAGTAAACTGAATGCGTCTTGATCCTGTAGCCATTTCTTCACTTGCGACTGTGTCACTGGTTGATCATGCTTTCTTAAGATGTGATACAGTTTGTAAGGACCAGCAAATGCCCCGGGCTGTCCAGGTTTGAAGTATATATTCGTCAAGTAGTCTTTCCACGTCGACATGGTCACACCGAATGAAAAGCCACAACACGAGCAGCGCAGCAGCAGCGCAGCAGCAGCACTTGCTTGACGTCTCGAGTGAAAGAGGTTGCTTACGGGACACACTAGGGTTTTTTTTTTTATTTGCACTAGGGGGGGTGGAGAGGCAGTAGATATGTGAAGTTTTTTAACGAGGTCGTCTCGTGGGCTAAACACGGTTTTATCACGACATGAGGCCAAAAACCAAAAAAAAAATCCACCTTCTCAACAAAAACAGCTTTTTATTTAACTCAACCAACATCGCTTAACTCACAAGTTTTACAAATCAAGTATAGATACAATGGTGTGAATAACTGGAGACCATTGGTCTTCAATGAATACTAGCCACTGACTGAGTTCATCGAGTGTAATCGGATCTACACCATATTTCTCACAACGCTGATTTGCATTCTCTAACACTTTATCTAAATGAATATAATATTTAGCTTCATTCCAATATGTATAGACACATGCAAAATAACAAGTATGTTCTTGACACTCTTCATGTTGGCAAGCAGGACATACTAACCATGCAAACTTTTTTACAGCGGATAACATTTCTTCACTATAAGCTTTTTGCACAATATATTGTCTCAGTGCCATATCTGCCATGTCTGTATACTCTTTAGAGCTTCACTCTTTACGCTGTCAAGTTCAGCAAGCGGGGGGAGTTCATAGGTTCACAAAAACACGTCTCCACACCAGGACTGGTGAGCGGCTGGACGAGCGGCTGGGCGGCGGCGGCGGCGGCGGCAGCGGCGACGACGACGGCAAGTAAGATGATGTTGGAGGCACAGTCTCTTTTATACCCCCCGTCACACACAACTGTTCTAACAACTTTCCCATGATATTCTGACCAGGATATCCACGAGATGACGCATGTTTCACACCAGCTCCCCACCAAGGATCATATGTGGCTTCCACTAAAGTCTTGTCTTTGCAGTCTTTTAACTTGTTGCGAAACGATGCACACTGATTCCATTTGACTTGTAACACCTCTTGCATTTTGCTTCTCTTCACTGTATGCCATAAAGGACATGGCTTTATCACTTGGGCGATACGTTTTGCTTCATAGGCGTTTCTGGATAACACAATAGCTGAAGCAATATCTGGACGGTGATGAAACACGACTTTCTCATATTGATACAACGCTTCACTCGAGTTGAATGTATGTCCATACTTTTCAAGGCGTGCTGGAAACATGTTGGAAAGAACATCCTTGTGACCGCTAAATAGTACACGATTCTCCATGGCGACTTTGGTTTATTCTAACATGCCTTCTTCCTGCAATACAATATGTTTGAATATATCTGCTACCTCTTCTATCATCTTCTTTCTTTGTTCACGTTGAAACCACTCACATAAAATTAAATTTGCTAGAAAGAAAAACATTGTTAGCTGTTGCTGCTGCTGTTGGTTTTTTAGAGTTATGAGTGTTAAAAAAGGGGAGAAGGAGGGGGGCTTACCTGACAAAGCTGATAAGGCTGCTCAGTTTCCTCTTCTTCTTGTAGTCCACAGCAATCTCTCAAATAATCCACCACGGTGAAATATGCTTCCACGTCAGTGCGAGCAGAATAGAGGGCAGCATCAAAGTCAAAGTCAGGATCTTCTTCTACTCCAATTGTGTCACATTCTCCAAGAAATCGTGAATGTAGTTCAATCACATCAAGACTGTGATGTACAACATCCCAATAAGCGTCCAAGTGATAAAGCTGATAGTCTGGAGTGCCGCAGCAAGCCAGTTTAGCAATCATCAAGTCAACATAAGCTTTTCTAAAACATGCATCCATCTTGTTTGCTGTGCGTGTGTGTGTTTGTGAGGGCTTCTACTGTGCTTCACACACCTTAAGTACTCCACACTTGCCGCAGAAGTTGCTTAGTTCACACATCTGACAATTGTACTTGTGGCAGTGGCAATAATAATCCTCCATATATCCGCAAGCGCCGCAATAGTCACAGGTAAGTCCAAGTTGATTTTGTACATCCATATTCTCCAACCGAACTTCAGCCAGTCTTTTCTTGGATAACTTTGACACCTTCATCCAATCATCCTTTTGCAACTTGATGATCGTTTTCTTGCCATGGCATTCCGTACACGGTTCACCCGATAAGGCGGAGTCGATGTGATCCATCTCCTGAAGCAGTGCCTCCCATTCACCATCATTCATGTTGATGTGATGTGTGTATTCTTTCCCTTCAAACCGTGATGTACGCACGAAGCTCACATAGCGCATGTCCAAGTATGAAATGACTTCAAGCCACTTTGTTTCCGTTAAGTACAGTTTGAAGCCAATGTCGCGGCATTTTTTCACGTTCTGACACACAATCTTCCACAAAGATGGGGAATAAGCACACCATCTCTCTCCACGTTTGATGCGTAGAAATGGTCCATATTGTCCATGCTCCACAGTAATGGTTAAGTTGGCACTAATTTTAAAACTGCTGCTTATCTCGTTCTCCATGACTGCTACACTGTACTGATGAGGTCCATACACACACCCCTTTTATACCCAACCATCCGCTGAGTCAAGCTTTTCAAACTGCTTGCAAAGCTTTGAATTCACTTCCACTCGTCCATGGTTGAATCGAACAAGGTCTGATACATTCGTCGTCAATGGAACATCATCATCATAAAGTAAAATGATTCTTGCAGCTACAACTAACATGAGCTCCTCTGCCCAAATTGTATTCGCGTGGATAAATGCTGAATCAATGTCATAAGCTGATAGTATATGTAGATCTTCACAGTCACGTAGAAACGAGTCGATGAAATAATCACTTGGAATAGTCTTTCCAACAGCTTCCCAATGCAGATGTAAATTCTTCACTTGCTCCATCCATTCCCATTCAACATCAGGAAGCTTTGAAAATACATAGTTAGTATAATTCACTTTGAAGATATCATCCATAGTCTCACATCTGTAAAATGGTGAAGACATTGCGGTGAAGGATTGCAGACTTTGTGATCCGCCGCGCGCTGCCGCCGCCCCCCTTTTATACCTTTTACATGTAAGTTTTCATGAGATGCTTGTAAAATCGCGGAGTCATCTCATTGACACCATCCAGAAAGGCTGTTGGTAAACCACCTGTTAAAGATTGTCTCATGACAATCACTAAAAAGTCTCCTGGGGTCCGATGCCCTAGTATCCATTGAAACAGCATTGACATGGTGAAATGTCCTTTTTCATAGAGGTAGGCCATCATATCATACACCTGAATGCGTTCTTCAAGGTATTTGAAACCATGCAGCATGACCTTTGCACATTTGGAATCGCGACCCTCATTCACACACTTCGGCTCTGGCAGACACAACGCCTTAAACTGCTCCTCATGAAAGAGTCTAAACAGTTGAATGAAACGCCGAGTCATGGCTTCGGTGATCTTTGGCTCTGACGCCGGAACATCCTCGTGGGTTCCTTCTAGCATGAACATGAGCATCATGACAGGGCTCATTTCTTCCATTAGGTACGCGTACGTGTGCTTGTTGAAAAAGCCTTCTTCACATAAACGCCATAAAATGTTGCTATCAATCAGAGGAAGCACGGCTTGAAAGTTTCTTTTCAACAGCGACACATCTTTCTCAGTCACAAATATGGTCTTACTCGATTCAAATTTCAAATGCTTGCCTTCTTCATCATCACTTAACACTTCTCCCTCCTCAAGCTCCTCCTCCTCGGGCTCGCTAGCGCTGGACTCGTCGTCGCTCACTTCTTCCTTAAGTTGCTTCAAATGAGCTTCTAACTTTGTGCTGAGGTGTGTGTTTCGACCATTGACAAGTGCATGTGCAACCCAGATTGGGTAGTCGGGGCCCTCAGGATCTGGCATGTCTTGCTCCATTCCTTGCTGTATCCCTTGCTGCACTGGAAGTATATCTAACGGAGCAGTAGTAGCGGCGCCTAACGCTTCCTTATCATCTAGCATTGGCTGTACTGTGCCGTCTAATGGAATGTCTAACAGTTCCTCCAAGTCTTTTTCAGCCTCTGTCATGTTCACCAGGAATGCATCTATCTCTTCCACTGGTAATACTGGCATGACATCAAAAGTATACCCAAACAAATCGTCCATGTTGATAGCTGGAAAAAGAGGAGGTGTATTCAGCAACGCTTCCATGATTTTTTGACCACATCTCGACAACAGACCCTTATATATGAGTTTTGATGCTGAAATTGGGAGGGAGGGAGGGGGGGTGGGTGGTCTTTTTTTTCTACACTTCAGCGCGGAAGCCGCCGCTAAAGCCACCGCTAAAGCCACCGCTAAAGCCATCGTTATTTCAACTCTTTTAATCACGCTAACAACTGCATAAAATGGCATTTCGTTTACACAACCATTCATTTCGTCAAGATAAATGTGTGGAAAATGCTTTTAAAACCCCTCACATAAGTTTCTTTTTGTTTGGGAAATGATTTTTGCCTCTTCTTTCGTGGTAGGGGGGGGGGGTCGACACGCTGTGCGCTGTACTAGGGGGGGGGTCGTCGTCGACATACTGTGTGCCGTGCGCTGTACGCTGTACAGGGGGGGGTGGTCTAACGTTTAGCTTCCACACCATTTCGTCACATACACACATTTCGTCATCTCTGCCTGCCTAATGCTGTTGCCATTTCGAACGCGACTCAGACACGAATACAAGCAGAATGCAATACAAAAACGAATTTTTCTCAGAGGAACGCCTGAGAACCTATCATTTTAGTGAAAAAGATGTAAATCTTTTTGAAGAGGTTTATATAGATTATCAGGCGTTCCTCTACGAAAAGTGGAGGGATTTTCAGACTCGTCCAAAAGAAGATTTCAACCGGTTTGGCAGGGCGGCTGAAGAAAGCCATCAACGCTTAAACAAGAATCCGCCGCCGCCGCCGCCGCCGCCGCCGCTGCCGCCGCCGCCACCGCCACCAGTGAGCTCCCAACCACCACCACCAGTGAGCTCCTCACCACCGCCGCTGCCGCCGCCGCTGCCAGTGAGCTCCCCAGCGCTGCCGCTGCCGTTTTCACCGCTGCCGTCGCCAGTGAGCTCCCCACCGCCGCCGCTGCCGTTTTCACCGCTGCCGTCACCAGTGAGCTCCCCATCGCCGCCCTGCCAAGAAGCACCAACAACGACAACAACGGCTCCTCTTACCAAAGTGACTCCTGCCACTGTGCTAACTGCCTCAACCGTGCTGGCAACTTCGCTGGTAGCCCATTCGCAGGCAGTTGATGTTCAGGTGTTGGCGACACCAACTACACAACAACAACCGGACAACATCGTCACAACAACATCAACTCCTGATAATGAGCTAGCGGCCGCTATCGCTAGCATCTCCAATACATCAACGCAGGCACCTTTCAACACTGACTACGGCTTCAATCCTAGGCAGTCGAAACTGGAGACCACCTCAAACCAAACAGGTCTCCAGGGTCTTATGCTACTCGTGGACAACTTAAACGGCGTTCAATCCTGTGACTTCTGTCATCATTCAATTCCTGCAGGAGCTTCTATGCGTCTGCATGAACAGCAATGTGCAGCAGCCATGGCATATGAACATTATTATTGCTGTGTCCGAGGTGAAGCTTTCGACTCGCACAGGGCTGGGGTCGCAGCACACAAAAGAAAGTGTGCCTGCAATGAAATTAGCGGTAGCGTAGCCAGCACCAGCGGCCAAGTAGCACCAGGGGCAACAGACACTGACAGTAAGAGGAAGACCAAGAAGAAGAAGAAAGAAGAAAAACGACTCTGAATATCCCTTCACGGCCGCTTTACAGCGGCCACCCATTCTTCCAAAATAAGCAAACAAACCTATCGTGTTAGTGTGGGATATGCATGAGAATGTGTGGGATATGCTTTAAAAAAAAAAACTTAAAAAAAAAAACCGTCTCCCCGCCTTTCTTTCAAGGCGTGGCGGCGGCGGACCTCTCTCTCTCTCTCAACCCCGTCTCCACACCTTTCTTTCAAGGCGTGGCGGCGGCGGACCTCTCTCTCTCTCTCTCAACCCCGTCTCCACACCTTTCTTTCAAGGCGTGGCGGCGGCGGACCTCTCTCTCTCTCTCTCTCTCGACCCCGTCTCCACACCTTTCAAGGCGTGGCGGCGGCGGTGGCAACACCAAAAAACTCTTATACCCTCTCTCTCTCCCCAACCCCGTCTCCGCACCGTTTCACTCGAGACGCTCACGGCACACCCCCCTCTCATACTGCCACCGTCTCGGTCACCGTCTCGGTCACCGTCTCAGTCACCGTCTCGCTCACCGTCTCGGCGCGCGCCTTCTTTAAAAAAAAAAAAAACTCTTATACCCTCTCTCTCTCTCCCCAACCCCGTCTCCGCACCGTTTCACTCGAGACGCTCACGGCACACCCCCTCCCTACCATCCCCATACAACGTTTCACCGGAAACACCTTTCTTTCACTCGCAATCCTTCCAACTGCATCAAATGACGTTTTCTTTCGTCATCAACTCACTGTACAAAACCTTCATGCAAACTCCCATCAAATAACGTTTTCCCCTCGTCACACTATACTCTAACAATACTCTAACAAAAAAAAAAAGGAGACCGGACATGCCAAACTCACTCTTTCTTCCCGCACACTCCCTTTTATATGCCTGAGCAAAGGGAGCGAAATTTTCACATCCTCTAGCCAATAGAAATCCACCTTTAACACTGCATTCTCATTGTTCAACTTTCGCTCCTTTTTCGCACCCATATATAAACCACTGAACGCCAAAAAGTGCAGTGGTTCTCTCGTCCATTTTTCGTTGCTATGCAAAAAATGCAGTGGTTCTCTCGTCCACTTTTACGTATCCATGCAAAAAATGCAGTGGTTCTCTCGTTTTATAACTACTGAGAGAAAAACGCAATATTTACCATAAATTCTTTTTGCACTTAATGTCAACATTTCTGAATTGTCTAGGGAAGAAATATAACCTTCTTTCTCACTGGATATTTTAATCAAAAGCAACAAATATTTTCTCCAAGTATTTCATTATTTAAATTATAACCTCCGCTTTTTTTCTATTAAATATTAACATAGGCGTTAAAGAATCGTTCTACTTGAAGTCTTGGGGTCTGGAGCCCATGACATTGAAACTTTCAAGTATCATTGAAATTGGCCAAAACTGTCATAAGATACGCAGTGAACAATGCAAGAGTTACCCAAAGTGCAGACACATAGACGGACAGACATATTTCAAAATGAACCCATTTATTTTTTGTCAAAAACGGCTATTTTGTTATTAAACAGAGGATTCTTGTACCAAATGATGGGTAAGCTTGCAAGAGGAGCAAATGTACTGTCAGAAAGGAAATTAAACTCGGATGTTACGAAACTTTTTCAAAATACTTTCTCAATTTGCATTACATGTTATAAACACATCAGATATGTCGTACTTTTCTCATCTTGAGCCTGTTTTAAAGTTCCAAACTGTAAATTTTCACTTCAAAGTACAGCAATACAGCATCGCAAATGTTACCATTGTGTGTGATATGATACTAAACCATTTAATCAGCGCTCGCTATGTTCAGTTGAATTTGCAATTAAAAATCTGCTTCTTAGCTTGAGGGACAATGGCTACTAATGCTTCCTTAATTACACACTCCTCTGCTAAACATTTTCCACTTTATATTGCATTAAGGCGTTTATTTAACTGTTTAGGGTGTTTAATGAGACATCTAAGTCGTTTCGATATTAATCCAGTAAAAGTAAAATAGAGCTGATTGAGAACGCACAGCATTTAAAATTATCGAGCTCAAAAAGCGACTTTGTGACCATTAGGAAAGGGGATCTCGTAATAAGAAAAGGGGTCGATTTCCCTTAATATACTTACAAGCCCCCCCCCATCAAGTTTTACTTTCTTCGATATAAATTTCACAAGCAAAGTAGCATAAATTGAATAAGCAAAACTGAACAAGTTACGTTCGCAAACAGCTAACATTTTACTTTATCTTCTAGGTTACAATAAAAGCGAACGGATATACATGCCCTATTTATGTAAACATCACCTGGAAGGGCATTACGCATTGCGCAATATTGATAGGACTTACAGTTTGAATGAAATTGAATCATGGCCGCAGAAGTTTGTGTTCTTACCGAACATCAGGATCGTGTATGGAATGTTAGCTGGGACGCAACGGGTGCTACTTTGGCATCGTGTGGTGGTGATAAAGTTATATATTTATGGACCCAAGAAGGTAGAGTGACACCTTTTTAAAGTTCCAGAAACGTTGTTTATATGAACGATAAAAGGGGATCTACAGACGCACCCGATCACACTTTGGGTGTTTCGAAAGAAATGCACAAAATTTTGTGTCTTGACTGTAGTCTTAAATGAAAGAAACGATAGAGTGTCAAGTTGTTTACGCCAAGGAGCAATCGTGTTTTTAAAAACCCATGTATAGGTATGTTACAAAAAAATAAAGTCTCAAAATGATTCAAAGCTCATGCCACTGGATGGAGCTCAAAGAAACAAAGAAAATGACATAAAGATTGTGAAAATTTGTCAAGAAATAAGGGAGATATGGCAATTTTACTGCTGTGAAACACGCCCCCCCCCTTTTACTATTGTTTTATAGTACAAGTTAAACAAAAACTGTGACCTCTAATGATACAAAATGACCAAAAATTTCTATATCCTCCTTAGTTTTTAAGATAATCAAATGAAACTTGGAATATAATGAGCATATAGTATGAGGGATTCAATAATGTATCCTTCATCTAAATCTGATGATTGAAAACTTAATTAATTAATTAATTAGTCACAACCTTAATTGGTAAACAATCGGCCGTATCTCCCTTATTTCACAAGAGAGATAGACGAAGTCTTGTTGATCAAGTCAATGGCCAGTGAATACATTGAAATTGAATGGTCTGATGCATCATCCATTTCTTCATCCTTGACCAAATATGACACTTTGTCAAAGCGCCATTCAGGTCTCGTGATACGCGTCACGGATCTCATTACCAATGCACCTGCAGGCAGCGAAATGCACACATCCACGCTCGCCGCGGTAAAACCATCGCTCTCATCGATGAATTTCTATGGAATTTAGCTCAAACAAAAGCTGAAAAGTGGTTGTATCTATATTATATGTTTTCGAAGAACCATCTACTCATCTCCTATCTTGCGACCGATGATTTTAAAGCAGTTTTTGATCGCCTTTTTCTATTCGAAAAATTGGGAAATTTCCACTCGGCCTATTGTAAAAATTCGAAGACGAGGCTGCTCGGGATTATATGTACTACGTCATCAGGAACTGTCCATATCATGAAATTGCTTCGCAACGCCTCCCAGAACCTTTTTTTTGGGTGATCGTATTTTGTTTACGACGCGCACAGTGGCGCGCTGCCAGCAAGGTGATCGGAGAATCCGTGATCGCGGAAAGTGGGTCATTGTAACGTACCTATTTAAAGTGGGTCATAAGAGTTGACAACATAATAATTAATTTTACATTCCGACTCCACTAAATTAGTCCCAGCGGACCCTTTCTGTCTTCCTAGGCAGGGCTGGTATGATTTAAATCAGTTGATTTAAATCATGATTTAAATCAACGTTAAAAAAAACGATTTTTGATTTTTTTTATTTTTAATTTTTTTCTTTTTAAAATGTGTGTCATTCAGACCTAGTTCACTGAAGGCACTTGGAGACGCCTTTGTTTAAACAATGCATTTCATAGGGTACGCTTATTAGTGCACATGAGCCTCCGAGGTGGGGAGAAGGGGTTTAGTTAGGGCAGCACGCTTTAAGCAGGTAATTGCCTGCGGTGTTTGAAAAAAAACCCTTGAGTCTCATAGTATTTTTTTTATGACTGTTTGAGGAAGTACTCTGTAATGGATATGTAATCGCACAGCTAATCTTCAGAAACATCCGGTAGCATCGATGTCTCCAACGTACTCCGGCCTTTATCTCAACCACGTGTGCTTTTAAACAAAGTGTTAGTGTTACGCGTTGAGCGAGGTTATTTAAATCCCCCCCATATCACTGCTTTTTCGATTATTAATCGAACAGACCTCGGAGTGGAAAAGGCTGGAAACTGTCGTCTTGCTACCGATCGCTTAATAAATGAAGAATTGAACTTGAAGACAGTTATCTTAACATTTGAAAATTGAGAACATTTGTCACAGATTTTGTGAAATGTAAATGTTTTTGTAGTACAAGAGAGTGTTACGAGTCTTCACTTAACTGTTAAAAGGTGGTGCTTTTGGATATTTTGTCGGGTTTTTTTTCAGTTTGATTTAAATCAAAAACAAAAAAAAATCCGATTTAAATCACAAAAATAAAAAATCATGATTTTTTTTTTTTTATTTATTTATTTATTTTTTTTTACAAATAAAACAGGTAAACGTACACAAATATCTCTGGACAACAGAAAACGCCACATAATAATGAGCACCACAGCACTTACTCTTACCCAAATATACTACAGTCTCATTTATGCCATCATTTACAGACAATCACAACCCACATAAAACAATTAAAACGTCAGTCACAACATTTTCTCAAGTTTGAGTTAAGATGCTTTTACTTTCAGGATTCAACGCCGTTTTGTTCTAAATTTTCGCTTTGCCCAACTAGATGCGGAAATTGGCGGTATTTGTTACTGAAATTTGCAGCAGACAAAAGCCTGCGATCTACGACTATTCTTTTAAGTATATTAAAAAGCATAACATCAACTGATAATTTTTTTTTATATGTTCTGATATAAAAAACATATTTTTTAATAAGTAATAACATCATGTTCATGGCGGGATCTGTAGCTCCAAACAAAAATTCTGTTTAAGTAATATTATCCAAAAGCAGATTTCTGGGATCTATACATTTAAATAACTTTTCGAGCCACGTTTTCGTTACTTGGCATTCAATAAGTGCATGCACTATTGTATCAGTAGTATTCGAATTACAGAATTCACAAAGTTCACTGTCTCTGATTTTCCATTTTTTTAAAATTACTTCCAGTGTTTACAATATTATGGACAATTTTAAACTGAAGGGCTAATATCTTAGGCTCTTTTATGGCTTTTCTACACAGCGGTAGACTACCATAAATTGCGCCCTCATCTAAGCCTTCTTCTAATGACCACATTCCTAACGAAGCAGATGCTTGAGTGATAGTCTTTAAAAATTCATCGTAGAATATCCTACTTTTGGCTTTAGAAATATCAATCAATTTTCCGCTTATTAGTTTAAAGATTTTGCTTTCAAAATTAACGACTGGCCTGGGAGTACCTATTACCTCAGATTTTAATCCGCTATTTTTAATAGCACTCATTACCCCTAAGTGCCTCAAAAAGTTTGTCTTGACATGGTAGCGTTCTACAAATTCGGTATATGAAAGAAAACTACCATTTCTTTTACATAGGTCATGAATAAAAACTATCCCCTTCTCAAACCATTCTTTAAAAAATAGGCTTTTCCCGCCCACTACTATTTTACGATTGTTCCATATTATCTTAGCACAATCATTGAATATAAAAATCTCTTTTGCAAAATTTAACATTCGCTTGTAAAACATAGGAATATATGGTAAATTTGAAGTATCATAGTCACATCTAAATAAAAAATTTAATCCACCAATAGGAGTAAAATATTGTTGCGCATACTGGTTCCAACTGCTACCTTCTACTATCCGCCATAGCCACTGAATTCGTAAAGCCTTTAGTCGGCACCCAGCATCAATGCTTCTTAGACCCCCTTTGTCAAAATTGGCTATTGTCGCAGTATGCTTAACTTTCGGGGGTTTGTAATTCCAAACAAAGCAGTTTATCTCCTGTTGTATTTTTTTTTCAAAGCTATGTTCGATTTCAGTTATTGACATAGAATAGATAAGGTTAGAGATGCCGAAAGTTTTAGAGATATATATTTTCCCAACAATACTGATGTCCCTTTGGCACCAAATTTTAAAAATTTGGACCATTTTATCAAGTTTCTGTCTGAAATTTATATAATGCTTATCTTTGTCGCCTCTGCCAATTTGAATGCCAAGCATATTAAAAGAATCTCTTTTAACTGGCATATTAAGGACATTAAAATCTTTGTATCTCCAGGGACCCAAAAAGACCAGAATGGACTTGTCCGTATTCAATTTTAAACCGGACAATTCTGAGAAACCCCGCAGTGTTTCAATTAAACTATATACAGATGGAATAGTTTTGAGCAAGCACGTACAATCGTCTGCAAATTGTTTTAACTTATTTACATCTTAACCAATTTTTATCCCTTCAATTTCTGTGTTGTTTCTGATTTTATCCCCCATTACATGGCACAAAGAATAAACAGCAAACCCGATAGACCGCACCCTTGCCTAACTCCTCTGCTAAAATTGAACCACTTAGATGCAAACCCGTTATTGATTACGCAGCTATAAATATCAGTGTAACAAAACTTTGACTAGTGAAATAAGGTCTGGACCAAAGTTAAATTCCCTCAAAACTGAAAACATGAAAGGCCATTCAATAGAATCAAATGCCTTTTCAAAATCGAGCTGAATTAATATACCGGGTTCTTCTACACGATCACAATGTTCAATAAGGTCTTCAATGAAACGCACACTTTCACCAACAAACCTATTTTTGACGAAGCCACTCTGATCAGGGTGTATGATAAATGGTATTACTTTTTCAAGTCTCCTGGCAAGGGTTTTTGTGAGAATCTTATAGTCAGTGTTTAGTAAGCTAACAGGTCTCCAATTCTTTATTTTTGTAAAGTCTTTACCTTTCTTTTCAAGTAAATTTAGAACTCCTCTACGTTGTGACATTGATAAAAATCCACTTCGTCTGGAAAAATTGAAACATTCTACCAATTTGGGACCAATGGAAGTCCAGAATTCTTTATAAAACTCAGCAGGTATGCCATCACATCCCGGCGATTTATTTGATTTAAAACATTTTAAAGCTTCCAAACACTCATTTACAGTTAGTTCGCCTTCACAAGCTAGTTTTTGATCTTCTGTTAAATGTCTGTCTGTCGCCACGTTTTGATTAATGAACTCAAGGTTATTTTCTTCTTTAAGACTTGAAGAGTACAGGTTTTCATGATGCTCTTCCAGAAGCTGGAGTATTTTTTGTGGGTCAGTCACTTCTTGATTATCTTTTATGCAAAGATAATCATGATTGTTTTGAAAAAAATCGGATTTTTTTTCAGTCCTGTTCCTAGGACAGAAAGGGTCACAGTTCCTGCAATAGAAATAGCCATTGATCTCAATTTTCGAGGCTCTGGATCTTTCGGCGCACGTTTAAGGACACCGAGGCTCTAACTGGCAGGCTTTTTCTTTAAAAGAGCACTGAGAAGTACCCTGGCGCATTATTTTCGATTTCAGCGAAACTCCCAAACTAAAGTAAAGGGAGGTTTTGCAACTGTGGGTTCACTGTTGTTGTGGGCGGTACTGAGGGATTCGATATCCTGATCTCAAGAAAACACATATTTTTCTCAGTAAAAAATTCTTATCTGACCATAAAACTTGTGCGCCATAATTTATAATTGGGCCATTTATGTGATGCACCCTTTCTAAAATAACGCCGTTGGCCCCAGTCGTGCGCCGAGATTTGAAAATTGACATCAATGACATTTCATATTATAGTAGCTATGACTCTTGCTGTCATAGGAACACGGCAAGAATCATCTAGGACTACCTCTAAATAAGCGAGACCGAAGTTTAGCAACATTTCGATTCAGCTATTCCATATTTTACGATATTTGATAAATGAAACTCTTTTCAACCATATATGTTCATTTTAATTTCACTAATTTAGATATATTTTTCTTCCCTTGTACCATTCGTTTTCCTACCCCTCATATATTCTCAGTATCAACTATTTTTGCGATTTTTATATGTCTCTCCCTAAGGAACACATATATAGTATTTGGTGTGTCCGTCCGTCTGTCCGCAGTGAGTTCGTATGAAATTAATGTGTCGATTTTTTTTTCAAAACGTACATACATATTGGGGTTTGTGTCTAGATGACGCCCGTGTTATATTTTTTCGTTCCTTCAAAAATTCTATTTTTGGCAAATTTTTTAACATGGAGGGGGGGGGGGGGGTTCGTGTATTTTTTTCACTTTGGTAGGCTATATCTCCAAAACGGTTGGATAAGGCTCATACGTCGCAAGAAGAACACACATATAGCGCAAATGTATACTGCAAAGTTTTTCTTCATTTCCCTGGAAAATGTATTTTTGGCGATTTTTGAAATTGTTGATTTTTAAGTTTTTTGGCCATATTGTTGCGATATCTCCGAAACAATTTGTTGGATTAGGCTGAGACGTTGCAAGAAGAACCCACATATAGTGCAAATGTTTACTGCGAAGTTTTTCTTCATTTTCTGTGAAAATGTATTTTTGGCGATTTTTTAAATTTTTTGGGCTCGCCCATGCTGTACTTTCCAGCAAGGTATTTTTTTTCACGTGACTGATTGGGGGGGGGGGGGTGGGGGCGGGGAGACATATCCGTTTTTGTTTTAACAGTAACACTGGCCAGTCTAGTTCTTTTATTATTTCTTGCATTTTTTACTAAGTTCACTTGCTATCGAAATGTAAATTCTTGTGCATTTAACTGAGCAGCCAAAGTGTGATTAGACATTTTAACCTGTAAGCAGCTGATCCTTATTTCTGGCTCTGCCACAGCTGTAAAGCTGTCCACAGTAAGGTCTGTATTATTAATTATTTGTCTTTCGAGGCGGTAAATCTGTAAAATCGACAAAAATGGATACTATAGCAACAAAAGACACTCGATCCTGCCAAATTTATGACAAAACCTCTATCCTAGTATTCTTCTCAACACATCAACGTCACAAGAGCAGATCAACCAGTCTACTGCAAGAAAATTGTTTTGGACAGAAACGTATTTCCTTTGCAAATGTACGAGCTAAATTCTCTCATATCGGAGGATTAAAACCCAAGCTCTTGTTAATAATGGTTTCCGTAAGATGCTGTGTCTTTGAGTAGAAAGATGCTTTCTAATTTTGACCATGTTACAAAAAAAAGCATGTCTTGTAATGGTCAGCTATCGCTAATGTTGACCCCAATTCCGGTTTGGAATTTGACAAAGATCAGTGTGTGAGGAAGACTCGTCTATTATCGGTAAAGCAACAGATCGTAATTTTTGTCTCGGGATCAGCTGCAACGTATTCCATAGTAAGAGTCGCACGGGTCAATTATTAGGCCCCAACCCTTCGGATTGGGGCCTATAGGTTTGGGGTGTCCGTCCGTCCGTCTGTCCGTCATCGCTTTATACCCCTATGAATTTGGGGGGGGGGCGGTTGGGGCCTGCTTGTGTTTCACAAATACTTACTTGTTTCTCTCTTGAGGCATATATCCCACGCACCAATCAGCCAAAACTTGAGCTATCATGAAGGTTCGTCTGTGTTATGCACTTTTTTTGTAAGAGACACAAATTTTTATAAAATTGTATTTGATTTTTTGTTTTTGTGTTGCAGTACGGAAAAAATACGGTGACTAGTTTTTAAAGATCTGTTTATGTTAGTCTCCCTGGTTTTAAACGTCACGTGACTAGCCTCGTTCTAGCGTGTGACCCACGTGTACTCTGTCAAAAATAACTAACAGCACGAGGTGTTTTTTTTCTGCAAAAGACCGCTCATTTTAATACTTTTTGCTTATTTATTTTTCTTTAATGATTTTATTTATTTATTGTTTTTTTTTTTTTGTTCGTATCACCTATTTCCACTTTTCGAATTCGACGATCGTTTGCTTTTAGAAATGGGACGAACATTTATTTAAATCGTTGATAGTAACAGCACTACTATACGGTCCCATTTTGTAAAAAAAAAACTCTTAATTCTAAATTGCATTGCACTTAAAAGGAGATTGCTGGGTGAAGAAAGCTGCGCTAGATGGTGCGCATCAGAGGACAGTACGCTGTACAGCCTGGTCGCCATGTTCCAAGCTTTTGGCCGCGGCAAGTTTTGATGCGACCACGTCAGTATGGGATAAAAAATCAGGTAAGGGAAAAAATGCTTGTTCTGTTTCTGCTGTTATTTTGCTTATGTTTTTTTTTGTTATTTTGGTTGTTCATAGAAATTTAACTAATTGGCTGTTGAACGAACAATAGCAGTGTGCGTGTGTTAAAAATCACATGTGATGTGTAAAAAAACTCGTAGTGACATAACCTGGCCCTGCTTTTGTTAATGAAATTGAAAGTATGATATATAAAATGTTGCGGCGTAACCACAGGTGAGTGGGAGTGTGCCACCACACTGGAAGGCCACGAGAATGAGGTGAAGTCGGTGAGTTGGGCGTGCACTGGATCGCTCTTGGCTACCTGCAGCAGGGATAAAAGCGTTTGGATCTGGGAAGGTTAGCCTTTATATAAACAACAAGCCATTGTGTACTGCAACGCAACTCATTTTGGTTTAGTGATTTGTCAGAAATGTTATGTTGACAGTAAGGTATTGGAGTGTGAAATCTTTGCTGTGACACTGTAACGGAGCCGTCGTGAATTATCAACAGTTGGAATTATTTATTTGCAATAAAATAGAAAAATTAATAATAAAAGTGCTTGTCATGTTTGATGCAGTTGACGACGAACATGAAGATTACGAGTGTGCAAGCGTGTTGAACGCACACTCGCAGGATGTGAAATGTGTGCAGTGGCATCCCAGCAAAGAGGTACGTCATCAGTACCGCCTTAGGGACCGGTGTGGCAGAGTGGTTAAACCCACTGGCACAGCCAAACGTCCTGGTGCTGCAGGTCGTGGGTTCGAGTCCCGCTCATGGCTAGGAATCGCAACATTTGTCACACCCCCAGGGATATCGATGTGCTTAATTACTTTTCTGCCTTTCTACTTAGGAATATTGTAAAGCACCAACTTGGCTGCATCAGATAGGGACTATAAGAAACACTGTATGAGCACGTCGAATAAATAGTAATCTTGGGTTAAAATAAATATGACTGTAATGTATGTTCGAAACTTGATGTAAAGCGGTTTGAGCAGTTACTTCAACTGAAAGGTCGCTATATAAAAACCCACCATTGTTATTATTATTATTATTATTATTATTATTATTATTATTATTATTATTATTATTATAAACAAACGGTTTTGACTGAACACACAATGAGTTCGATTAACTTAAAAATGTCTACAGTGCGTATTATGGCTTTGTTTATTGATGGTTGATGCTGTCATATTACATATAACTATGTTGTTTGTTCCAAGACGATTTCATTTGTGTTTACAGGTGCTTGCGTCTTGTAGCTATGACAACACGATTAAGCTTTATAAAGAAGACTGTGATGATTGGACGTGTTTTGCGACGTTAGGTATAAGGATGTCAAACAATCATGGCTGTAGCTGCTAGAATTCCTAAAATTGTTGAGAGTTTCCCCCTTACGAATGTCAAGTAAATTAGAAAAGACGTTTTTGTAAAACATCCTTGGTTGCGTTTAAGAGGACATTGTACGTGCGCCTCGGAGTGTAAGTTCTGTGATGATCCCAGTGTGAAAAGCAATTGAAGACATTGTGACTAGGAAAAGAACTACATGATGAATATTTCTCCACTGGCATTTCAGACTCGCACGATTCAACAGTATGGAGTATCAGTTTTGAAAAGGATGGCTCTCGGTTAGCATCATGCAGTGATGATAAAACGGTCAAAATTTGGCGGGAATATCTGCCTGGGAATCCGCAAGGTTTGAAGAAACGCACACTGTACTTTTTTTTTTTTTTTGCTGTTGCTGCACAGTTTATAATGGGATTATAACCACTGCAATAGCCCTAGTTTTATTTGTGTTAATAAGAAAAAAATCGTCGAGACAGATTATCCAGTTTATCACAAACCTAATGTTCTTAGACTAGCCTGTTATCATCAGTTTGGTCTCTTCTGATTACTTTTTTTCCGTTATGCGGCTAACCGCACTTCATTTACAGGTATAGCGACGACTGGCGCCGATGCCACGTGGAAGTGCGTGTGTACTTTGTCAGGCTATCACGACAGAATCATCTACTGTGTTGCGTGGTAAGATCGACATAAATACTTGTGAATATGAAGAGAGTACTTTGATATGGCTCCATTGAGCACCTTTGTGGATTTGGACAGTTGTTGGGTTGGATTAGTTCCAGTTTATTTGTGGACTTTTCAAAACTTTTGAAAAACTGACTATTTTTGAGGAAAATGTGTTGATTTGTTTTGGAAAATGAACATATGAACACACCTAGTGACTGTCATTTCTCCGCATGATTTTTATAAGTACAAGCTAGAAAAATATTTTAATAATTTTAGCTGTTTTTCATAGATTTTTTATCACAATTAGAATCTATGGAGTAACATTTCGTGGAGAAGTTCTGTGACATAACCTATTAATGTGAAAACTCCTGGCTTAGGCATCCAGCTATAGCGTAGTTACTAACACTCAGCGCCCTGTATTTATCCCCCGTGAAACGGAGGGATATAGGTTTGAGATTGTCCGTCCGTCCGTCCGTCCGTCCGTCCCCTCTTCAAGCTAAGGACTTTGTGGACACCACTTCTATATCAACGAAGCATAATTCAGCTTTCATATTTCATACAGGCAAAATATAGGGTATAAAGATGTGCAACGTCAAGGTTTCAGTTTGATCGAAGCAAAATTGACAAATTGACAGGCTTTTGAAAATCGTCGAAAATAGACATATGTGCACATGTATAGGACTTTGTGGACACCACTTCTATATCAACGAAGCATAATTCAGCTTTCATATTTCATACAGGCAAAATATAGGGTATAAAGATGTGCAACGTCAAGGTTTCAGTTTGATCGAAGCAAAATTGACAAATTGACAGGCTTTTGAAAATCGTCGAAAATAGACATATGTGCACATGTATAGGACTTTGTGGACACCACTTCTATATCAACGAAGCATAATTAAGCTTTCATATTTCATATAGGCAAAATATAGGGTATAAAGATGTGCAACGTTAAGGTTTCAGTTTCATCGAAGCAAAATTGACAAATTGACAGGCTTTTGAAAATCGTTGAAAATAGACATATGTGCACATGTATAGGACTTTGTGGACACCACTTCTATATCAACGAAGCATAATTCAGCTTTCATATTTCATACAGGCAAAATATAGGGTATAAAGATGTGCAACGTCAAGGTTTCAGTTTGATCGAAGCAAAATTGACAAATTGACAGGCTTTTGAAAATCGTCGAAAATAGACATATGTGCACATGTATAGGACTTTGTGGACACCACTTCTATATCAACGAAGCATAATTCAGCTTTCATATTTCATATAGGCAAAATATAGGGTATAAAGATGTGCAACGTTAAGGTTTCAGTTTCATCGAAGCAAAATTGACAAATTGACAGGCTTTTGAAAATCGTTGAAAATAGACATATGTGCACATGTATAGGACTTTGTGGACACCACTTCTATATCAACGAAGCATAATTCAGCTTTCATATTTCATACAGGCAAAATATAGGGTATAAAGATGTGCAACGTCAAGGTTTCAGTTTGATCGAAGCAAAATTGACAAATTGACAGGCTTTTGAAAATCGTCGAAAATAGACATATGTGCACATGTATAGGACTTTGTGGACACCACTTCTATATCAACGAAGCATAATTCAGCTTTCATATTTCATACAGGCAAAATATAGGGTATAAGATGTGCAACGTCAAGGTTTCAGTTTGATCGAAGCAAAATTGACAAATTGACAGGCTTTTGAAAATCGTCGAAAATAGACATATGTGCACATGTATAGGACTTTGTGGACACCACTTCTATATCAACGAAGCATAATTAAGCTTTCATATTTCATATAGGCAAAATATAGGGTATAAAGATGTGCAACGTTAAGGTTTCAGTTTCATCGAAGCAAAATTGACAAATTGACAGGCTTTTGAAAATCGTTGAAAATAGACATATGTGCACATGTATAGGACTTTGTGGACACCACTTCTATATCAACGAAGCATAATTCAGCTTTCATATTTCATACAGGCAAAATATAGGGTATAAAGATGTGCAACGTCAAGGTTTCAGTTTGATCGAAGCAAAATTGACAAATTGACAGGCTTTTGAAAATCGTCGAAAATAGACATATGTGCACATGTATAGGACTTTGTGGACACCACTTCTATATCAACGAAGCATAATTCAGCTTTCATATTTCATATAGGCAAAATATAGGGTATAAAGATGTGCAACGTTAAGGTTTCAGTTTCATCGAAGCAAAATTGACAAATTGACAGGCTTTTGAAAATCGTTGAAAATAGACATATGTGCACATGTATAGGACTTTGTGGACACCACTTCTATATCAACGAAGCATAATTCAGCTTTCATATTTCATACAGGCAAAATATAGGGTATAAAGATGTGCAACGTCAAGGTTTCAGTTTGATCGAAGCAAAATTGACAAATTGACAGGCTTTTGAAAATCGTCGAAAATAGACATATGTGCACATGTATAGGACTTTGTGGACACCACTTCTATATCAACGAAGCATAATTCAGCTTTCATATTTCATACAGGCAAAATATAGGGTATAAAGATGTGCAACGTCAAGGTTTCAGTTTGATCGAAGCAAAATTGACAAATTGACAGGCTTTTGAAAATCGTCGAAAATAGACATATGTGCACATGTATAGGACTTTGTGGACACCACTTCTATATCAACGAAGCATAATTCAGCTTTCATATTTCATATAGGCAAAATATAGGGTATAAAGATGTGCAACGTTAAGGTTTCAGTTTCATCGAAGCAAAATTGACAAATTGACAGGCTTTTGAAAATCGTTGAAAATAGACATATGTGCACATGTATAGGACTTTGTGGACACCACTTCTATATCAACGAAGCATAATTCAGCTTTCATATTTCATATAGGCAACATATAGGGTATAAAGATGTGCAACGTCAAGGTTTCAGTTTGATCGAAGCAAAGTTGACAAAATGACAGGCTTTTAAAAATCGTCATAAATCGACATATATGCAAACGGAGTGGACTTCAAGGAAGGGTGTCCAGCTTAGATATTGCATAGGGGTAATATTTAGGGTTTCACGGGGGATATTGCTGCTCTCTGACAGCATCTAGTTATTCTCTGCATTCCCGCATTGACTGCCAGGTGTCCGGTAACCGGGTTACTGGCGACGGCGTGTGCGGATGACTCCATCCGCATATTCCGCGAGGACACGACGACGGCGGCCGATGCCGTCAACCAGCCGTCATTTGCACTCGTACACACCATCCACAAGGCGCACGGCGAGGACGTGAACTGCGTGGCGTGGAATCCGCGCCGACCGGGGCTGCTGGCCTCCTGTAGCGACGATGGCAGTGTCAGACTCTGGCAGGTGGACTTGGGATCGTAGTCCTGCCTCTGTTAGTTCGTGATGTCTCTTTTAGAATGTCTAGTTAGGAGTATTAAGATGTGGTGTCATCGTGATGTTGCTTAACGCATGAAAGTGCAGTCAGATGTTGAGGAGTAGGTAACCATTTTCTCCTCAGGGGGTAGTTGGAGAGCGACGGGTGGGGGAGGAATTGGGAGCTCTAATGTTGAGGAGTAGGTAGCCATTACTGCCTCGGGGGGGGGGGGGGGGGTAGGTGGACAGCGGCGGGGAGCAGGGGGGGGAGGCTGATTGGGAGCTCTAATGTTGAGGAGTAGGTAGCCATTACTGCCTCGGGGGAGGGGGGGGTAGGTGGACAGCGACGGGGAGCAGGGGGGGGGGGGGGCTGATTGGGAGCTCTGATGTTAACCGGAGTTCCTCTGTCGAGCAGAAGAGTTGACTTAATATGTGTCAGTAATAGAAATAACCTGACTGCGTCTTGTGGGTATGGAGCTAGTGTGAAACCCGCTTTGGAAACTTTAATACAATTTATTTTACAAAAAAAAAAAAAAATTCTTGACACTGATTTTAATATCAGTTGTTAATTGGGACTTGTGTTATTTTCGTAATATAAAAATACTACTGGTAACCTGGAGCCACTGATCATGCTTATCCGAGAAAGGCCGTGGGTGGGTGTTTTCCCTCCCTTTCCCTCCGGGAATCTGGATCCCCTGGTAATGCTTATCCGAGAAAGGCCGTGGGTGGGTGTTTGATGGGTGTTTGGCTTTTACATTTAAAGCTGAATAACTCGTGTAAAAATTATGAAATACAGTGTTGCCAGACATAGCGTTTTTAAACGTGATTCACGTTTTTTTCGTCGTTTCAGAAAACCTACGTTTTTCCTACGTTTTTTCATTCACTTACGTTTTTTTAGCGTTTTATCGGCATTCAGAGCGGTATGATAAATTGTTCCAGAAATCGATGCTGGAAACAATCCGGAATAAAATATCTGAAAACTTCGCTCGCGCCTTCGGCGCTCGCCTTATTCAATGATTTATAGTGAATATCGGCGTACTTTATGTAGTGGCAACAATGTCTTAATGAGTTTTTATTGTCGACCTTAAAAAAGGCTTTTGAACCTATCACACCAAATAAAGCTTTGTTTTGTTGGGTGGGGAGGCTTCTTTCTCGGGATTACCCTTCCCTCTTCTATTTATTTTATTCACACTATTTGTATAAATGATTAAGTGTTAATTGTTCACCATTTTGTTTTGTTACTAATATTTAGATATGTTTGAGTTCCAAAGGTAAATCTTGCGACGAAAACCTGTTCATTTCTGCTGCTTTGCAAGCTTTGATCCGAGTTCATCTGTCTGTCAGGCTATGCATATTATGGTAAGCATTTTTTATTTTGTAAAATAATACTATCCATTGATATGTGGTGACTAAATAGTTGATTCTTAAAGTTATATGGTCAAATTATTATAAACACTGTATTCTGTGGTATGAAAAGTATTTCAATTAGTTGTGATTCAATATTGGAATATGGAATGGTTTCGTCAGTGTTCCTGTTTACTTGGTTTTCCTAATACATGAATGTATAAGAAAAAAATTATGTTACAGAAATAAAATGGAACACAAATCACATAATGCTTTTATTGCATTTCATGCCATTTACTTGAAGATTATTTCAGCATAGATATTTAACATGCTCCAATATTCTTGGTTGAAATAAATTTTTAACCGATTGGCAGCCTTTCATGTTTACGGCCCTCTTGAAATGATGAAATTACTCCTAACCCAATACATTTCTCTATCAAAGAGAGGTTTTTGCTTTTAAACATTCATTTAGGTACCGTGGTAGTAGCGAGAGAATAAAATCTCTTTTAATTTTAACACCACATCTACTCTTTATTAGTCCCCCGACCCGCGCATGCGCGGAGCGGAGGACTATAGTTTTCGGGTTTGTTCGTCCATCTGTCCGTCATTTTGTCTGTCCGTCTGTCCGTCCGTCCGTCTGTCCGTCTGTCTGTCCGTCTGTCTGTCAACAATTGAGGGTGGGTCCCGTTTCCGTCGCAGATCTCAAAAACTACGGGGTGGATTCAAATGAAACTTTACGTACGTACAGAGGAGTGACCCTAGTTGTGCATCTCGGTATAGGTTTTGCCCATCATCGAATAATAACGCTGTGAGACTTCGTCAAAAATGGACAAATCTTATCAATAGATTTTATGACACAGGACTTTGTTTCTGTCGCTGATCTCTAAAGCTGCTTTGTTGATTCAAAAGAGAAGAGGCCCTAGTTGTGCACTCAGTATAGGTTTTGCCCATTGTCGAATGATTGGGCTGTAAGACTTCATGAAAAATCTAAAAATTTGATCAAGAATGCTCATGAAACAGGATTTCTTTTCCGTAGCAGATCTCCAAAGCTGATGTGTTAATTCCAATGGTACAACCCTAGTTGTGCACCTCGGTAAAGGTTTTGCCCATCGGCGAACAGTGTGGTTGGATGACTAAAATTGTCCAATGATGATCCCAGTTAAGAGGAACATACTGTTGAATTTAAGGCAACACCTTAACTAAGTATTTATACTTGCTTTCCATGAAAATTTGGCTATTATGTTAATCTTGCGCACGTTTGCAAATGCATCTGTCTTTCTCAAGGATTGGGGGCAGCGGGGGACTAGTCAGTTTCACTGACAGCCTTGTTAAAGGGAAGAACAAACACGTTAATTTACGCGCAATGTGAAGATCATGGTAACTTCGGCTTTTTTAGTCAGTTTATGTTAAGTTTATAAGGAGTCTTGGGAAAGTTGGAGGAAGAAGAGTCCCACATAAAAATGGATATTGGAGTGACGAAAGCAAGGTAAAGTGATTTATTTGACATTAAGTATTATATTAACAAATTACTCACGGTTCTCTGGACACATGCCATCATTCATTTTGCATGTCCTGTATGGTGTTATTTAAGTATGCGGCTAGAGCAGTCTTTATGAGAAACATTCCTATCAAAAATCAATTTTGATTTTATATAATTTCGGGATAAACTCAAGCTTAAATCACAAAGACTGAAAGGGAATGGCACCCCTTGCCTCTTGAGCTGTTAGTGAAGTGCTATTTTTTTCAGCTTGTAATGGAGTGATGTAATTTTGATGACTCCAAATGTAAATTTCTTATATTTTCAGGAGAAGATTTGTGCTTCTGTCAACGATGCCTTTGATATGAGTTTTGTATGAGATTGGAGAAAGAAGAATCATCCCACAGACTGTTTTTGATTAAGTTTAGTTAAGTAAAATTCATTTGCTTTCTCAATTGGATATGTTTCGACTTTCATTTTTTATTGTTATTTTCCCCTTCTCAATGATAAGAGGTACGAGACTTACGGGCTCATGGCCCGTCTAAGCCATATCTGTCCTGTATGATTATGATATGGTTTTTTTGGGCCTTTCAGGCCCTCCCTCGGGGAAAGTTTTGTTTCTCTCAAAAAGGTGGCCTATTTTTGAATTGTATTTTTTATTATTTTTTTGTCCATTTTCCTAGATGAGAGCGACGAGACTTGCGGGCCTTGGGCCCCATATTCTCCATATCATAACATACCAATCCTTCACATATTAGTAGCCCGCTCCTATATCCATGATAAGTGTAAAAATGATATGGTGGGTTGGGCCTTCAAGGCCCTCCTCTTATGCAAGTTTTTGTTCCTCTTATAAGGTGACCTTTTTTTCGGCATATCTCATTGAGACTGCATTCTCTGTTTTTTTGCAGGGGTTTTAAGAGGTGGAATGGCTCGTTTTTTTCCAAACTGTTTTATTCAAAATGTAATTCAAATACAATATTCAATAGAATACTTTACAGGACTTAGGTAAAATAAAGGGTGATTATATCAAAAAGACATAATTTTCTTATTAATTAACCTTGAATACAACATGAATACGAAATATAAAATATTAGTAACTGTGTATGAATATTACCCTTAGATATGTATAAAAGATCGGCTTACCTTTTTTTATTTTAATCAGCATGAAGAGGAGCTGTTTGAAGATTAATGTTTCTTTATGTCATATTAATTCACAATCATGTTAAAAAATGTATATAGATAATAAAATAAAAAATATTTCAGGAATCTGATGCGCAAGGGACCTTCCTAGCTACAAAATCAGATGAACTGTGAAGTTTAGCGACAAAATATAATGAACTGTGAAGTCTAAATTGCGTTGCTGTTTCTAAGTAAGTGTAGTAGTCCGATCAATATGATATGAAAGTGTCGATATATATTTTATTTATGCAGTCTTTGTAAAAGGATAATACGCGTAAAAGTTGTGTGTTAAATACAACATATAATAGCATAAGAGTTAGCAGAGAGTATAGTGTTTTTATCCCCCGTAAAACGGATGGATATCGCTTTGAGCATGTCTGTCAGTCTGTCTGTCTGTCTGTCCATCTGTCCCACTTGATGGTATGCACCTTGTGGAGCCCACTTCTCAATCAATCAAAGTGATTTCAGCTTTTTATTATTTATATAACAAATAATGAAGAATATAGATATACAACGTCAAGCTTTCCGGTTTGATTGACTAAAAATTGTCAAAATTACGGCCCTTGGAAATGATTTTTTTTTTCAGATATAATCGCAGAAGTGAATGAAATGGCCTCTTGGAAACAAAAGTATCGTGAAAATTGGGAAAGTGAGCGCGATGACAATAACGATTTAATAGGGACATGGTGCAAAGCGTCCACAAAAGACATATATTCAGGTCATTGCATTTGGTGCGACTGTGATTTACTTGTAAGTCGGAACGGGAAGAAGGCCCTCAAACAGCATTCTCAAAAGACAAAGCACCTGAATTCTCGCAAAGACAGACAATCACAAGCTAAATTGTCCTTCAATAAGTCTTATGCCCCGAAAAATGATGATAGGGTTTTGGAGAACGAGCTTCGAATGGCCTTATTTTTTGCGGAGCATGATTTGTCTGCAAACCTTTCAGATGCGATGGTCAACCTGATCAAAGTGATGTGCTCGGACTCTGATTCGGTGAAAAATGTATCCTGTGGTCGAACCAAAATAGGATACATGATAACTGATGCCATAGGTCCTTGTTTTCACCAGAGTTTAGTAGAGGATTTGAGAACCCATAAATTTTCCTTGCTTTTAGACGAAAGCAACAAGAAATATCAAACGAAGTTTCTACATATTCTCGTGCGATATTTTTCCCCAGACGAAAAACGTGCTGTAACGCGCTTCTACAAAGCTCTTGTGGTAAACAAAGGAACAGCTGAAAATATAGTTGCCGCAATTGAGAGGACATTTTCAGAAGACTCGGTTCCTTGGGAAAATGTCATACATGTCATGACAGACTCCCCAAACGTCATGCGAGGGACTAAAGGAGGTGTTGTTACACTCATTAAGAAAAAGCACTGTCCCAATCTACTCGACGTCTATGGATGTTCTTTACATCACGTGAGCAATGCGGTTAACTCTGGGACAGCAAAACTCGGTGATGAACTTGAAGATTTTATCGTAGACATACACTCCTTTTTCAAGCACCGAGTCAACAAAGCTGACGACTTCCGTCAAATACAGGACGAGTTTGATTTGCCCAACCACAAGATGCTCCGTTTTGTTGGAACCCGATGGTTATCAATATACAGTGTAAGTGCAAGAATCGTTGAACAATGGCAAGCATTAGAGCATTTTTTCAATGAATTGCGGAACACTGATACAGCTACAGCAAAACAGGGCGCAGCAAAACGAATAAGTCATCGCCTCAGTGATAAACTGATTTTATGTAAACTTCAGTTTCTGGTTACTGTTCTACCGCGACTGCAGAGGTTTGAGAAGATGTTCCAAAGTAAAGCCACAAAAGTGCATTTGCTATTCAGGGAGATGGTCGAATTACTGAAAGATTTGATGGCACAATTTGTGAGGACAGATGTTTTGAAAAATGCAGATACTGCAGAAAAACTCCTGATGATAGATTACAAAAACACTCAATATCAAATAGAAGATGGAATGCTTCCCATTGGAAATGCCAGAACTACTGCAGAAGGACTAAAAGACGGTGACAAAAGGCTATTTTACCTATCTGTACGAAGTTTTTATATGGAAGTCACAAAGAGACTCAAAGAAAGTTTGCCTTTGCGTTGTGAAATTTTGGCTGACCTCAAGTTCATAGACCCCTCCCAGCGAAGGGAGCTGTCGTGCGTCGATTCTGTGAGGCGTTTGGCTGAACAATTCACGAAACTAGATTCTTGTATTGACGTCGATATGGTTGAAGCTGAGTGGCAAATCTACGCCCTTGAAGATTTCTCCGAGGTAGGTCTATTTTTACAATAATACTATAACAATAATACTACCTCACAATAAAATCAATATAAAATGCATTTACGAAGTAAATGACGAAAATACATGAAGATGAACATTAACAAGTACGGATACTGTTATAAATTACTATGTTTGGTCTTTTGGTAGTAGGAATTCCATCTCTTCTTACTATTTACATTTATAAACTCTCTTATATGTCTATTAATATTCAAGCAAATATAAGACTCAATGTATATTTATTTACGATATTTCATAATTCAATTTGATAAATGGGTCATTTTTAGGTGGAGGACAATCCAAATATTGATGAATTTTGGGAAGTGGTGCGGCAGAAAAAGACCGTCGGTGGTGAGGTGAAATACCCGAATCTTACTGCAATGATGCGAATCGCCACTTCCTTTTGCCACGGTAATGCTGACACAGAGAGGAGCTTTTCGACATCCGCGCTCATTTTGACGAAACAAAGAAATCGTCTTCAGACTGAGATGCTCAATGGCCTATTAACCATTAAGGATGCACTTGCATATGCAGGCCAAAGTTCTGCTAGTATTGCGATTTCAGAAAATCTTAAATCATATGGACGAAATGCATATCCGTCCTATTTAAAACGACAGCAGCTCGAAAAAGAAAATGAAATAAAGGAAGCGAAAAGGTTACAGAAAGAGCAAGAAGAAAAGGAGTTTGCAAAAAGGCTGCGAGAGGTTGCAGAAGAACAAAAAAGAAACATTCGTTGGCAGAAAAGATGAAGCGGCTCGAGGCTGACAAAGAGAAAGCAGCTAGAATACAAGAAAATGCACAGAAATTGATGAAAGAAGCTCAACAAGAAATGGCGAAGGCAAAAGAAATAAACACAAATACCATGAAGAGAGAAAAAGAAATAAAGAAGATTCAAAAAGAGGTTGTGAAAAAGCAGCTTCAAACGAAAGTTACAACAAAACGGCCATACACCTTCAGCACACAACCTAAAATAGCATTCAAAATCCCCAAGAGAAGCGACATGAACTGACATTTTTCCAGGTGATTACTCCATAGCAGCGGACCTGCGCCGTTATGGTGCTGACGAACTAACAACAAACTACAAACAATACGCTGAACATCCTTTTTTGCTAGAAAAGGCCAATATGATGAAGTGTGATTTAGCGACAGTGTTTCATACCATCATTCAAGAAGATTTCTCGTCAACTTCCTTGCTTGAGGCTATTAAGAATGAGGGAAAGGAAACAAGGCAACATGGGCAATGGTCATCTGTTCTCCAACTCTTGGCTTGTAGCACGGTTTTAGGAGTTGATATAACCTCTGTATTCCCCGATGTGGATAACTACGCCCGTCCACTGTTTCATGGTGTAGTCAAACCTCTGCACACAAAAAGGTTGCATTTCAAAGACATGAAATTGCGCAACCAGCTTGTTATAATGTGGTCTAGATGCCAATTAGACCAAGAGTCTAAATTTTTCACCCCTGACCACGTGGTTTCATTAGTAAAAAAGTAAAAATTGTATAGGAAGTTATTAGTATCTCCCCAGAGATATTCATAATCTTATAGAAATTGTCGTTTTTAGGATGTAATAGCTCTTAATTGCTATATCTTTTAGACTATTCGATGGAATAATTTGAAACTTTCAGGGTTTAAAGAAATTGTGCTGCATTGTACATTGCAGTTAAGAGTGGTGACATTGATCCGGCTTACATTAGTGTAGCATGACGAAATATAAGATCCTCCCTTTTTACCTATTTCTCAGTAATTGCACGGTCTTTTTATATAATCTCAAAGTATACACAAGTTGATATATTGAGTAACAGAATCAATATGTTAAAAAAGAATTGATATTGGAAAAATTTTGAGTAAATATGACTTACTGTTTTCACGCTAAAATCTTGTGCTGACAGTAAATATTGTTGGCTGCCACTGCTTTAGAACTTGCGGAACTTTGTCATAATTTAAGTGTGTTACATTAAGCGAGTTAAATGCTGTAGTATACGTGTTTTTTCCTTTTTATGAATTCAGATATCAGATGTAATAACATATACGCCCCGTTCTGTAGTGGAACACGGATTGAAGATGGAGTCAACGCTGTTATCTTGCCGTGGCCTACTGCAGAGTGGGGCGAAGAAAAGAAACGAAAATTATGCTAAATATTAACTCGTATCCTAGTTATAGAATTAATTAATAATTATCAAACAACTTTTATGTAAAGCATATAGCGCGTATGCAAGAGCTTGTTCAAAGTAATATTAATGTCTTTTAAATTTTTCATCCAAGTTTTACATTCAGTTTTAGCATGTTCTTATTGTGATGATGAATAAATGCATGTGAAATGGACAATAGAATATTCAAAAAACAAAAAAAAAACATAAAAAAAGTATTCATTGAATATCACACGATTCTCTTTGGCAATTTATATCTATATGGAGTGATAACTTGAAAAGAGTATTAAACGTTTATTTTTATTTTTACATTTTAGTGATTGAATTAAGTTAAATTCAAATTAAGTATTAATTTCTAAGACGATATATGCGATGCATTCTGCATTTATTCCATGTGATATTATTCCAAGAATTAGGCTTTTGCATTTTTCTGATATGCATTTATTCAAATATACTCGATGTATTTTGCTATAAGGGTCTTGTATTTTTGTTACTTTGTTATCTCAGGGAAGGGAAGTCCCTAGACATAACTGACAAAGTTATGATCTTTATTCTTGTTTTGTATTAAATTTTTTGTGAAAGCTAAACCACATGTGGTAAATCACATTCTAATGTTTTCTTAAATATACATGATGTGTAAAAATGTTCGCATAAATCATGCGAATCTCTTACATTTGCTTCATCAGTTGTAATGGTAATTATACGTACATGTATATTTTTGTGATTGATTTAGCATTTACTTAAGGACATGTGCGCCACCTGATGAGCAGTGTAACGATATTGAAAAAAGTTCAAAATGTTTGCTGTTTTTCCAGGCTGTAAAATTCAAATTTTCAACTATTAATAACTTTTTTCACAGACGAACGATTTCGATTAAACTTCATTATATAATGTAGAATATCTCAATATACCACCACCCAAAAAATAATGAAAATTGAACTTGTAGAAAAAATCGGCCTCAGTGGCGCGAACCACCTTAAGCTGATATTTTTGGTCATTTTACGTATTATTACAGATATACCGTTCTTGTGTTTTAGCTGAAGTATGTTCATTTATTATTATAAAAGCGCCCACCTTTTATTATACACTTTTTGTAATTTTTGGTATCCTTCTCCGAATTTCCAAACAAATTGGCGTATGGAACAAGTTGCATAAATGTGCAACTTGTAAGTGAATTTGATTTTTTTTTGTTTTTCAAGAAGTTTGCTTTTTGTTGAATGTATAAACTATTTAGTCAACACAAATAAAATGAAAAAAAAATAGAATATAAAGTTATATTTGTAAAGCATTGGTATTTTATAAGGCTTCTCGAATTCAGGAATACTTTTCAAAGTATAAATAATTTACCTTGTGAATTTTTAACATGTATTTGAAAGTTTAATAAAAATTTGTAGGTTTATGGAGGCGAATATGTAATCCGGTCCTAGCTTGCAAGGCAGTAGAATCAACGGTTTCGGTATATACAATAAATCAATGAGCTTTTATCATAATGGCTACAGGTAAGAAATTTTTTATGCCATCTAATACAGATAACTTGTTTATTATATAATAAATGATTTCGACAACCGCAATATGTCCTACCTTTGTAGAAGATATCAATGTATTTATGTATCACCTTAGTCCTGAAATTTTGTACTTTGTTTATCACTGTTACCGCTAAAAGGACCCGAAATAACTTTCAAACACATTAAAATATCATTTAAAGGCAATTTTTGGATCACGTTTTTTTCACGTTTTTTTCGTGTTCGAAACGCTGATTATCACGTTTTTTTTGCCCGATTTCCTCACGTTTTTTTGTCGAGGGGTGCTGGCAACACTGGAAATACGTTTGAACATAATAAAAAATATAAACGCAATGTACTATCAATAATATCAAGCTTTCAGTTTATTTTCATAGTAACCAGTGTGACCACTACTCCCCCTCCCTTCCTCCCCCTCCCTCATCTCCTCAGCTGCCCTCCCTTCCCTTTATTTGAGGCACTGAAACCACCTGCGTTTCAAAACAGGAATGGAATAAAGTTCTGATAATGAAATCGGCTTGTAATGCGTCATCGCCACAAGAAACTAAGCTGCTAAAGTTAAAAAGAAGACACTAATAACAAAAAAAAAAAAAAAAAAAAATAGGTCAACTATTTCGCGCATTCCATTAATGTGATGTCGTCACTGTGTTCACAGTAACATCACTTCTTGGTAAACCACAGTGCGCTGTCGTCCCTTACTGAATTTGTTACAGCATTGAGCCAGTCGCTTGGCACATTGCCAACTGTTTTTCAGAGTCGCCCCGGTAACGTTACTCACATCGGGGCTTTTAAGCATGAAAATCACAATCTTTATGGCGTAAAACGAATATTGCAATTGTTGGCAAATGCTCAGGACTAACGTCCATGCAGCGCTGTCCAGTGGCTTCGCCTTGATGACGTCGAAAGTACGGATTGTGTAGTGGGGTAAATTACAGATGAGAAATGTTAACCCCAAGACAGGATAAACTGTTTGTGTGAATGTGTTGATCAGCTCTGTGCTCAGGTGAAATTGTTGGCGCAATTCATATGCTGACTTGAGCGGCACTGTGACGTCATTGTCCTCGTTTTGGGGTGGCGTGTGACGGCGTCGTGTGCTGACGTACATGAGAAGAAGAACGAAGACGGCACCGAGAGGCATGAAGACGGATAAAGTCGTATCCAGCAACTGCCACCAGTGAGCAAACTTGAGATCGGGAGCATTTGGACGACCTGAAATCGAGGCTATGGTAAACATGCAGAAATCATCGACGAGTCGGCCGAAGCCCTTCAGGTCCTCGGCGATACTGACGATCCCTATGGTCCAGAAATAGTGTATATTCACACACATGAAGACCACAGCTAAAATGGCTAGGGTATCCTTGACGTATCTGAAACGGATCGTAAACACATTATAGTGGAGGGAAGGGGGAGGGGGTGGGGGTAGGAGAGGGGGGTCCAAGGATACCCCCCCCCCTCCTTCCTTATATTCGGAAAAATATAGGCGTTAAATTGTGTTTCACATAAAAGTTTGATTGGTAAAACCTCTACTTCTGGTGATTTTATGTTAACTCCCACCGATTGACCGAACCGACCGATTTCATCTGTGTTTTACAAGGAATGTGTGTGAGATTTCATGGCATTCTGGAGAGTGCGTGGAATTAGTACAGTTTTCTAAATTTGAAAAGTTTAAAATAATGCTTCAAATTAAAAATTGTTAGACTGTTCTAATATATTAATATTCATATTGATGGTGACAGCAGTATCCAACGTAAGGCCCATTTTCACTACGGAGGGGAAGGTAAAATTTTACATATGTATTTCAGTATTTGGTCGATAATCATTGTGAAAACTTGTGTGGCATTTAAAATATTTAAAATTTTCTCCATGAAAAATTAAAATTTCCATCGGGACAGTTAGTGGATGAATTGATTTTGAATTTTTTCTATCGTAAAACGAATTCCATAGGATTTTCCTGAAATTCATGATTGCACAGATTCAATGTAACAGACACAGATCGTTAGCGGGTGGGATTAAGAATGGAGGTTCACGGTCAGCTTGGTGATACTCGAAATTGTAGCACTGACCCTCTAAAATCGCCGAGTTAATGACTAAATAACATTTCCACATTGGAAAAGGAAAAAGTGTAAAAATTTTAAGGAGGAAATTTCGATTGCAATTTGACACTTGTACTTAAAATAACTGAGACAAGCTGGTGTATGAGGCAGCATGTGCAGACGTAATTTATACATGAATGACGTAAGCAAAAGCAGACGTCATTGATATATGGATGACGTAAACAGCATAGGTCATTTATACACGAATGACGTAAGTAGAAGCTGACGTCATTTATCCATGAATGACGTAAGCAGAAGCTGACGTACGAGGAAGTGAGGTTGATAGCAGCATGCGGTCGGCGATGGAGATAATACATCTCTCCCGCGATGACGACCATAAGCCAGTTGTAAAGTGCCACCGCGAGGTTCGTTAAAAACGAGAAGACCTTGCAGTTTAAATCAGACCGCTTCTTCATAGTCTTCAGTAAATTAAATCTGCAAACAAGTGGAGAGGAAGTTTTAACTTAATTACATTTATTTCTTGGGGGGAAATACTTTGCAAAGACCCCCGGAGGAGGGGAGGTGGAGGGGCACTCACCTACCAATTGGCTACCATGCATGTCTTGAGTTTTTATAACGACCCCTTAACGCAGAGTACTAATTTTGAAATAGGACCCCTTTAAAAAAACGCGGAGAGCAGTTCCAACTGAACATCTCACTTTTTTCTTTTGCAAAACGAGCACTGAATGAGAATTACCGATCTCACCCCCCCCCCCCGCCTTTTTTTAAATTAAAAGTGGCACTCTTCAGACCGCGTCTGGCCTAAAAAATTACCCCGTTATCCGCGTTTTTTTTTTTTTTGGCGGGGGGGGGGGGCACGCATGGTAACACATATTATGCCAAGTGACCCCTCCCCTACGGGTGGGGGGGGGGGCATAGACAGCACACATATCCCCTGAATAAAGTATTTATTATATAGAAATTTATTCAATTTATCTATTTAGCTCATTAGGTGTGTTTGATACGCACACAACGCGCTATAAAGAAATGGGTGGAACCTTGAAATTATGTCGATGTACCCGATATGTCGTGATAACCGATATGTCGTGATAACCGATATGTCGTGATAACCGATATGTCGTGATAACCGATATGTCGTTATAACCGATATGTCGTTATAACTAATACTTTTACACACAGAAGAGTGCCTAATTGAACCACGCAATCATGTCTTCCTTGTACTATGTCATTCTGACGGCATCGGTGACACAATAGCTCTTTACATTGTTGCTATTAGCCAAGGGACACCACTTCATAATCCATTAACTGTTTTATGGATGGAAAACTAATGTCAACAAATCCTTCACTCATGAAAACTAATGTCAACAAATCCATCACTCATGAAAACTAATGTCAACAAATCCATCACTGATGAAATTTGGTGTTTGGATCTAACCTAATTCCAAATTTAATAAATAATTTCATTACTCTAAAATTTTCAAATTTTTGGATAATAGGTACTATTAAAAAAACAGAAAGAAAGAAAAGAAAGAAAGAAACGATACTCACCCTCGTAGACTCTCGTACCAGCCGTTGCCACAGTGTACAACCAATAGAAATATATCCAGTACAGTTAGTGTCATCAGAAAACCACATGACGGGAAGGGTCCAGTGGACAACTTCCAAAATGTCTTGAGGCAGAAAATATTCCCAAACAAAGCAATAATTAACACAATAGGCGGTAGGGTGATTTTTAAAATTCGTTCTGAACTATCAATGACGTAATCCGTGTGATCGTATTCGTCAGAATAGAGCGAGAAATTGCCCCAGTCGTCTAAATCAAAGCCGTAAGAAAGTTCTTTCTCGTTCGTTGGATGCGCAGTCATGGTGTGTGCTGCTACACTCGCTTACTTGTGAAGAGATCTGAGGCATCGCAATCATTAATGGCAGCTTTTTAGTTCAAATGCTTTTCTGTTTTTTTTTCCCTGTTGTCAGTGGAGTAATTTGTCGTTGATCTCACAATAGGGAAGTTCATTATTGATGGAGAAAGCTGAAACACTCACATGTGAAACCTTGTCTTTATTTCGCTGTTTAATTTTCAGTTTCGATGAGCTTTTTAATTTTGAGGTCACAAATGAATTGCCCCTTCAGAAACACGTTCCTTGTGTGATCGTGTTTACGTATTAACAGATTGGCATATATATGCAATTTGTGTAATACCTGAAAACTAAGGAAATATTGTCAATGAACAGGAATATAACGTCCCAAGAAACAAAGAAGTCTACTGATCAGACCTGAAACAACGAATAATTTAACAGCATTAAATTCAAAGCATGGTCCTTCAATCAGCATTATACATAAAAGGAGCATTATGCCATGAAGAATGCTGGACATCTTCCCCCGGTGAACTGCCCCCTTTTCCATCGGTCAACTGCCTCCTTTTTGCAACCCAGTCAACTGACCCCTTTTTTGCAACCCGGTCAACTGCCCCCTTTTGCAACTCGGTCTGCTCCACAATTACCTACCCCCTTTGTCCGCGTTTTTTAGGATACGTATGGTAACACATATGATACCAAGTGACTCCCCTGGATCTTATTCACTCACGCAAATGGTAACAAATGGTACCAAGTGACTCCCCTGGATCTCATACGCTCGTGTACTTGTTATCGGTGATCGTCGCTGACTTACGTGCAATTGACAGAAGTGTAAGAAACGATTGATCAATTCATTATCGCTCATTGAGAAGGGATCAGTACACCAATTGGGTTTGATCTCGAGTAATTGTAATCCAAATGATTGCAATTACAGTATAAATGGAAAATATTTTGGGTTGTGTTAAAAATATTATTTTTATTGTGAAGCAATTAACCCAAATGGATCCAGTCGTAATGCTAATATTTATAAAAACCAGCGTATGTGCGGATATACGCTGGTAAACTCTTTCATATTTTATAGCAATCATTATTAGCTGGTCTTTTCTTTCACATTCAACATGATATAAAGGTGGGAAAATTTTTATAACATTTCTAAACTATTTACTTGTTCTGTATTTGTATCAAACAAATTATATTTTAGGGAATTCGGGTATTCCCTGACCCTTCACATGAACGAATAGGTGAATTTCCCGGCGTTTTCCCGGGCTTTTTAAGAGATTTCCTTGGCGGTCGAAACGAATATGTGAATTCACTGTTTATTTCAGGGAATACGCGCATTCCCTGGTTTCACGAATTCCCAGTAATACACGCCAGGGTTTACTGTATTCAAAACAGTCGCTTTGTGTGTGTGTGTTTTTGTGTTGTTTAACATAGAGCACAATAATATTCCTGATTCAAAACATTTGTGTCTGCTTCTTTATAACTGCAAAAAAATACACTGCCGAAAAAGTAAAGGCACTCACTTAATTGCACTCAATATTCATACGACAGCGGCTACTTCGATCGCGACCAGCCAGCCCGAACACTCGCGTAACGTCTAAAATACATCTATACTAGATCGGCAATATCGGCAACTTCGTCGGCCGATGTATCGGTTGCACATAGGATTAACTATGGCCCGACGCATAATAGATATAGCGGCTTCGTACATCGGATATACATCGGGCCGATATATCTTTAATACGTCGGGCCACCGTCGGAAATATCCCTACAAACTCTTCGACGTCGGACACCAACCGTCGGCTATACGTCGGTTATACGTTTATATTCCGATGCATTTCCGACGAACTTCCGATGATTTTTATACGTAAAAAAATTATTTCTAACCTTAACTGACCCATTGAACCTTTACCAACCATTCATAATTCACATATTCATACATACACCATAGCATATCAATATACAACATAGCATATCTTTATATTGCAACTGAACACTAGTACTTACTCGGGTTTGAACCGGGGACCTCTTGCATCCTAGGCGCGGAACATACCTCTACTCCACGGCGGCTGGGGCTAGTTTACTGAGGCAAATGATAATTTTCAAGTATATTCATAATGCACCACTATTGATTCTTCATAACGTCCCCTACAAAACGTCAATCGATAAATTTCCGACGCCGAATAAGCATCGGAAAATATGCGTTTCATAGACGTATAAAAAATACGTATAATATACGATTGCAATATCGGCATCTTTTTTCCGATATATTTCCGACGTCGTTTATACATAGGAAAATATACGTTTTATAGACGTTTAAAAAAATACGTATAATACGCGTTGGCAATATCGGCATCTTTTTTCCGACGCTGTGGAATATGTGGAGCACTCGTACACAACGCAATATATATATATATATATATATATATATATATATATATATATATATATATATAGTTTTCATTTCAAGTTATGCGTGAAATACACAAATTTAGAGATCCATTGGAAATGGGTATATTTCCAACGTTTCACCGACAAATATAACTATATGTATGATATACGTATATTTTTATACGCATATTACATGCTTGTAATATCTTAAATAAAAAAATTAATTTTCGTCGGAATTCGGTATATTTCCGACGTATAGCCGATGCAGTGATATATTTGTATATTATACGATTATTGTAATCCGTCGGTTATACATCAGTAATATCGGAAGTACGTCTATGTCAGACGTTGGGCCAACATATACAAATATATGTATAATGTACGTATAAGTAAATACATCGAATATACGTATGCAATATCCGTTTCATTTTTTTACCATTGGTCGGAAGTTAATCTATTTCCAACGTATAACCAATGCATAAAAATATATGTATAATATATGCATTGAGAAATACGTGTAATATATGAATATAATATTTTTAGCCAAAAAAATTCCCGATTGGTCGGAAGTTCGTCGGAAAAAGATGTCGGCCCGATGAATATTTGCCAACATCTATTAAACTGGGGAAAATAATCATCGGGCCAACGTCGGTAACCGATGAACTTCCGACGAATGAGAAAAAAATGGAAATTCGACTATTGCCAACCTATAACCGATGCATTACCGATGCATCGAAGCCGATGCCGACGTTTTCCGACCTGGTTTATACCGTTCCGACGTCGGCCCGACGTTACGCGAGTGTTCGGGAGTTAGTCAACAAATTTTACATAGCGACAGGACGAACACCAGGTGAATGTTTCTATGAAAGCACTTTATTCAATCAACTACTTGGTATCAAAAAGCCATTGTGAATTCTTTATTATCGATTTCTAGCTAAAAAAAAAAAAAAGTCATTTATCAAATATTTTATACTAGAGTGAAATCTGTAAAGTTTCGGAAACAGTTACTACATCTATTTACCTTGAATAAATGCATTTTATTAAATGGTTCCAAATTAAAATGTTGGGATGAAATATTGTGCTGATTATTTCATTTTATACAAAAACAGTCCTCAACAGTTTAAGCATTATATTTATAGAATATCGCTCTCCAAAAGATCAGCACAGATTTATCGACGCGGCGACACCTGCTCAGTCACGCGCACATCACCCCGTAAAACGCGTATTATTGGTGTAACTGCTTTGCCACTCCAGGTATGGAATGGTCGTGGGTTGTCGTGACGTAGATAGATGCAGCGATTCGGAAATACAATGACTCCATAAATGTACTTAATACCCCAGGCAATACGTCACAAATCTCGAACAATGTTGCCCTCTTCAATTACACATCGCGCTTCGCCGATAGACAGCCAGCTTCTACCCACCGTCGTCCTTTAACTTATCGTCACTGCTTTTGGGCGGTCCTGGATAATATTACATTTGACGGATAAGGTCTCTTTGCCTTTTAATTGAAGAGCGCTACTTGGCTCTGTTCTGCACGTTCACGTAATTTTTTTCAAATTCAAACACAGCGGACTAGACTAGACAGTGACTAGAAAAAGCTAATCATAAATTTATTCAATATCAAATTCAAAAAACCATGGCCATTTTGCAGAGAGGACTTTGTATGAACCTATATGTTTTCAGATCTCTTATACACAGAAAAGGACAATGGCACAACAATGCCTGTTACTAACCCCGATATTGCAAAATGATAAGAGCTGGAATGCATTAAATCGTAATTGTTATAAATCAAGGCTAAATAGGAACGCTGAAATAAAAAACCAGAGCATCCTGTTCACCCCATATCAACGCACATGCATATTAATGAAAGGGTGGGCGAATCAGCATTATGTGGCTCTGCAATTATGTCACAATTAAATCATTTTAGCTGCCGATGCTTCAAGATCTTGCCAAACAGCTATAAACACTTCGTCTCACCGGAAATTACTTTTCAGGGCTTTCTAAAATTTTTGCTTCATTTTATTCGCAGTCCAGGTTTTTTCTGAGAAAATACACAAAGTTAGATTACATCTATCTTGCTTTAAGAAAACGTCTCGGCAATTTCCGAAAAGTTTGGAAAAATACAGTCACAGTTCAAAAGCTCATAATTGTCTTGCAAAGAGGTCAGTTGTTACTGCTGCTACTGTGAATCATACAAAAAATGACATCATATCTTCCACATAAATGGGAATATTTCAGATAAATATTTCCGGAAATTCCTGGTTTTCTAAACAAAAAAATCTCGAGAATGTTCTGACATTAGACGCTATTAATGTATCAGAAGGCAAGCCCAGTGTTCTGTTTACAAGGGGGGAAGGAGCGGGGAAGGAGAGTGGTGGTGGGGGGGGGGGGGTGGTTATCCCACCTCGCAATAGTTTTGCAGTAATGGCCCTGATCTTTGTGTCACTGTCGCTGATACATTGAACTCGGTGTGGGTCGCAAGAACGCTACGCCTACGTAATGCAGCAGTTGTAGTTAGTATTTGTCAAACATTGAACTCAATTCCTTACACATTTCATGTAATGTAAGTCGGCTTGAACTCTTTTTTTTCAGGGAAGCGCCCTTTATGCTTCTGTTGGCGGATCTCAAACTAATGGCATCACATTGATTTTACGTACATATTGTCTTGATAAATACAGCAGCATGTCAAGGCTTAATTTCACATTGTTTTATTCGTTTTTAAACGCCAACAGCTGTCGCAATGCACATAAATGCTTCTTTCTAAAGCTTTCTTTTACAGCTTCTATTTCATAGAGAATAAAGGCTTTATAACCTACCACTTTCAACGACTCCGCTACAAATGGAGATCTGTTCTCAATAGTTCATTGTTCCCTTGACTGTTTTTCGCGTAGTGCGTACAAAAATGTCTGCACAACTGCATGCATCTGGTTTTGTTGAATGTAGGAACAGACCCCCCCGGGCCAGACCCCCCTTTTTTGGTAGGAACAGACCCCCCCAGGAACAGACCCCCCCCATTTACATATATATATATATATATATATATATATATATATATATATATATATATATATATATATATATATATATATATATATATATATATATATATATATATATATATATATATATTATGTCCTGAGATATATTTTTTTAAATGTTTTTTTTATTTCATATATATATTTTTCTGTATTTTACAATTTTCACTTATTATTTTAAATTGCGTATTTATTAGTAATGCAACACCTTTTCATCACGATGAAAACATGTTCCAATGTCCTTTCATCATAATGAAAGGGATGAAAGGATGTATTGATGTTGTTTCATCGCAATTGCAATTTGATAAAACTATTAGCAATAGCACAATTAATGACTGTGAGATCACACAAATAACACAATTACAGAACTCAAATGCAATCAAAACCTCTCTGTCAAAACAATTAACGGAGATTCAATCTGCAGATTAGCGAAACACCCACACCCCGACCCACGAGCCGGAGATGTATTCAATAGAAAGTGAAAGTGATTCTGGATATCTGCTCGCTGCTCTGTTATCCCCAAAATAACTTGATTTTTAAAAATTTAATTTCACAGAGATACTGAAACATTATTATAATAATAAAAAATGGGGGGGGGGGGGGGGGGGTCTGTTCCTACCACTGCAAAAAAGGGGGGGGGGTCTGTTCCGGGGGGGGTCCGTTCCGGGGGGGTCTGTTCCGTTTACCGGTTTTGTTCCTTTCAAAATAAAACGCTAAATGTGGACCATCGCAATCGGTGCCAGGGCTTCGATTAATTTTTTACAGTTATCCAGTCATTTCACATACTGTTGTGTTGTCCAGTCATTTCATATACTGCTGTGTTGTCCAGTCATTTCATATACTAATGTGTTGTCCAGTCATTTCATATACTGTTGTGTTGTCCAGTCATTTCATATACTGTTGTGTTGTCCTTTCATCTCACATACTGTTGTGTTGTCCAGTTATTTCATATACTGTTGTGTTGTCCAGTCATTTCATATACTGTTGTGTTGTCCAGTCATTTCATATACTGTTGTGTTGTCCTTTCATCTCACATACTGTTGTGTTGTCCAGTTATTTCATATACTGTTGTGTTGTCCTTTCATCTCACATACTGTTGTGTTGTCCAGTTATTTCATATACTGTTGTGTTGTCCAGTCATTTCATATACTGTTGTGTTGTCCAGTCATTTCATATACTGTTGTGTTGTCCTTTCATCTCACATACTGTTGTGTTGTCCAGTTATTTCATATACTGTTGTGTTGTCCAGTCATCTCACATACTGTTGTGTTGTCCAGTCATTTCATATACTGTTGTGTTGTCCAGTCATTTCATATACTGTTGTGTTGTCCTTTCATCTCACATACTGTTGTGTTGTCTAGTCATTTCATATACTGTTGTGTTGTCCAGTCATTTCATATACTGTTGTGTTGTCCTTTCATCTCACATACTGTTGTGTTGTCTAGTCATTTCATATACTGTTGTGTTGTCCAGTCATTTCATATACTGTTGTGTTGTCCAGTCATTTCATATACTGTTGTGTTGTCCTTTCATCTCACATACTGTTGTGTTGTCTAGTCATTTCATATACTGTTGTGTGGTAGTCATCTCACATACTGTTGTGTTTCCTTTCATTTCACATACTGTCGTGTTGTGGTTTGGAACAGTCTATTTTTGTCAAATGATGAGTATAACAAAACAAGAAATGCGTAACTTCGTTCTGTAGAAATATTTTATTTCATATATATATGCTTTTTGTTTATTCTTAAGTTGATAGAAAACTCGCGTAAAAAATAATAATATTCAGATATGTCATGCGTACGTTTTGATTTTAACTAAAAGCATTAACAATTTCATTCAAATCCATTACATTTTGGCCAGAGACACTTGAACCAAAAGTAAAAACTATGGCATTTGGGTCACTGACAAAAACATTTTCCAGACCACAGCCTTAGTTAACATTTTAAAGTTTTATATTTACGTTCTTCGCATTTTTACTGCATCAGTGCAGTGCAACTTCCACTTCCGGGTGTGACGTCATACTTCGTACATCAATATCAACTGTATGCACGCTTCTGACCATCCCCTTTCACTCCTTCACATTTCTAGATTCATCTTCGATTAAAGAACTTTTTTCAGAATTTAATCTCTAATTTTTAAGCTCTGTCTATTTGTATTTTCTGAAGACCAAACATGTTGTTGAGAACCAGGGACTGATGGGTAAAACACGTGCCGGGTACGCGCGACAGCACGGCACTTCTGCCACCGATTGATACTGAGCGGACCTCTTTTGAGGAGGACGACACAGAGGGGTGTCTCCATTTGAGGAGGACGACACAGAGGGGTGTCTCCATTTGAGGAGGACGACACAGAGGGGTCTCTCCTTTTGAGGAGGACGACACAGAGGGGTCTCTCCTTTTGAAGAGGACGACACAGAGGGGTCTCTCCTTTTGAGGAGGACGACACAGAGGGGTCTCTCCTTTTGAACAGAACGACACAGAGGGGTCTCTCCTTTTGAGGAAAACGACACAGAGTGGTGTCTCTCCTTTTGAGGAGGACGACACTGAGGGGCCTCTCCATGTGAGGAGGACGACAGAGGGGTCTCTCCTTTTGAACAGAACGACACAGAGGGGTCTCTCCTTTTGAGCAGAACGACACAGAGGGGTCTCTCCATGTGAGGAGGACGACACAGAGGGGCCTCTCCTTTTGAACAGAACGACACAGAGGGGTCTCTCCATGTGAGGAGGACGACACAGAGGGGCCTCTCCTTTTGAACAGAACGACACAGAGGGGTCTCTCCATGTGAGGAGGACGACACAGAGGGGCCTCTCCTTTTGAACAGAACGACACAGAGGGGTCTCTCCATGTGAGGAGGACGACACAGAGGGGCCTCTCCTTTTGAACAGAACGACACAGAGGGGTCTCTCCATGTGAGGAGGACGACACAGAGGGGTCTCTCCTTTTGAGGAGGACGACACAGAGGGGTCTCTCCTTTTGAAGAGGACGACACAGAGGGGTCTCTCCTTTTGAGGAGGACGACACAGAGGGGTCTCTCCATGTGAGGAGGACGACACAGAGGGGTCTCTCCTTTTGAGGAGGACGACACAGAGGGGTCTCTCCTTTTGAAGAGGACGACACAGAGGGGTCTCTCCTTTTGAGGAGGACGACACAGAGGGGTCTCTCCTTTTGAACAGAACGACACAGAGGGGTCTCTCCTTTTGAAGAGGACGACACAGAGGGGTCTCTCCTTTTGAGGAGGACGACGCAGAGGGGTCTCTCCTTTTGAGGAGGACGACACAGAGGGGTCTCTCCTTTTGAGGAGAACGACACAGAGGGGTCTCTCCTTTTGAGGAGGACGACGCAGAGGGGTCTCTCCATGTGAGGAGGACGACACAGAGGGGTCTCTCCTTTTGAGGAGGACGACGCAGAGAGGTCTCTCCACTTGTTTCAGCATTTTTTTTACAGGGATAGCAGAAAGACTCAATTGACGGTAATTTTGAATTCATTCATAGGTGCTCTAACCCACAGCATTCGCCTAGATAAGGTGATCAGAATGGAAGTCCATCTCCTGCTTGTCATCGCTGGCTGGATTCGAACCCATATCCTCGTGATTATTGAAGCAATCCACTGCATGTGCCCAGAAGAGGCGATCAGAGCGAAAGTCTATTCTCTGCTTGTCACCCCTGCCTCGTTCCGAACCAATGACCTTGAGATTACCAAACCAATGCTCTAACCAACTCATCTTAGCGTCACTTGCTTCGGTCTTTACGAAGGTGAATGACACGCAATGACTGTGAAAGGATTCCTCTGAAAGTCGTGAGAAATCCAGGGCATAAGACTCACTCTGTACTCTCGTCTGTGGCTGGAACAAGAGCCCAAAAAATCACACTTTTTTTTAAACTCACTTGCCCAAATGCCATACTTTTCAAGTCTGGCCGAAATGTCTCTCGCCAAAATGTCACACACTCTTTACGTATGACAGAAAAGTCTATTGCTCAGATGTCTCTGGATCAAATACAGTGAAGGAAACTTCCTTCGATCTGATCCATGGTAATGCCGACAGTTTCATTAGGTACAAATACAACATTCAATAAGTTACCTAAAAGAGAAAAATGTGCTAATTCTTTTTTTTTTTTTTCATTTAGCTACAGCGATACACGACAATGTTACAAAAATGGAATGTTTTTGCTTCCTAGTGTTAACACAGCCATTTATTACCGTTAATTATACGTGTAGCAATCACAAATAAACGCTTATATGTAACAAACAACTTGTTCAAACAAAATTACAATAAATATATTATAGTATACCCATATTTACAATAACACAAAAAGAACAACATTTAAAAAGAATAGAAATTAAATTCAGCAAATTGTTTGTGTTCGGGACAAAGAAATAAAAGCATTTACATGAGCTCTAGGGGGGGGGGGGGGGGTAGGGGGTAGGGGGGGGCTATTTGGGATTAATTTATCAAGGGCGTAATAACACAAAAAGCTGTTTGCCCTGAACATTTCTCAATTTCACACTGTGATACCTTCATTTAGTTATTTGAGCAAAATATTGAGCATTAAAAATTATGCATACCGAGTTTGACTAACCGAGGCTTGACTCACGCTGAGGTGTGCACTGTCGTTAGGCCGAACTTCAGAGCTGTTACTACAGAACAGCATACACACCTATTTTGTCTCAGGTACGCGTCAGACACGTGAAAATATAACTTTTTAGCCCCATCAGTAAGATCGGCTAAATTTCTGTGTCTGGGTTTCGGGTATGGGTGGGGGAGTGGGTGGCGGGAGGGGGAGCGGGCAAACGGCTTCACTTCTGAGTCGGGTTTTGGGGATTCGCTGTAATTCATATATGGGGGGGGGGGGGGGTTGGGTAAGGGGAGGGGGCGTCGAGCGTTGTTGAACATTCTCGCGGTAATCAGCCATTAGTCAAGACAAGGTTAAAGAAAAAAAAACAAAAAACAAAAAAAACAAAAAAACACAAAAAAAAACAAAAAAAAAAAAAACGCCCTGAGCGGATTGCCCATCATTTTTACGTCTAAGTTCATTTTGCTTGCCATAAATCTCTCCTCTATCCCTAACCCCCTCAAAAAACCGGCGTCCTGCAAATTAGCAAATGTCGCCTACCTTTCAGAGAACAACTAAAGAAAATTTCCCTTTTTTGCAACTAGTAATATTTACAGTACAAGACAGAAACCAGTGAACATTACAGCCATTTATATGGCCGCCAGTCGTAAAAGAATGACACTTAACGCCAATAAAAGTGTCCTCGTATCTACGTCAGCCAGTACAACATCATCTAAACAGATAGCAAAATAGTAAACATTTCTAATATAATTTCTTTGCTAATCTTAAGGCAATATAAGACCATCGATGAATTCTGATGCGAGGACTTAGTCACATCTAACCTACGTCACTGGCAGGAACTGTCCGATTCCCAGCACAGGGGCATGACAATACCGGGGCTAACCCAGTGAACTTTAAATTGGCATCCACTTCAAGCTTGCTGATTGGTTACGTATTGGTTAGCGTTTTGATGAGTCACGAACTCGCTATGTTATATCCAGGCCATGGTGTCCAATGACACTATTCCCAGCAATATTACACCCAGTGACACTGCGTCCACTACATAACATCCAAAGACACAACATCCAGTGACACTATGCCCAACGATATTACGTCCAGTGACACTAAGCATAGCGATATTACCCCAGTGACACTACGTCCACGGCACTACGTCCAGTGACACTATGCCCAAGGATATTACGTCCAGTGACACTATGCTTAAGGATATTACGTCCAGTGACACTATGCCCAAGGATATTACGTCCAGTGACACTATGACCAGCGATACCACGTCCAGTGAAACCATGTGCAGCGATACTACGACCACGAAATTATGTCCAGTGACACTGGTCCAGTGATATCACGTCTCATGTCCACAGTGCCTCCTGCTATATTTCCGCTGTTGGAGATCGTTCCCAAATACGAGGTATTTCTTAAGGGACGTTTTTACCCTACTGTACATTCCGCAATATCTGCTGAACGATAAATCTGGGGGGGGGCGGGGGGGGGAGGGGCAAATAGTGACACTGCGTCATTAAGGGTCATAAAGGGTTTTCTATGCACTCTATTTGTCAACGTCATTCGCAGAAAAAAAAATTTGTGTTAAAATATACTCGTGAGACAAACTCCCGATTACCGAGAAAGAATGGTCCCTGGCTGTCATTCATCATTTGTCTCGTCACAGCTCCTGCCTTTGTCCATCCACGCATGCGCAGCTTCTGTCAGTGCCAGGCGCTCTGTTTCCCTGTGCCTAATGCTGCCCATGACAACACAAAAATGGGCTCTCTCTCTCTCTCTCTCTCTCTCTCTCTCTGCAGCCATGTGATAACGCGCCATCATTTGGCATCTCGTGTTTTTATTTTTTTCCCTCACCAGCCATTTGTTTGCACAGACCTCGTTCTTCTTCTTTTATTTATTTATTTTTTAAATAACGAATGTCTCTTTTTTGATGACACAATGGGTCACGTGACGTGTCATGTTTATATTTATGCTGAGTTGCTATAGCAACAGCGTTTTATTGGAAGTGGGTGTGACATCTTTAACACAAAGGAGGCTAGGGCCTTTTTTTTTTTTTTTTTTTGGTGGGGTAGGGATTCGCCCAGGAATAGGTCACACCACAAAAAAAAACAAAAAAACATTAAAACCTGCTTACAAAAGGTTAAAAGCCTTGCTGTTCGGGCCGACGTCATCAGAATGCTAATGATTTCAGTGGAAGCCGCTTTCATGGCAAAATGCAAATAGCAGAGATTTGGATTCAGACGATGAACTTAAGGCTAGTCTGTCGCCTGATAAGACGTCACAGGAAATTGACATGGAGTCACCTATCATTCTTATATCGTAACGGTCGTTCTGTTGCTTTTTTTTTTGCTCGGTACAGCAGAAGCTGGGTCAACGATACGCACAGAGGTGTGTTATTGTTGTCATACAAGGCAACAGCAAAAAAGTCCTCAGTCGCAACATCCCATGCCCCCTCTCCATGCAAAGTCACTACTTTTTTAATGTTTTTACTGCTTTGGGGAGAAGGGGGGAGGGAGGGGGGGGAGGAGAGCGGGGGGGTTGGGGAGAGCAACAATGCCTACTGAGCACGTCTTCTGTTTTTTATACAAAATGTGGCAACAGACTGAAGCTTAACAAAGAACATTTGTAACAATATCTGTAAATGAGGCAACAACAAAAAGTGTTAATTACCGTGGTAATTTCAGCAAAGACAGACACGACACAATGCACCGAACTGCCTGTTACAGGGTAAAGCTGAACTGTTCCACAGCTGGCCTTTCCGCGGCCTACACACACCATCATATGTACAACATCACTGTGTTAGTTTGATTTTGAGAAAAAAAGTGATTGGACAATTTGAGTCAATACGCAGACGACAGCTCACACGGAGCTGCTGATTGGCTGAACGCACCTAACAAACGGCCATGACGTCATCCTTCTGTGACACAGATAACACTGTTTCTGGGCACGTGATTTTTTTTTCCAGGTACTGCAGTGCAGTACCTAAATCAACAAGTATCTGTAGATCAGTAGTCGCGTGAGTACATCGCATAAAGGCAGCCATGGGAACGGACATCAGCACTTTTCACCGGGTTGCTGAGGCAGAATATCGTAGACGTTATCCTCCAGCTCATCGATGTACATGTTACAGTTAGGCTCGTCCAAGATGGCGGCGAGGCGGTGGCAGAGCATGGTGAAGGAGGGCCTTTTCTGCGGGTACTGGCTCGTGCAGTCCTTCATGACGGCATGCCTGCGGAAAACAGAGGACACGTGTGTGTTGATGTGAAGGCAAAAAACCGGGTCGGTAAGATTGGACTTGGTGAATTAGTGTCGATTCCGAATGATTCAGATGTAAGTCACGGATGTATTACTGCTGGTGATTTCTGTCAGCAAGTGATTCAAAAGCTCACGGGGAGTGATAGACAGACAGGCCGACAGATGAGGAGAGAGAGGGAGAGGAAGCGAGAGAGGGGGAGGGAGAGAGAGAGAGAGAGAGAGAGAGAGAGAGAGAGAGGGGGAGAGGGAGAGAGAGAGGGAGAGAGAGAGGGGGAGGGAGAGAGAGAGAGAGAGAGAGAGAGAGAGAGAGAGAGGGAGAGAGAGAGAGAGAGAGAGAGAGAGAGAGAGAGAGAGGAGAGGGGGAGAGAGAGAGAGAGGGAGAGAGTGAGAGAGTGAGACAGAGGGAGAGAGAGATAGAGAGTGAGACAGAGACCGAGAAATGGAGAAGAGAGAAGAAGAGAGAAGAAGAGAGGGGGGGGTGGAGATGTGGGTGTGCGTTTTAAGGGTTGTTCTGTAAACAACTTCGCGCCGAATTCGCCGAGAATGACCCAGCATATACTAGCGGCAATTACATGGCGTTGCTGCAGTGTTTCGGCTTCTCCATGCGGCAGCCTTTCTGGATGAATTTCATCACCTCCGGCCCGCTCATACCCGGATACGGGCTCGATCCTGCCATTATAAAAATCAGCATTTGTAACCACACACAAAATGGAAATAAACTATTAAAACGTGTTTATTCTGCGTTACGTCTGTCTTTCGCAGACACCATTAAACATTGTCTTATCAGGTGTTGTCTCTTGGAAGAACGTCATCAACCGATGCCCCCTCCCCCAAACTCCCCTTCCTCTGACGACCCTAACTAGAACTAACGTAATGGACACTAGAGATCCCTCTAACAGGTGTTGACTCCAGGAAGAACGTCATCAACCCCTGCCCGCCCTTCAACCCCCGCCCCTAGCGACCCTAAACGGAACTAACGTAACGGTCCCCAGATATCTCCCTGCCAGGCTTTGGACTCCAGGGAGAAAGTCATCAACCCTTGCCCCCCCCCTCCATCCCCCCATCCAGCAACGCCAACCGGAACTACCGTAACGGACATGTGTTACCTAGCGTTATGATCTCCCACAGTAAGATGCCAAACGACCAGGCATCCGAGGCGGTACTGTAGATGCACTGGTAGAGCGACTCCTGCCCCCCCCCCCTCCCATCAACCCTAACCGGAACTAACGTAACGGACATGTGTTACCTAGCGTTATGATCTCCCACAGTAAGATGCCAAACGACCATACATCGGAGGCGGTACTGTAGATGCACTGGTAGAGCGACTCTGGCGCCATCCAGCGGATGGGCAGGCGGCGCTGCGTCTTACTCTCGTACTGGCGCATTTCGGCGATGTCCCGCGCTGAGCCGAAATCGCACACTTTACAGATCATCTGCTCGTTCACCAGCACGTTTCTTGCCGCCAGATCGCGGTGCAAAAGCTGTAGAGTTTGCAGAAAATTACCTTTTACCCTTAAAGTTGAATTCCAACACAAGATAACCAATACCCAATAATATACTTAGTTGAAGTTCTTCTCCACTATACCACACATTAACACTTTCAGCAAGTATTATTATTATTATTATTATTATTATTATTATTATTATTATTATTATTATTATTATTATTACTATTATTAATATTATTATTATTAAGGTTCGCAATTGAAGGGGTCCATGCATAAACCTGATAACTGCACTTATCAGCAGTGGAGAAAAAACGCTTGTACAGTTTGAAATTTTAGTTACAAAAATAGGTTTTTCCCACCTCATTTTCCTAAAAAAAATGCCTACTTCTAATCGGTTTTGAGGTGTAAGACTTACATATGTGATAGAACAGAGGCCAAGAAATACCGTGGTGATAACAGTGCATTTTCCTGATAAACGGAGTTATCAAGTTTATGCGTGGACCCCTTCAATTCTGAACAACATTCGGTTTCGGTTACCACATATTTTTTGTCGGTTGGAGACCGCGGTCACCGGCATTGATCCGTTGTTATTTTTAGCTAACCGAAGTAACCGATGCATCGGTTATAAGTACCGATCGGTTCCAGTCCGTGACCGAATATCAGTGACCGAATGCGAACCCTAATTTTTATAGTTAATGTTTTATTTCCTTGTTTTATTTGTATTTCTGTGTTTGATTTTATTGTATCCCTGACATTCTTTTCCACAAAAAAAAAAAAAAAAAAAAAATAAGACAAACAAAACAAAACAAAAAAAAAACAAACAAACAAACAAAAAATCCCTGACATTCTTAATGTTTATATACCTTTGACTCAACACAAGTACACTGTGCGTTATTTGAATAGTGAAAAGGGGGACGCAGAGCCCGGCGTGCTCTAGTTTCTTTACCTTTTGAGATGCTATGTATTCCATGCCACTGGCAATATGGAGACCAAATATCGTGAGATCTCGAATTTTCAGGTCGTGTCTCTGTTGCAAATCGGAGTTATTCAGATCGTTGACATCAAACGCCGACCGCTGCCTTCTCAGTAAATCCTGCAAATACACAGTAACGAAGGCAAAGTTAAGGATGTATGGTAGGGGTGTGACGATTCGACCCTACGATTCGATTCACACACCTCAATATTCGATTCTCGATTGGAACCAAATAACATGCTTCATATCCTTGGACTTCTACAAACCAGCCCTACCTCTACTTAACTGTATGTGTGTGTGAAGCGGTACCCCCCCCCCCCCAACCAACCTTCCCCTGAAGTCAAAAACCTTCACCCTGTCAAAGTCTCCCGTTGTTTTACACATTTCTTAAAGGTATCTTAAATTGAAAAATATAAAACATAACAAACTATCGATTTCCGACTGTGCGAAGACCACAACTAGAATCGGTCTGAGGCGCCGAACCACGATTTCGATTCTCACAATTTTATCGCGACAGCCCTAATGCATGGATGGGCAGCTTTTAGGTTTCACCTTTAAGCTATATACAGCACAAATAAACGAGAATATTTCTGGGCCCTGGACATATTTATAAAATGATTCGTTCAGCGATTGTGTTAAAAATCTGCAGAACTTCGCACAGGCCACATGTAGATTCCATATGTAGATTCCATATGTAGATTCCACTTTTAGCACAACATAATTTCATTGAAGCAAAAACTAAAACAATAAATTTTCTAAATCCATGTTCTTTTGAAAGAAGGTAACACAAAAGACAGGCACTGTGACACCTTGAGACGAGCAGCTAGACAAGGCAAGACAAGAGTTAGCAGCAAAAGAGGAGTTTATTCTTACGCTCAAATATCAAGTGTATTCTTACGATTTGCCATTTTAAGGCTTTAAAGCAAGCCTTTACTTTAATAAAAGTCGACAGACTCCTCGCTAGAACCAACTAAGGAGCAAAATTTCTTGTATCATAAAACAGTTTGTAATGACAGAATCTGTCTGTATCTCGCTCGCATTGTCAACATCTTAAGGGCAACCTATAGTTCTTTTACACAAGCAAACAAGCAAAATTTGCAACACAATACAAGGCAATTATTATATTGAATAGGTGATCTGGCTGGTCCATAAACAAGCATGTCCAAGGACATGACCCAGCCGAGTTACCAAACAAGGAAAGAGAGAAACACTCTGAAACGAATACTGTTAGGCTAAAAAATGAAGAACTTTGTTTCTGAACGTAACTTTTTCATAATTTTAATACACAAAAAACGAGTTTTCCCGGGTGGAAGCTACCCGAAAAGGTGTGTTGGAGAGGGTGGGTTTTGACGATTCACGTATTTACTGACATTTACACAATTTTACAAAATTTTTAAACTTCCACCATTTCGGCATTTTTTGTCATTTGCGAAAAAAGCAAAGTTCAGGTGGAGGAGAACTAAGAAACTTTCGATTAAAATTTTGTAATTATTTGAAAAGGACTGAGAGGAATAAATGGTTTGACAATTCAGTTGTTTACTACCACTTATTCCATTTTTTGCCAAATTTCAAAGTTCCGCCATTTCAGCAGTTTTTGGCGAATCGCGAAAAAGAAAAAAAAAAGCCTGGTAGGCGAACTCCTGGGGAGCATTTTAAAAATGGATCAAAATGAGCACATAAACTGCCGCCATTTTGTCACTTTTTCGTCAATTGTCAAACAAGAAGTCACAGCCAGGTGTTGAACCACCCAGGGAACATTTCTGCGTAATATCAAAACGATTGGAGCGAAACTGTAGGAGGAGTTTCATTTTAAAGAAACAGTTTAACATACGCGAACCCGAGAGTAACATTACAACCCGAGGGTTAACAAAGCTGTATATCACTCTCCTATCTCCATCATAATTGCTTTATTGCATTTGTTATTGCCACAGGAGCTTAAAGTAACGAGTTTATGCCATGTCGTCAATCATCCAGTACTTTGCTGTGGCGATGCGCACTACGTCATTGGCTTTCGTCATGGCCTTGAGTACCGACGCACGTCGCTAAAAATACACCCTGTGTCGTTCATGCGTTGTCAACAGTGCTTCGTGTTTGTAAACCTGTTGTTTTTATATTTTTTTAAATTTTTGGGGGGAGAAATTCAAATCGTTTAAAAAGAGCTTTGGAATTCTAAATAATTCGCTAAAAAAGAATGTTTATGGGTATATTTAGAAATATTTCACATTTTAATTGACCAAACACGTCACTTTCGACTCGACTTGCAATAAAAAAATACGGATGCCGGATCATGTAATAGTTTTGCTAACTATGCCACAGTCAAATCTCCTAAACGCCTCTCGACCAATCAGAAATGAGTCTTTTATTTAAAAATGCAACAACAGAAGGCCGCACACTGAGCCACAACAACACACAAGTATGATCAAATCAATATCATTGTAAATGTTACTGAAACGAAACATTGAAAAAACCATTGTAACGAACATCCCTAGGAAAAAGTTCCCACTTCGCAAACAACTTGACTGGGGATGACGTCATGAACCCTACTATCTAATCTTTATAACGTCATGCACTCTACCATACAGTCTTTAAGACGTCACACACGCACCGCACTACACACTCAATCACGTTAATACTCTAAAAATTTAAGGATCAAGATGAAATTTAAAACTTGAAACCTCGTCCCAAAATTTAACCAAATCGTGTATTTACAACACAACTTAGGGACAAACAAAATCAACTAAACTACCTGTAAATTTCCATTGGCCGCATACTCCATGATGAGGCAGAGCGGCTCTGTTACCGTGCAGCAGCCCATCAGGGAGATGATGTTTGGGTGAGGCTGCAGGAGCTTCATCACTTCCAGCTCTTTCAACAACGCCCTCTTCTCCTCAGGGGTGTGATGTTCTGTACGAGAACGCTTTGACTTTACAGGCTTGTACTTAATTAATTGTGGTAACTGATAGTATAATTCTGACTATATGTTTGACTATTTCTGACTGTATGTTTGATACATTTCTATGTTTGACTATATGTTTGACTATATTTCTGACTGTATGTTTGACTATATTTCTGACTATGTTTGACTATATGTTTGACTATATTTCTGACTGTATGTTTGACTATATGTTTGACTACATGTTTGACTATATTTCTGACTGTATGTTTGATATATCTCTGACTGTATGTTTGACTATATTTCTGACTATGTTTGACTATATGTTTGACTATATTGCTGACTGTACGTTTGACTACATGAACACATGAACAGAAACACGCATCAATAGACATCGTAGTAGAGTGACGGTGACGGGGCAAGGAGGGCTAAGTTAGATGAGATCCAACAAGCTCAACCCGCATGGTACAGCATGCAGATCTTATCTCTCTCGATATAAAAAGTTATTTTTTTCTGACTTTTCTAACTGTAATCAACAAACATCCAACACCTTCCCATGCAGTCTTTTGGGTATACACCTTCTCATAAAGATTTCTTTCCTAATATAGTTGTGAAATTATTTTAGATCACACACCTTTTAGCATTTTGACGGCCACCAACTTCTTGCCAGCCACTCTGAGAATACCTTCTGCCTGGGCCCTCCACACCTCACCGAAGCTGCCCTCTCCTAATTTCCGCCTGGAAATCCACCAGCCAATCAACGCTCACATTCAGACGTGTCACAAAATTGTCAACTTAAAAGTTAGATTGTCTGAAAGACTATTCAATACAGGTAGTGTTTTTATTATATTGGTTACTTGTTTCTGACAAAACTGTACCCAAGTGACAGCACAGGCCTTTAGCAATTGCAATGCAAGAAACATCATTAAATGGCTTTATGCGTGCCTTTAAAGAATATAAAAAGCTAGAGACTAGCAACTACCTGATATAGAGCTTATTTCTCGGGAATTCCCAGGGCACTTCCGGCTGGAAGGAAGGCACGTTCACACCGCTTAGACTGACTCTGTCCTCCGCTCCGGATGAAGACTTCCTACTGGCTGGCGCGTGACCACGTGACACAGAAGGAGCCAATGGGGTTCGATTATTTACTTTTGTAGGATCGGGGAGATACGATAAAGCTCCTGCACCCGCCAAACTTGGTTGTCCCTGGCTTAATCTGAAATTCAGTTCGTCAAAGAACAGCAAAATCTGTAAATTTTTCTCGTATTTTTATAACTGACTTTACAACAAACCGATTATGGAAACGATCCACCATGTCGCCATCAAAAGCATAATACGCCGCAGACGATTCTTAAATCGCCATCGTACAATGCGCTTTTTTTCTGCTTGATCCACCCCCCCCCCCAAGACCCCTTGATGACCCTGATCATTTTGATTGGACCGGAATGGTGCGAGTGGACCAGGCATGTATCGTACATGTTTTATGTCTCGTCCGTGCACTGACCTATTCGCCCTTTCCGCGGGGTCAGCCAACTGTCTCCTCAATTCCACTTGTGGGTCCTGTGAACCTATTTAAAAAACATTCAGTTAGTAATTTCCTGTCATGCTTGTCACTTCGAAACCAAATTGGCAAAAGAAGAGGAAAGGTGGGCAGTGTGTTGTTACCGTTGTTACCCTGTTGTTACCGTTGTTACATTCGAGAAACCAGCTGCTGCTGTCAACTGCAACTCAAATAAGTTCCAAGTGATAAGGGGTCGTTGAAGTTAGGCCATTCCAAGGCACATAACGTCATCTTCACCACTCATAAAAATCGCTCCCTCGCAGCAGTTTATGAATGTTACTCACAGACATGACGTCATCTTCACCACTCACAAACATTACTACCTCGCGGCAGTTTATGAATGTTACTCACAGACATGACGTCATCTTCACCACTCACAAACATTACTACCTCGCGGCAGTTTATGAATGTTACTCACAGACATGACGTCATCTTCACCACTCACAAACATTACTCCCGCGCGGCAGTTTATGAATGTTACTCACAGACATGACGTCATCTTCACCACCCACAAAAATCACTCCCTCGCGGCAGTTTATGAATGTTACTAAGACACATGACGTCATCATCACCACACACAAAAATCCCTCCCTCGCGGCAGTTTATGAATATTACTAAGAGACATGACGTCATCTTCACTCCGTCACAGTTTATGAATGTTACAAGGCTAACAGCTGGAAGAAGAGCCGCGTGACGCTCACCTGATCGACTTCTGTTCGGTGAGCTGTAGCCCATAGCCTGCCAACTGCTTCGGCTGCCCTGTTCGTAGCCGAAGCTCGTCTCGCGCTGTTGTATCTCACTGTGGTTCACATATGCTCTGTTATCATGCCCGTCCAGTGTGTCCGACGACTCGCCAGGAACCGGCCTACATGCAGCATAGAAACGATTTCAACATAAGCTTATGTAGCAGTCACACTTCTTTCCAGATTGGACCATATTTTACGTCAAAGATTTCAACATAAACATCATGCATACAGACCTGCTTCTTTTCACTTATTTGTTTTTTTTTTTTTACTTGTGTGTATATTTTTTTTCTAATTTTGCTACCGGTAACGCCATTTGTTATTGTCCACTATACTACTTACACAGCGTCACATCCTTCCTTTTCTGCGCCTTCAATCGGGCGATACTCGACAAGACTTGGGACGAATTACACGGCACGGTAATCCGATACTCACCCTAAGCTGATGGAAAACTGCGACTTGTCAGAGCCGACCACAGGACTTGACGGACCATCGTAATTTGCCGGTCTGGCGTTGTTCACGTGTTCACTGCTTCCAGTGTAGTTTGGATTCTGTACACCTTGACACACAAAAAAAAATTTCACAACCTTTTTTATTTTTAACCTCAAAGGTAACCAGTTCGTTGTGATACTTTAAAGCAGATGGCCAAATTAGCTATTACTCATTGTCTCAGTCTGTACGAAGAACATGTCGTCAAGCCGATGTGCTTAATATTTGCTGATGGCTCAACACGTTTGAAACTACGAGCCAATCCCATCGTTAGGTACGGAATAAGCAGCAACCTTCCCAACCAGCAGCCCCACCAACACAAACCAGCTGCACGCTATGCGTCTTTATGTGGGTCTACCTGACAGGTTCTGGACTGGTCTCTTTATGTTGGTCTGCCTGACAGGTTCCGGACTGGCCTCTTTATGTGGGTCTACCTGACAGGTTCCGGACTGGCCTCTTTATGTGGGTCTACCTGACAGGTTCCAGACTGGCCTTTTTATGTGGGTCTACCTGACAGGTTCCAGACTGGCCTCTTTATGTGGGTCTACCTGACAGGTTCCAGACTGGCCTCTTTATGTGGATCTACCTGACAGGTTCCAGACTGGCCTTTTTATGTGGGTCTACCTGATAGGTTCTGGACTGGTCTCTATATGTGGGTCTACCTGGCAGGTTCCGGACTGGCCTCTTTATGTGGGTCTACCTGACAGGTTCTGGACTGGCCTCTATATGTGAGTCTATCTGACAGGTTTCGGACTGGCCTCTTTATGTGGGTCTACCTGACAGGTTCCAGACTGGCCTCTTTATGTGGATCTACCTGACAGGTTCCAGACTGGCCTTTTTATGTGGGTCTACCTGATAGGTTCTGGACTGGTCTCTATATGTGGGTCTACCTGGCAGGTTCCGGACTGGCCTCTTTATGTGGGTCTACCTGACAGGTTCCGGACTGGCCTTTTTATGTGGGTCTACCTGACAGGTTCCAGACTGGCCTCTTTATGTGGGTCTATCTGACAGGTTCCAGACTGGCCTCTTTATGTGGGTCTACCTGACAGGTTCCGGACTGGCCTTTTTATGTGGGTCTACCTGACAGGTTCCGAACTGGCCTTTTTATGTGGGTCTACCTGACAGGTTCCGGACTGGTCTCTTTATGTGGGTCTACCTGACAGGTTCCGGACTGGCCACTTTATGTGGGTCTTCCTGACAGTTCCAGGACTGGCCTCTTTATGTGGGTCTACATGACAGGTTCCAGACTGGCCTCTTTATGTGGGTCTACCTGGCAGGTTCCAGACTGGCCTCTGTATGTGGGTCTACCTGACATGTTCCGGACTGGCCTCTTTATGTGGGTCTACCTGACAGGTTCCAGACTGGCCTTTTTATGTGGGTCTACCTGATAGGTTCTGGACTGGTCTCTATATGTGGGTCTACCTGGCAGGTTCCGGACTGGCCTCTTTATGTGGGTCTACCTGACAGGTTCTGGACTGGCCTCTATATGTGAGTCTATCTGACAGGTTTCGGACTGGCCTCTTTATGTGGGTCTACCTGACAGGTTCCAGACTGGCCTCTTTATGTGGATCTACCTGACAGGTTCCAGACTGGCCTTTTTATGTGGGTCTACCTGATAGGTTCTGGACTGGTCTCTATATGTGGGTCTACCTGGCAGGTTCCGGACTGGCCTCTTTATGTGGGTCTACCTGACAGGTTCCGGACTGGCCTTTTTATGTGGGTCTACCTGACAGGTTCCAGACTGGCCTCTTTATGTGGGTCTATCTGACAGGTTCCAGACTGGCCTCTTTATGTGGGTCTACCTGACAGGTTCCGGACTGGCCTTTTTATGTGGGTCTACCTGACAGGTTCCGGACTGGTCTCTTTATGTGGGTCTACCTGACAGGTTCCGGACTGGCCTCTTTATGTGGGTCTTCCTGACAGTTCCAGGACTGGCCTCTTTATGTGGGTCTACATGACAGGTTCCAGACTGGCCTCTTTATGTGGGTCTGCCTGACAGGTTCTGGACTGGTCTCTATGTGTGGGTCTACCTGACAGGTTCTGGACTGGTCTTTATGTGTGGGTCTACCTGACAGGTTCTGGACGGGTCTCTTTATGTGGGCCTACCCGCCAGGTTCCAGACTGGCCTCTATGTAGGTCTACCTGACAGGTTCTGGACTGGTCTTTATAAGTGGGTCTACCTGACAGGTTCCGGACGGGTCTCTATATGTGGGTCTACCTGACAGGTTCCCGGACTGGCCTCTTTGTGTGGGTCTACCTGACAGGTTCCGGACTGGCCTCTATGTGGGTCTACCTGACAGGTTCCGGACTGGCCTCTTTATGTGGGTCTACCTGACAGGTTCCGGACTGGCCTCTTTAGGTGGGTCTACCTGACAGCTTCGGGACTGGCCTCTTTATGTGGGTCTACCTGACAGGTTCCGGACTGGCCGCTTTATGTGGGTCTATCTGACAGGTTCCAGGACTGGCCTCTTCATGTGGACCTACCTGACAGGTTCCGGACTGGCCTCTTTCTCCTGAACGAGTTCCATGACTTGCGGTTCGAGTCCTGTCTGCTCAGCTTCCCCCGCCCTTCCTCGTCATCCATTACATAGCTGCCCGTATCTTTCTGCACAAACATTTTTTTAACACTCTTAAATTAAAACTGTATTGCAGGCTTTTCGCTTACGCATTGAATGTAATGAGTTCACAGCGTTTTTTTTTCTTTCCTTTTTTTATTTTTTTTATTTTTATTTTTATTTTTTTTTTTGTTGCTTTTCGGCGGTGGGGGGGGGGGGGGAGGGGAGGGGAGGGAGACGGATGGGGGGTGCGAAAGGATGGCCAAATGATTCAATAGGCATTAGTTTTAACTTCTATGACAAGCGACCTAACTCACTGCAATCGCTTAGCTGAGGCACTGGGGCAAAGGTCAATCCCTTGGTTACCAACCAGTGCAGGATTCGAACCCGGGGACTTGGGATTAGCAGACCAATTCTCTAACTGCCTGAGCTAACCGTCACACCCCCCCCCCCCCACCCATCAACCCCCTAATCCCATAATTCAGAGTTGTTACCCAGACTCAGGAGTTCAAATTAATTGCAGCCAAAAATACACGAGAAAAAAAGGCCTTTAAAGTGGATTAGGTTAAATAAGGCACTGGACCAATCGCAGAGGGATACGTGAGGGAAATGTTTTTGCTTAGGGTTTTCTTAATTTAATTAACCGGGGAATTTGGTTTCTTGGAATGATAACTGAGCTAGGAATTCCTTGCCTTCTCGGAAGCAGCGAAGCGTGTGTCACTTTCTTCCTTCGGCTCTCTCCGCAGAATGCAGCACGTGATGACGATGATGACGACGACAATGAAGACCACTCCAGCCACAGCGCCGCAGATAATAGCTATCAGATCCATGGGCTTGTCTTCCTTCAGAGGCGGCCCGTCTGAAACACGCGGCAAGGTGTCCCAATACATACAGCAGCTTGAAAACACAGACACTTAAATCAAAACAATGAGTGTCTAAAATGGTACTTAAATCAAAATGGTACTATACTATTCTAAAAAATATTAGATCTTTAACAACTTAGGCCCGAAACTAAAACTGGAGTGTATAGTGTGCAGACCCTACCAGTATACCCTACCAGCATACCTTACCAGTATACCCTACCAGCAGACCCTACCACTATACCCTACCAGCAGACCCTACCAGCCTAACCTAAAAGTATACCCTACCAGCATACCCTACCAGCATACCCTACCAGTATACCCTACCAGCATAACCTACCAATATACCCTACCAGTGTATCCTACCAGTATACCCTACCAGTATACCCTACCTGTATACCCTACCAGCATAACCTACCAGCATACCCTACCAATATATCCTACCAGTATACCCTACCAGCATACCCTACCAGTATACCCTACCAGCAGACCCTACCAGCATACCATACCGGTATACTCTACCAGTATACCCTACCAGTATAATCTTCCAGCATACCCTACCAGTATGGCTCCCCCACCCCCCTTCCCCCAAGAAAACAGCACGCGACTTTACTTTGCTCTCACCTTTCGTCCTGATTAGCACGCCTATAGACGAGTCAGACTGGCCATGCACATTGACCTGGTAAACAGACAGCGTCCAGTTTGTGTTCGGCTTCAGACCCTCCACCGTGATAGTGACGTTACCTCCAGATTCCATCTGGTGATTCGAATCCGCCTTAAAAATAAAAGCAAAAACTGTTTAAATCCTTGTTATTTCGTGAAGGTAAATGTCATTCTTTCGTTGGTGAAAATGGTTCAACCCCAGTTAAGATCCATATTTTGTTTATTTATTTATATTATATATTCCTTGTCTACTTTTGTTCGTAATTTGCTCATAGACACTGCTAGTGAATGATTCTTGCTGTAAAAGTTTTGTACAAGAACTTGCGTGAAAGTTAAAGCTTTGCTGCTTACTCTCTCGCGTTTGTCATGCGGGCTTTGTTTGTCCACAGCAAAATCGAGCGGCTCGCCACCGTCATATCCAGGCACGCACTTCAGCAGAGCTTCATGATCCGTGACGTTAATAGCCTCACAGCTCTGAGGCGCGTCCGGTATGCCTGCAACGTCACACATTCGACCCCCCGTTTCCTGTCATTGGTTGTCTTAAATATTAACCCCAAGCACTGTAAAATGTTACCAGAAAATCCAATCGTGGCTCTTTTTACAGTGATTGTATCTAGACGAAAAACAACGGATTGATTTATTGGGATTGATCTGAACTTTCTTACGCAGATTTTCAATCCCAACAGAGAACCTGCAGGTTCCCCTTCAAACCCTGTCACCACTGTTGTGGTCTACGTTTTTTTTTTGTTGTTGTTGTTTTTTTTGGTGTTACTTTTATACAATAATACAAAGACTGTGGCCCCTTGTCAAGCAACATGTCGTGAATGTCGTCGTTAGGTTGCCTCAACCTCATCAACCCTGTTTGCATATGATATGTAATGTTTACCAAAATTTGTGAATTAATTTAACTTATTAAAAGACAGTGTAGTACTGAGATACTCAGCCAGGAAAATCGTCCTTCAGTATTTTGTGTTATATTTCTCAAGCAATTAAGTCAAATCTTCAAGGAGGGTTGTCTGAGTAACACTACACCTTGAAAAACGATATTGCTGGAAATCTCAGTTGAATTTAGAAAATGCCAGTGCAATAGGAGAATGCATTATTGTTCGATTCTCACCGGGTTCCTTTAGTTCAATTGTGAACTCTCCATGGCCCTGAGAATTTAAAGCGTGGCATGTGTAATCCCCGTAATCACTGTCCGAGTTGATGGTGACGTCAAGAGTGCTCACGGAAACGTCTGGAGCAAGAACACAGTCACCTCCACGTCTTAGCATGAGTAACTTCTAATTTAGCACACAAAATACAAATGGAGAAATCATGTGTTAAACAAATGAAAACTTAAACTTTTTTTTGGTTTTTTATTTCACTACAAAGTGGGTCCATTCCGGAATAGGTACACTATGCTCTGCCTCACTGAATCATGGAAACTGAATTGTTGTTAGTCTATTCAGGCTATACCACGGCTCTCGTCAGTCTGTATTAGTCTATTTCGGCTCTCGTTAGTTTGTAGTATTAGTCTGTTCCGGCTCTCGTTAGCCTGTATTAATCTGTTCCGACTCTCGTTAGCCTGCATTAGTCTGTTCCGGCTCTCGTTAGCCTGTATTAATCTGTTCCGGCTCTCGTTAGCCTGTATTAATCTGTTCCGGCTCTCGTTAGCCTGTATTAGTCTGTTCCGCCTCTCGTTAGCCTGTATTAGTCTGTTCCGGCTCTCTTTAGCCTGTATTAGTTTATTCCGACTCTCGTTAGCCTGTATTAGTCTGTTCCGCCTCTCGTTAGCCTGTATTAGTCTGTTCCGGCTCTCGTTAGCCTGTATTAATCTGTTCCGGCTCTCATTAGTCTGTATTAGTCTGTTCCGGCTCTCGTTAGCCTGTATTAGTCTGTTCCGGCTCTCTTCAGCCTGTATTAGTTTATTCCGACTCTCGTTAGCCTATATTAGTCTGTTCCGGCTCTCGTTAGTCTGTATTAGTCTGTTCCGGCTCTCGTTAGCCTGTTTTAGTCTGTTCCGGCTCTCGTGAGCCTGTATTATTCTGTTCCGGCTCTCGTTAGTCTGTATTATTCTGTTCCGGCTCTCGTTAGTCTGTATTATTCTGTTCCGGCTCTCGTTAGTCTGTATTAGTCTGTTCCGGTTCTCGTTAGTCTGCATTAGTCTGTTCCGGCTCTCGTTAGTCTGTATTAGTCCATCCCGGCACAGACTCACTTCGACAATGGTGTATCAATTCGTAAATACGAAAAGAAGTGCATCTGAAATCCTTATGTGCTTTCTATTTTATTTTAAATACTACGGTGTTCTAAATAAAACACACAGCGCTACCTGACACGACATTTCTCGTGACATTCACGCCACTGAAGGACCAGTAGAACTGAGGCTCGGGCACGGCGCGTACATGACATTCCAGTGTCACCGTGTCACCTATTCTGCCTGCAAACTTCGTGAATTCGCCATCAACCCAACGTGGAAAATCTGCAAATTTGAAACCGTGTTACATAAGATCAAAAGATAACGAACGTTTCTTTTGAGGAATTCGTATTTGAATTTTCAATTCTTTATTTTAAGTCTAGTTCAAGCTTTTGTACAACTGATGTAGAATGACTCATTATTTTCGCGGCACGTCCCACGGTACTGTGTTAGTGAATAAAGTCCCTCTCAGATTATCACTTCTTCACTTCGTTAATGTCAGTGACCATGCGGTAACCGAGAGTTCCGGATCATACCCCCCCCAGACAATACCCCCCCCCCCACTCCGGATGATACCTCCCCCCAGACCATGCGGTAACCGAGGCAGACTATTTCTCACATCTGTGACACCCTACCAGAATCGAAGCGGCAGCTCTGACACTGTTTCGAAAACAGATAAAATTAAGGCACCGACTCGTAGGTTTTTTTACAAGGAATATCAGGGTCATTGTAGCCAGCTGAACCACTTGTTTGACCTTTTCGCATTTAACAACACTAAAGTGGCATTTCATTTAAAAACTGCTTCAGTCTGGTGGACTTTGTACGGCCTATTAGGCTTCCTCAAATTTTGGAGGTCCAGCTTTCAAACCGCATCCAAAGAGCTTCAAAACGCAACAGACAGCCTTGTACTCACACTGTCCAGGACATGATAGTCAGGTCATTCCGGAAAGCTTGGATCTGATCCACCGCTCCAGTAACAAACATCGTACGCTTTACGCACAATGTTTTTTCAAAAGCTTACCAATATCACTGCTAGCTCATCAATTTTTAATAAGGCCTGTCTCAAAGACTTAAAAAAAAACAAGTTAGCAGTGAAACTGATGAATGTCCCCCGCCACGAACTATGGTCGAATCGAAAAATAATGCGAAGTCGCACAACTTCAATATATATATTTTCACCGTTACAACAATCAAAAGCCAGGGTTGAATAGCGGCTGAGATATCGCGTGCACAAAGTTCCACTGTAGGCAACAGAAATACTAAAACATTGCCTATTTTCAGCAAGTCGCCATTTCGTCATTTTTTGGTCGAATCGAAAAATAATGCGACGTCGCACAACTTCAACATATATTTTCACTGTAGCCAAAATCAAAAGCCAGGGTTGAATAGCGGTTGAGATATCGCGTGCACAAACTTGTACTTCCAAGTGTCGCCAGACGGACGGACGGACAGACCCGAATACTTTAGTCCCCCCTCTCCGCGCTACGCGGCGGCGGGGTACTAAAAAAAGGCATAAGCTGAGGAAATGGGTCACGTCAGGACGAACTTACAGAGAACTTCTATGTAGATGGAATCCACGCCATTAAGGGGCGGGTCGTTCGCGGCTGCTTCGCATTGGTACTCCCCCGCATCGCTGGATGAAAACTAAAACAAGAACTGTCTCGCTGAAGAAATCTCAAGTCGTCGAGTGATGCCAGTGTTTGAATAGAAATGTCAAATATTTACTGAATGTTTGCTATATAATTCGAAAAAGTTTTTTTTTCTCAAAAACGATGGCCGAAACCCAATGCATTCGTTCAGCTAATGAACAGGGACGTCACTCCACGCTGTGCCGGAGTGCTAACGTCACCTTTACGAGCAATCGGAGCAATGGAAAGCAGGCTCAAAAATCAATCGAACGGAAGACTCCACATCGTCAAACAACAGTTTTGATGTCATTTCTTTATTTGATATATATTTTGATATTTCACTCGACCGACTTATAGTTGCTTTTTCCTTTGTATTTAATAAATTCCGAAGTCACATTTCCCTGTGTCATGTTCATTGCTTTTTATTCATGATAAAAATCACACGTACTGTATACTCGAGATACTGGCCCAGCAGCACCCACGTCTCGTCTCCAATTCTCGTCCAGCGATAAGCAATCACAGCATCCGGGTAGTCGTCCGCATTGTTGACAACGCAAGAGATGTTTACGCTGTGCAGTTCGGGTATTTCAAGGTAGTCTTCAGAAAGGATCTCGACGTCAAGGCCCTGCATAAACACACTTCCTGTAAAAAAAAAAAAACGTCACCTTTCATCCAGTTTAAAAGACATGTAATTGCCACACATTTGACTGTCATCACTGAAAAATAATACCACTTTAAAAAAGAAGTCTACTTTACTAAATACATACTGGAATATAACAAGATTCTGGCGATCTTCAAGTCATGAAATATCATAGTTATTTCATAAAAATTAACAAGAAAATAAGCAAATTGATAAAACTGCTGAACAAAATTCTAACAAGACTTATCACACTATACTTTTTTAGCTTTTATTTAGCTGAACAGCTGATTTCAAACTATCGCACTATGTCGCTGCTGTTTTTCGACTGCGCCATTAAAACACGGGTGTGGTGGCGCACACGAGCGCAGCACACAGGCACGTTAACCCTCAATACGCTCAAACTGCTCTGGACAAACATATTTACCTATGAGACAACAGATTATCACGGTATGCGCAGTCATTGTCCACTGTTACTAACTTCCTTCCATCTGAACTGCAAAACTCAATCATAATCACGTGACATAACGCACCCATTGCAAACATTTCGTAAATATTATCGGGTGGTATTCGCTCCGAGTTGTCCATCAAAATACAATGGAACAAAAGAAATTAAAAGAAATTAAAAGAGCTTTATACACAGTTTCTTTAGCTTTCGGTCGAAAATCTTGAGATTACGTCGACTAAAATTGAGTAAATATGTGGCTTTTTTTCGTAATAGTCTTAACATGGTCGTTGAATGAGAACTTATTGTCCAAAATCACGCCTAAATATTTGTCAGATGCGAGTTCCTCAACTGGTATCGAGATCAGACGATGGTGAGTTCATGAAATATATATGGTTTAATTTATGTTTGGTATGTTTCCTGATCCGGAGTGTTTTACACTTTTTTATATTAAAACTCATCTGCCATTTTTCCGCCCAATTCTGAACCCGAAACAACCCACTTTGAAGCTTTTCTGAATATTCCGGGGAACCTATTTTACGGTAAATGGCACAATCATCCGCAAAGAGCCCGATTTCAGATGTTATTTCTGCTCCTGTGTCGTTATTATTGTGCAGGAGAAGCAGGGGACGAACCCCGTGCCCTGGGAAACTCCAAACTTGACGACTTCACGCCTTGAACTCTTGCCATTAACAACAATATAATGGGAGCGGTTGGGTAAAAATTACTGTATTCATGATGAGTTTGCACCAGTAACATCATAGCAACGTAATTTATCTAAGAGTGTGTTGTGGGGACTACGTACATTAAAAACTTTACTGGAATCATTTACGCGATAAAAATAAATTAAACTGTACTTATGCACGCACAACATTAAAAGCAAGATGTCTTAGTATTTATGGTGTTCAACTCTTTAACAAGATTCCATGTTATATTGTGAAAGTTAAAACCGTATACACGTTCAAAACATTGTATAAAAGGTTTCTTTTTGAAAAATATTGGTAGCAAATTTGTATGTTAAATTAGCGTTTCTGAAGTTCTTCATAAAATCTGGTTACATCTTTGTCTAAATTAGGTGTAACGAAACGGTGTGGTGCCAGATTCGGCTATAGATTTTTTTAAACATTATGTTTACTATTAGTCCCAGCGGACCCTTTCTATCTTCCAAGGACAGAAAGGGTCACAGTTCCTTCAATAGAAATGGCCACTGATCTCAATTTTCGAGGCTCTGGATCTTTCGGCGCACGTTCAAGGATACCGAGGCTCGAACTGGCTAGCATTTTTCTTTAAAAGCACACTGAGAAGTACCCTGGCGCATTATTTTTGACCTCAGCGAAACTCCCAAACTAGAGTAAAGCGTGGTTTTGCAAGTGTGGATTCACTGTTGTTGTGGGCGATAATGAGGGATTCGACATCCTGATCTCAGGAAAACACACATTTTTTCAGTAAAAAATTGTTATCTGACCATAAAACTTGTGCGCCATAATAAGCCAATTCGCACTTTCGGATTTTTTCGGTGGAGGTGTTGTTTCGACTGAAAATGTTGGGGGTTAAATTATAAAGAAATGATAAGGGAAATACATCAAAATTCTAATTTTCTTTCAACATGCACACTTTCGAATTTATAAAGCCATCATATGATCTTTTAAAAACTATTTTACATATTATTCAGTCCCTTTAATAACCAGCATGTGACTATATTTCTGGCAAAATAGAATTTTGTTGATTTTTGCCGTTTTTTTCCAATCATTTCTTTATAACCTTATCCCACCTGAATTCAGCCGAAACGCAAAAACTTTTCGGCAAAAGTGAAAAGTGCGAATTGGCTTATTTATAATTGGGCCATTTATGTGATGCACCCTTTCTAAAATAACGCCGTTGGCCTCAGTCGTGCGCCGAGATGTGAAAATTGACATCAATGGCATTTCCTATTGTAGGAACTATGACTCTTGCTGTCATAGGAAGACCACAAGAGTCATCTAGGACTAGTTTACTATTTGTTTGTGTTTGTTTAATTATTAGTAATAGCAAACAGGTAAATCTTTAAATAAGTTTGTAACTTGCTGATGTACATTTTCTTTCTGTAATTTTTTTTTAATATTTCATTACAAATTTGTAAATGCGAAAGTATTTTGCAGATGTATAAACCAAATCTAGTTCCAGAATCTGATATTATCGCTCACCATTTGGCAAATTCTATAAATATTTAGAAATAACAATTAAAATTATCATGGTAGACTGACGTAAAAGAAACCAGTTATTCTATTCGCTTTAGCTTTTAGTGTACAAAAATTTTAAAAAAATTACCTGTGCGGATGTGGAAATGACTATTCGATCACACTTTCGTCGTCGTGGTCGTCGTTGAGATACGCTTAGCGAAGCTCTATGCGTTTCTATTCAGAGTCTCTCCACCTGGTTCGGTTTTGTACTATTTTTTTTTTTTTTTTTGGCTTGTGAGATTGAGTAGATGACTTTATATTTATAAACCATGTTTTATCTTAGACGGGTCCGTTGTTTTTTTTTTGTCTTCCTGGAGGTCTTTTTACTTTATAGGTTGCTTCTTTAAGAGCTCTACTTGCTGTTGTAGTTGCAGGCAATCTGCAGACGTGTCCAAAGAAGTTCCAGCGACGTTTTCTGATAAGAAATGACCACGGTGTTTGGTTTGTCTTTTTATACAGTTTTTCGTTACTAATCGAGTTCCCAGCACCATATCTGATGGATAATATAGTTCTTAGGAGTTTGCGGTCATGACCAGAAATCCTATCCTTCTCCAAAAGCGATCACGGACCTTAATAGCTTTGTAAACAATCGGAGAGCTCCGCCTAGGCCGAATGTCATGACCAGAAACTGATAAAGTTTCCCTTTCCATCGAAATCTGAGAAATTTCCTTGTTTCGATGCATGGGAACACTGATTACGCGTCCTTGAGATCTAACTTTATCATAAAATCCCCCGGTTTGATCATATCCGCTAACTCCTTTAGATTTTTCAGTTGGAAGTGTTTGTTTTTCACATATTTGTTTAGTTCTTTGAGATTGAACAATGGACGCATCCTCTCCCGTCTTTTTTCTCCCTCAGGAAAAAATATCCCCAAAACTGTCCCGGCACTTCTGTCGTCTCCTCTATCACATTTTTCTCCAACATTTTCCTTATCCCCTGCTTCATCAGTTCAGTCCGTTTAGACTGAATTTTGGACAAGCACTGTCCATTCCCGTAGGAGGTTTGTCTATCCAATCGATCTCCACTCCCGTCACTACCCTCATGATAAACCTTTCTTTGGTCATTTTTCCCAAATTGTCCAGAAAATGTTTTATCCTCCCCCTACCGGACGACTGGAGTTTAGGTAAATTAGATTTCCCAAACCTAGAGCTAACCCTGCATGTCTTATCTGAACTTTTTGATACATGCCTAGTAACCCTTTCGGTTGTGGTGCAGGAGGTAGGTTTCTTATTTCTACTGGCATTTGAACTTCCAACTGTCGAAACCGGGAACCTAGCTCCGTTGGACCAACGACGCTTAACTGTTGAGTATCTGGCCCTATAAGTCGTGGACGGGCGATACTCCCCACGGCCTCTGCCGCAAACCCCGTCCCTGCTTCCCCGCAGACTTTTCCTGCCAAACCTCTCGTTGGGCGAAAGGCCCCCAGCTAGGCAAATTCTAGCCGAGGACCCTGTGTAAATTAATGGCCATATTAACTTGCCCCAGAGCTATGATCATTTTCAAAGATCCTATACATTTCCGCATGGACATGGAGGAATAGGTTTCGTCTCGGTTACTCTTGTCCATTTCTTTCCAGACCGTTATCACTAAAGCCATAGCCTTCATAAAGGCGGCCTGTACTCTCACAAGATTTCGATCGATCTTAAGTGTCTTCACATCACTCGAAGATGTCAGAGAACTCCTCATCAAGCTTAGGGACCTTTAGGCATCTTCCTTGGGGATATCAATGTCTCCAACACCCGCCCCAAGTTCTCTTCAATGAGAAACGTTGTGAAATGTTTCGACAAAAATTTCCTAAGATGGGTCGAGAGAACTGGGCCAGACTGGTCAGCAGTGGGATCGAACATGTTGAAATCGTCATCCGAGCTATCGGTGTCCGGTTAAGCACGATTGGAATCGGGACTTCCCCGTTTAGAGGATTCACCCCGTTTTTTGCGTGGCGAATGGCTGTCCGTTGCTTTTGTCGAATGACTATGTATGTTGAATGCCGAATGGCTAGGTTTTTCCGAACATTCGCATGAAGCCCAGGGCTTCGTTTTGTAACTTTTTGTATTTTCAACATTTGCCAAATGGCTACTATTTTCCTGATCTGATTCAATGGCCGAATGGCTGTCTTACCTTATAAAAGCAATAATCCGTTTTGATTGCATTAATTAACTAAGATTTTTTAAGATTCCAACTTTTATTTTAGAAATACATGTGTATCCAATGAGAGCAAATGAGGGGAGGCAGTCGAATCTTTGGACGGCTATCTTCATGGCGGCTGTTAGAAGAAAGCAGTGTTAGACCCTACGTAGGATCACGAAGTAAAATAGTGGAAAAGCGGCATAAATGCTAAATTATTGTTGCATTTCTGCATAGCCTGGCTTTACTTTGCCAACGAGTTGAATGTTAAGAATAGCAAATTTATGGTTACAACACGACGCTACATGATCGATATTAAATGGAACATAAAGCTGCTGATTTCGGAGCAACTTGCTATGAAATGCGTTACCATGAGTGCCCTCCCCACCCAAAAACAAAACAAAAACAAAAACAAAAACATAAAACAAATAAAAAACGCTCTGAGTGCGAGTTTCGTTTGAAAGAAGGTAATTGTCATTCCCAACAAAACAGGTTGTTTCATGATTTCACTCCTAGTCTGGTTAAAAGGGGGGGGGGCATTATTTCATAATTAGTACTCCGGGTTTTGGGGTGATTTAAAAAGAATGGACCTATATAGTAATCATTTGGCACGTGAGTGGGCTGCTGATACAAGACACAGATCAGCGAGGATATAATGTGCCCGTGATGCACCCCAGAATGATAACAAAAGTATTCAGATTAATTTACAATCTCCGCGAATTCCCATAAAAAAGTGATCTTCCCCAGAAATGAAACAGGAAACTGTGTGTTCTACTCGTATGTGATGCGTTTTAATTAAGTCAAATGTCAATTTATCTTAACCAATCAAAATCAGTTCCAGCAAAATTAAATAGAACGGTAATTCTAAATTTCCTCATTTATTGATTTTAATGATTAAGCGCGCCTGACCCAACGGTGCCCTAACCTGTCAACCGAACCAAAAGGTCCCGCCGGGGATGGGGTGGCACTGCAACATGACAATACTTTGATGAACCTCCCTATCTCACACTCATTATCAACTAAGCCGTGATCAGCATCCTACGGGACCATCCGATCCCGCCAATTTCACTCTCATCCCTGACGGGGGCCCCTTATGTTATCTATCCACAGTTACCATAATGCGTCCCAAATGGGGGGGGGAGGGATAGTTCAGCTTGTCTGTCCTGCCCCCGTCCTCCCCCATTTCTCCAGCAATTTGATCGTCTCCCGATTGATTAGTTCTGCATAAATTACCCTACCTGCCTCATTTCCCTGTCCATCCTTCAGTTTTCGGAACTCAGTTTGTTTGACCCACCATTTCTGCGCAAATATTTCCCCTACACATCCCCTTTTTTCTCGAAATGGGACCTTGCAACCCAAGAATCCCTTTCACTTTTGCTTGGACGTCGACCACTTTCATTCCTGTTTTCCGATGAGCTAAAATGGATTCCCTCAAATCCACCACATTATCTCATTCCACATTTAAGTGCCCAAGGTTTTCTCCTGCACTGATCCACAGCACAAACACTGATATGCCAGCGATTCCTCCTAGTATTTCCTCTTTTTAGACGTGTCTATGTCTCATATCTGGAGTCGTGCAAGACACTGCCCCATCCATTCAAGACTTGCTATAGCCATCTTTTCCCGCCTCTTTAAGCTAAGCCAATGCCTGCTTCTCTCCAACCCCCTTCCCCATTCCTTTCTTTCTTTTTCTCTTATTTTCCTGTGCACGTAACGCTTCCATTATCTCATACTCCCATTTCCAATCTTGAAATATATTTCATATTCCTTCTTCAATGCTTTAATGGACTATTTCTATTCCCCGAAATTTGATATATATATCCCATTACTTGCTATCCCCTAGAGTTTGGATTATACGTGACCACCCCAAGAGTGTTCTTCAACCCTCAGTATTTCTTACTTTTAATTATGTGCTCATATTTTTAATGTGATTTTCTTAATTACCGTAAATAGAACAGAGGCAGATGAAAATTAACTGGAAACCTTTGACAGATCTTTGTTAACTTTTTTATGCCTTTCCTCCAGTATGTGTGCCTGCTCATGAAATGGATACCCAAATGGTTTTTTTAATTAGAAGTCACGTCAGAAAAACTAAGCTTCTCCTTTAATGAACAACTAGATTTTTTTGTTGTAATAACGCTTAACTACGTATTCTCTCGTAGCGTCAATGCAACACAATGTACTTCATTACATTTACAGTCAAAAACCCGTCTGCAGGAAATTTTGGCTGCCAGGCCCACAAACGGATGAGCACATCGGGACCTTTATTATACACTACTGCTGCAAGTGTCGTAGCTATAAGCAGGTGATCCTCATTTTGGACTCAGCTCCGAATCGCTTCTCTCTTTTTTTTGTTGCACATCTCTCTGGCAGAGCTACGAAGCGTTCCATTGCTAAGCTTATAGGCGTGGACTGTATATGTTATCAGGTTCGAATTCTGCATTCTAGTCCCAATTACACAAACATTTCCTAATATTCATGTGGAATATGCAAATTTTACAAAAACAGGCGGAATTTTAATGAGAACAGTATCTTGACCTCCGTGTGAATAAAATTAAGACATGTGTACCTGGAAAATGTACAAAAGTTCTACTTTGCGTGAAAAGTTGCTAAAATGACTCGATAAATCGTTTGGATTAAGAAATGTTTATAATTTTGTCAAAATACCTTTATACGCTCAGTTTGTTTCTACACCTATTACAAAGTGCTTTCATGGTTTCCCAAGTTATGGCCCATGTATTTTAAACCGTATGCACTGATGTTCAAATTTCTCGCTCCGAGGAAATAGGCGAAGCCGAAACTTACTCCAGCTTCTAACCAAATTCAGGTTGCTCACTGTTAAGGTTAGTGTAATCTGTCGCATTATACCGTCTACACATCAGATACTTGAAAACGGCACGTTGACCTTTACATTGATTGATTATAACATCAAACAAACTTACAGTGAACTTTATTTGGTATTACTCATGAAGTTTCCAATTTATACAAGTGGACAAAAATATGGATTCGTTCGAAGAATATTCTTGTATTTTCCACAGTTTTGTCAGCAAGAATACATAGTCACTTGGACCTCTAGCAGCAGTAAATGAGCAACAAAGTGATGAAAGTTGAAGGAGCTAGCAAATCGTATCTAATCAGAATGGTTCATTGTTTTGTTCAGTTCACATTTTGTCCAGAGATAGAACATGTAAAAAAGTAGATGCTCGTATCTATTTAGTAGAGGCAGAGGGATAGAATTCTCTCCTATTGCATTTTAGTGATACGAATACCAATATTCTATACAATGATCCCGTTGTTGACGGCATAAAACAATATCATTATAATGGGGTAGCTATAAGATTTGATAATAATAACAACAGTAATAATGATAATTAAATCATTTGTATAATTGCTTTTCACTAAAGATTCAACAGGTTCACATATTATTGCCCTCCGGTTACATGCGTGCACATGTTTAAGAGGACAAGTGACTACTTATTAAACTGGTGTTCAAAACCAGTCTTGTGACATGCATTATTGACTGAAGCCAAGTATCCAATGGTGCGTGTACACTCCTGGGTATAGAAAGGCGGGGATTATTGCATGCAGTGCCCCCTTGGATACAACGAGTGCCGTAACGGGGAGTTGAGCTTTCGATCTTCTTGCCACCAGGACTAATAGCTGTTTGGAAATATCTTTACGCAATAAACTTTTCCCGTGTTAAACGCACCAGTCTGATATCAGATGAGGAGAAAACCAAAGCAAACACAATTTTGAAAATTATTAGCTTCTTGGCATTTTGCCATCTCCATTCAGTTTCACTCATTTTCATAACTCTCTCATTGAGCATTGAAAAGATAAAAGAACACTTTTTGATTTAGATTTGTATTTTAAACCCTTTCTCTGTGTGTACGTATGTAGACTTTTACTTAAAGTGCTCCTTGTTCCTCAGTTTTGATCGTCTTGCTTGCAAATTGTGCAAATTACAAACATTCTCTAGGCAGGGAGCTCTAGAAAAACTACCTTTTTGGCAAACTATCAAAAATTGGCCAATGGGGGTATTACAAATTTTTTTTGGTTGCCAATTATAAAAATGCATCCTTTACACACTCTGGATTGGATTTTCGTACTTTCAATAAATTCTTACCGAAAGGCCTCCCTTGAATGCGGTTGGACTTGCACGCGTCATGGTTTTTGCTGGTTACGACCTCATTATAGATCTCTGGTTAGAGCGTGGCTGCTTAGAAAACGAGACTGAATACGAGGGCAGCGATGACGTCATTGTAGAAGTTCCTGATGTACCACTGCTGGGAGAGTAGAGACACTGCGACTTTCTTCAAGAGAGGGAGTATAACACGCTAGATCTGACCGATATGTGTCGAATCAACATACGCAAGGCTCTTTCGAAACACACTATTGGAAGGAGCATTGTAGACAACATCTACCCACCTGCCACCTACTCTAAAAGATTTCGTCGCGTTGAAAGAATTCTAACCTGTTGGTGACAAAAAGAAATTATACCCAAGAAACATTTAATTTAGTGAAGAAATGTAGAGAACGCACGGTAAAGCGGTTTTCAGATAGAAAGAAAAATCGTTCAGATCTCCAAGTGGACAACGAAACTTTAGAAAAAAAACAATGTGAATATTGCAATTTTCTGGTTTTTGAAGCCAAGAAAAAAAATTTCAAAGAAAATTAATTGAACCTTCAGGGGATGAAAAGAAATTTTTCCAAACTGGAAGCAAATTCTGAACTTCATAGAAAACCCTGTTTATCCAAGATATCCAGGAAATATTCCAGAACAGTTTTTCGACTTTTTCTTAATAAAAATGTAAAACTTCGACAAGGCATCGAGGCACAACAGCGTTCGATCAATGACGTAGAAACTCTTCGAGATAAAATTCTTTCTTTTTGTCGACTTGATATCTTCGACCAGGCAACGCAAGACGAAATTTAAAAAATTGTTGTACTTATGTCAAGCGCTACATGTGATTTGGATCCAATTCGAACACAACTTATTAAAGATTGTATTGATGAAATTGTTCAATCACTTACCGAAATTGTGAACTTGTCTCTAACGAATTCGCACGTGCCTATTGCGCTCAAAAGAGCAACAGCGCGATCTCTCATTAAGAAAGCTACATTAGACCCTGATAGTTCAAAAATTAAAGTTCATTTTCCAACCTATATTCTTATCTAAATTGTGCGAAAATGTAGTCACAATATCTCTACAAAGTCATTTGGATAACTACACTCTTATTGAACCTATGCGATCGGCGTATCGTAGATTTTACTCTACTGAGACGGCTTTACTCAAAATTTAAAATGACATCATCTCTACTTTAAATCGAAAAATGGTAACAGCCGTAGTTCTTGATCTTTCGGCCGCTTTTGACAAAATTGATCACAGCATCTTTCTCAGTAGACTCAAAACTCACTACGGCATTGGTGGGGACGCACTTGCCTAGATACAAATTTATTTGACGGATAGAGTTCAGAATGTGAAAAGTGAACGATGTCAAATCTGTTTTACGTTTTGGCGTCCGTAAGGGATCCATATTAGGACCCCTCCTTTTTGCGATGTACACTGCACCATTAGGAGACGTCGCTCGTCACCATGGCCTTGGCTACAGCTTCTACACTGATGGCACTCAACTTTAGTTAGCACTGGAAGACTCTACTTCAATTGATACTCTTAGTAACTGCATGTCTGGATGATAGAGTAGCTATCTCAAGGTCAATGAGGATAAGTTATTCTTTTTGGGTCTAGCCATAGTCTTAAATCCTTATCTTCTACGGCCATATCTGTTGGTAATCAAACGATTAGTTATACAGATTCAGTAGTCTCATAAGGTGAAGTTTTTGACGAAAAACTGGGTATGGACAAATTTGTAAGTAAGAAAGTATCTACATGCATGTTTTATTTGAAATTTATCGGGAAAGTTCCAAAGTTTTCAGCTGTTGATTCAAATAAAGCCCTTGTTCAGGCTTTTGTTACCCAATCTGTTATATGGCGTCTCAAAATGTCTAATCATAAACCTACAGGTACTTCAAAATTATGCAGCTAGACTGATTCACCTAACCAAAAAAAGATCACATCACCTCTGTTCTGGTTCACCTTCACTGGTTACCCATAAAACTCAATCTACTATCTACTACAAAGTTTTAATAACTGTCTTTAACGTCTTGCCTGGCCTAGGACCATCTTATTTGTATGACTTGACTAATGTTGAACAATACGGTCCTCAACATGGACCTGCAGGTTCTAGAATAGCCTTCCTGATGACATAGCCAGTATTAATTCAGTCGAAGTTTAAGAGAGAACTCAAAACTTTCTTGAATAAGTAGGCTTATTATTAGTTTTATCCTACCATTCCTTATTTCATGGTTTAATATCAGTATTTTTTATATCTAGACATTGTAATTTTTTACTACTTTACATTTTAATGTAGTTTTTCTATCCATGTATTAATTTTCAATTTTTTAAAGAGCTTTGAATTAATGTCGGCAAAAGGGCTATAGAAATAATCTTATCATAATTATTATTATTATTATTAATTTTATTTATAATTATAACTATTATTATTAGTAGTATTAGTACAGGGGCCCCTCATTAATTCGAACCCCTCGGGACCAAGGGAAAAAGTACGAATTAACCGAGGGTACTAATAAACCGGGGGTCAAATTTTCGAATGGAAGAAAACAATGATGAACTCAAGGTCCATTGTGTAATCATTGTGTTTTCGTTTTGATGCCATTTTGCAAGTTGAAATGCTTGACCACTATTCACAATTTATATACGCGCTCCGGTAATCAACAGCTTAAAAGGCATCTTAAGCTGCTGCATAGTACGTGACAGACGATGCTCTGGATTAGTGGCCAGTGAAAACGCTGTGCACACTAAGACACTCGGTGTATTGAGTAGACCACGTCAATCATAATCCCTAAACCCCCATCATTGCTGCCCCAAAATGCCCATTATGCAACCCCTTCATTTCGTTACACATGATGCCTGAGTAACGTGTTGTTTTAACTGTGTGGCATGCCCAATCTGTATGGCTCTGCATTGATAAAAGACCGGAATAGAAAAAAATGAGGGTAAATTTTGAGACGAATTATCCGAGTCCTCGTTAATTCGTACTTTTACATAGAAGTGAATGGGTCCCAAAATCGGGACCGGCGGAATTGGTACGAATTAGCCGAGGGACCGAATTAACCGAGGACGAATTAACGAGGGGCCCCTGTATTATTATTAGTATTATTAGCATTATTATTGCTATTAACTAAGTGCCATAGAATTTTGTAATAATAATGCAAACACCGATAACAACGCTAATATTATTATTTCAAACTTTTGCTCAAATTATCTTAATCTATTTATTTACGGATTGCTAATTAAGTTATTTATTATGCTTTAACTTATTAAAATTTTCACGCGAGATGAAGAGTAGTTGAAACGAACTGTTCACCGTTTTACATTTTGCATGTTTATTTTATAAGACATTGAACTGAAAAGATTTGCTAATTTGCATACATGTAACTGCGCTGTGATACCTGTGGTTTTCAGCAATCTTTTTATAACCGATGTAACTATTTATAGACCGCAACAGTGTTGACCTGCTCATAAGTTCATTTCTGTTAAATAATACCACCTGCATGCTGCAAGTGGGAACATACGCTATTCAATCAATATTAAATCAAATGATATCTGTATCCAGTATATATTCTGCCCCTGTCTCTAGAAAGTTAACTGTACAGCTAACTACACACCACACAAGGAAATCAGTTGATTTAGCTAATTTATGCAATTATACAAATTTGTTTTAGTATATAAATCAATTTATTATTGAAAATTTTAACGCTAAGTTTGCTGGTGGTAAAGATATATATATATATATATATATATATATATATATATATATATATATATATATATATATATATATATATATATATATATATATATATATATATATATATATATATATATATATATATTAATTTTCATTAATAAATCCTTCACTCAGATATCATCCGAAAACAATTATACCCGTTTTACTGCATGTCAGTAGGCAGGAGAACATGGACACGAAAATGAACACAGTATAGGTGTTGGCAATTCACTGTTGTTAATTTTTAAAAGACTTGTCCAACAGTAAAGAATTGCACGTTAGACTGTTCTGTATATTCGTTAAGAATCATTTGGCGATGTTATATCAGTAACACTCTTTGACAGTGTAAGAGAAGAACAAAGTTTCTACCACTCAGTCATGCACTTGCATGTGTGTGTGTGTCGTGTGTTGCATACTGTTGTGCAAAGATTTGGTTACCGAATAAATGACAAAAGTGGACTCGTTTTTATCTCTTATCTTTCTGCCCTTTTCGACGCTGCGTACTTTGGATTTATTTTCTCAAACGGCCAAGTGTGTTATAAAGGGACAACAAAGTTTTCATCTGACACGGAAAATATTGTAAATGCACTACTCTTATCTTCTGATTATGAAGCTTTCAACAAGTTTGCTAACGCTTGTTATTGCCTATTTATGCTACAATCTCTATGTGCCTCTCACACCAGGATACGACTGGCAAATGAGTTATGAAGGAATGAAATTGATACTCATTGAAAAATCTGTAAGCAAAATATGTTTTTGTCTTAAAACAAGAAAAATATAAAAGAATCAAGGTCTAAAGTATACCATTTATCAAACGATCAAAAGGGCTTTTTTATACAACCTATCTCAGTAGCAGGTGGTCTCTCTATGTATCGTAAAGCGGAGCTCCTAAGTTCTTGCCGTAGTAGTTGGTGTTTTCAAAATAATTTCAGTTATATTTGTTAATTTAGCCTCATACTTTTATTCCCAGAGATGATAGAGTGAAATTTTGTTGGCAAGCTAGTGTTGGGTTTTTTTATTTCATCGGACTGTCCAGTGTCGCTGTTGTATACTTTGTCACATCAGCGGAGTTGTTGTAATGAAGCCAAATCGTGCCCTATTAGCTGAGGATTTTTGTACTGATCATTTATATCAATATGTATTTAGTTGAGGTGGACTCCGGAAAGCCTCGTATTGTCCAATATTTTGCTGTTGTCTGTGTCATAACGCAGAACGTTTAATTCCAAGACAATTAAAACTTGAAAAAATAGAAAGAGAAGGAATAAACCATGCATAAGCTTGCTGAAAACGCCCATCTCAACATCAACAAATAAAAGCATATAAAATTAAGTAGGTTTTAGTTATTTTGTTGGAGCGCGTGTGTCAAAAACGCAATTTTGGCAACTGCAGAAAAACAACCCATTTGTGTCTCAACTGGAAAAATTCCGCAGTGCTTTTAGCGAATATTTTTTGCAAAGTAACTACCTGGTCCAGCAGATTTTTGGATTAATGCTTTGAATGTGCACAATATTAACAAGTTAAAAAAGTGAAGGCATGAGAAAATGAGAGCCTATTTCTGAAAGGCGATTACGAAGCCTTTCTAAGAAACCTTTTTGCCAGTTCGAAACCTTTCTAGAAAGCATAACTTTGCTATTTACTCTATGAAGCGGCATTAATCCCCCAAACCCTTACTTCTTGTCAAGGACACTGCGTAACTGAAGCTAGTAATTTATATGCACAGGCAAAATATTTGAAAGGACCAGGTCAGATTTTGTGTCCGTGGATCCTTTCTATAAAACCAACAGAAGCATTTCACCATGCTCAACGTATTTGGCTTAATCAAATAAAGCATACACTATTTATGTACCGCACTGTGTGTTCTTTGGCAGATGCGATTGCTTGTGCAAATATTGCTACAGGTTTTACGCGTTGCATTTTATTGATAAAAAATATATGTTTTTTTTCTTTGGTTTTTAATCATGAAAGTAAAAACAAAAAACAAAAAAGAGGTGCACAGCTAAACATTTCGTGCCCCGTATTGCGAAATTTGAGAGTCCCAGGACCAGTATGCTCAGAGGAGTGGTACACACACAATGAAGGCCCAGCAAAGAGAAATAGGTCCGAAACATTGGTCTCGTACAACGTCAATATACTTTTTACAAATCTTCTGCTCTCCAAGTGTTAATAACTGTAATTCGGCTTGATCACGGACTATGCAAAGTTTCTTCAATTAAAACATATAATTTTAAGAATCATAACTTGGCTAATTTTTCCGGAGGCGTCTGTTGTGCCCATCTTGTGATGTATGTTAATGTCGAGGTTTTATTAATTTCCCATGACAATTGACCCGAGCTGATGTCGACAATATCTAAAAAGCTGTTGTATGGACAGCGATTCACAAGTTCTTGATGAATGTTTAAAACCGTTTTAAAAAGTAGAAAGTACCCGTGTATTTGACGAATTAATGCAGACGTAATCAGAAACGTTTAGTCCTCTTGGTAGTGTGGTAAGTGTTTATATTAACTGCACAGTTCATCCACTTAAATATAGCGTCGTCTATGTAATGTGTCACACTGCATTAATCTACATCAAAAATGAAAGTCATTAGAACAGCTCAGTTAGAGTACTTACAAGATACATTTCGAATATCCAACCTGAGGTGTTTTTGTTTCTGTCAAAAGTTATTTTAATTATTTTGTTTTGTGTTTCAGGTCATGCTTGCAGATTCACTAGGATTTGATTCCGCTAAATTTTATAGGCATATATTAAAATTAAATATTCCATAGGAACAGCGCCAAATTTGGATCCGGATGTTGAATTTGAAAACTTTAATTTTGGTGGCATCTCAGTAAGACTGTATAAACCAAGGAAACTTTTCAACCAGACTAATTTACCAGGTGTTATAATCTTTCACGGTGGTGGTTGGACGGTAGGATCTGTGGGTAAAGTATACTTAATAATCCATTCATATTCATAGATTAATGTCATTGGCTGTTGGCCCTAAAGTTATTACTAATTACGGCACAAACTCGTTATCACACATGGCTAAGGTCGAGAAATTATCTTTGCTGGCGTTAAGTTGTTAGAACCTATGTTGTTATAGACGAAATGTCGGTGAGGAAAGATGTTATCTATAAATCGTAAGAAGCAAAGCATGTTTTGATATGAAAACAGGGGTTTCATGCCCCTCGACAAACTGAAAGAAGTAAGCATATTTTTGCATTAAAACAGAGGGGTATTTGTCCATTTTTCTTGATATTATATTAGTATATTTCATAATCACTTTTTCAATTAAGTTAAATTTCCAGATGCCATCCATTCAGAGTCATGTAGACTTTCGAAAGAGCTTCAAGCAGGTGTTTTGGCTGTGGAGTAAGTGACATTTTAACTTGCATTGTTTAAAATACATTTAATTTATGATTTATGCATTACAGAAAATATATTTTTTTATAACGTCGTTTTTATATTAGTGAATATCATGTTTATGGACTCTGAACTTAAAAATAAATTCTTAATTTACACTTAGTTCTGGCACATAGCTTTAAAACATGTCTTTAAAACGTTGTTACTAATTACAGTAATGAACTGTGTAAGCTACTTGACATTCAGTGCTAGTTTCATGCTTATATCTATTGATATACAATCATTTGGTGAAATTCATCGTAACTGTATTTCTTTTATAGACAGAAATGAAATTTACTAGTCGTTATACCTGATGATGATTTAACCGCGTATTCAAGTTAAAAATCAGTAGTCTAATGTAGTGCCTGCAGTAAAAGCAATATTTTACCAGACTTTCATTGTCCCCGAACCAAAGAAACAAACAAACAAACTCAGTTTTGTGTTAAGTTTTTCTATAGATTGTATGTACATCTGTTGTAAAGTCGTTTTTTGTTCTTGGTAACGGATTTATAATCTGTGAGGATGAAATAAACAGAAAAATGATCATGAATATTAAATTTAAATCGCGTGTAATTAATTAACTTTTGAAACACAGTCCCAAAATACCTATCCATTAATTTAGGTTCGAAATGCAAAATTGGTGATTCTGCATCCATTGCTCTTAATGCTTCATATAAATTTTACATCTTCGCTCTCTCACCTTATTTATATCTGGTTATCAATCGTCTACTTGAAAGGATGCAGACTGAACAAACTTTGTGATATGGCAAAGGATAAGATTTTGTAGACAACAAAATATTGCAATCTATGGTAGGCAAAGTTCTATACTCCTTAGTCAAAGATAACAGCTCCTGGTTATTGATGGCAACCTAATCGCTACACTGACGCTGTATTAAGTGCTCAAGTTGTCCCATACATACAGCAAAATCCAGAGACCATTTAATGCACAATAATGCACGTCGCATGTCGCTTATGTGTGCCATCAGTACCTTATGGCAAACAACGTTCAGCTGATCCCATGGCCCCCACATTCATCGAACTTTAATCCTCTTGAACATTTATGAGATCATCTGGATTGCCATATACGGCCAGACAACCACCTCCGCGAAATCACGCACTTATTGAGGCGTGGCATTATTATCCCCAATACAAGATAAACGCATTGATGACGTCAGTGCCCAGAAGAATTCAAGCCATGCTCAATGCTAATGGTAGATATACGCGATATTGAGAAAAGGACAAAGTGGTTGTTCGTGTAAATGAAAATTGACACCCGTGTGATAATCAAGATGCTGTGATTGTGCAATTAACCGATCGAATTCATTGTTTTCCACGGTAACCTATAGAACTGATGTTGGACTTAAATATGTAAAACATTTAGCTGGATTCATTAGCGTTTAAAATTACTGGAGACTTTTTCTTACTAGATCAGTATATATTTCCAAAATAAAAACAAAGGGATGTCATAAAACACATTGGCAAATTTTGCCACTTCAACATACTCCAACGAAGTGTATGTAACTGAATAATGTGAGGATGCGGCTAACTCCTTACAGTCGCTAAGATGCTGAAGTAGCAGTATACTATCCATTGTAACGCTTGCTCATGGGAAATTGATGAAACAAGTATGCTTAGTGGTTAACGCTAACGATGTAGCGTTGGTTACAGAAAAAACCCCGTAGATATAATTTAATTGTGATTGTGAAGTAATAAGCGTAAACGAGATTCTAACATGGTGACTTGTTTTTTATTGTCAGATATCGACTAGCTCCTGAGCATATCTTTCCTGTTCCTTTCATAGACTGTCTAGTTGCGACGAAACATTTTTTGAGCAAGGCTGAAACATACGGAGTAAATCCTCAAAGAATTGCATTGAAAGGTTATCATAATAGTTGAATTATTATCAACTCTCTCTCTCTCTCTCTCTCTCTCTCTCTCTCTCTCTCTCTCTCTCTCTCTCTCTCTCTCTCTCTCTCTCTCTCTCTCTGTATCTATCTATCTATCTATCTATCTCTCTCTCTCTCTCTCTCTCTCTTTCTTCCTCTCTTTCTCTCTATGTCTTTCTCCTTCCTTCTCTCGAAAAAACTAAACACACATCAAAATCAAAATTTATTTTGCATCGAGCGAATCCTTTAATCCGTGAAGTTTGACTACAGTTGTTCGATAATGTTCATGCTAATTTGAAAATATTTATTATAATTAAAAAAAGTCATACAGTATTAAAAAACGAAATTTTTAACTGCAAAAATTTGTTGATATTTTTCATAAATTAATTCCATACAACAATTATCTTTAATCAAAAACAAAAATTATCACTTTTGTAAGTCACTGCTTTTAGCAATTGAAACGGTAATATAATGTATTACCTCATTTTTCAGGGGGTTTTTTATAATTGATAGTTAAAGTCATAATTTTAGTGTTATTTTTAACACTAAAATTAACTTTTTGCCTTCATTTTTTGTCCAGGTTTCAGTGCAGGTGGCACGTTAGTCGTCGGTGTGAGTTTGGCCTTAAGGAACGATAACTTTAACCCGCAACCCAAACTTCAGGTTGTCGTAAACGCACCACTTCAAGGCTTGACACTGGATACTCCATCGTATCAATTCAATGCTAAAAATGCCTTTCAAACTAGGACTGCCATTGCGTGGTTCTTAGGAAATTACTTATTCGGAAGTCAGAAACATTATTATCAATTATTGGAAGGAGAGCATGTCTGTAAATCTGTATTAAAGTCGGTTCTAAATGAGCTTGTTTCAACAGAGGCCTTGCCAGACGACGAAATTAAAACAAATTATGTTTCGAACACTAATGTCAAATGTAATAATGAACTTTGGAAAGAATATGAGAAACTTTTTAGAAATGAATACGCTTTTCCTTTAATGGCTAAAACTTTTTCTGGCTTACCAACAGCACATGTTTATACCTGTCAAGCCGATGTGTTACGGGATGACGGTATATTGTTTGCACGGAAATTACGACTTGCCGGAAATAATGTAAAGGAATTTAATTTGAATAAATGTCATCATTTGTGGAATGTTTTCCATCAATTCGACCAACACACCGAAAAGATGTATGATAACCTAATACAACAAATAGCCAAAGAGATCTGATTTATTTTTATGGAAACAGTAACAACATTCAATGGTATCGAAATGTGTCGATATGTAGGGATTGCAAATTTGTTTTATAACGTACTCATGCATATTATTTTAGAATAGCATATTACCTTTAAAATGCCACCTTGATGTTATTATATAATCATGGTAACAATCATTATGTGTCTCGTACAACTTGTAAACACAGACATTTGGTGGAAACATTTTGATATCTTGTAATGTGGCTACTGTTAGAAGCTTAATTCTTCTTATATTAATAGTCTTGAAATATCTTTTATCGATATTATTATTCTTGATATTATTATCATCGATTTTATGTTATCGCATCGATTTATACTTGTTTTAGCGTTGTCATAAAAAGCCATAATTGCTATAGTAGCACGACTCTCAGTTCCTATCTATTGTTATTTTATTTTAAAACGCCCGCTGTATAGCGACTAATGCATATTTCAACCTACTCCTGTTATTTCAGCAAAGGGAATGATCAATGGGATTACTAGCGTAATTAAGTCTTACACTTTATCAATATATTTTGCTAGGATGTCATTTTTGTGTCGTTATTAGTGTACTCAAATGCTCTTTGAATTTGTATGTTCTCCGCATACCTATGCAGAAAACGAGGACACATAGGAACTGCTACAGCAAGGATATTCCGCTTTTGGTGAAAGTTTCATCAAGCACCGAGTGTGCAGATATGGAAGGGGATTCGGACTACTTTGTCAATCCCTTTTACATTCGGCACCGCAGATTCCTGACTGTCCCTTGTCGGTGCAAGATAAAACATGTCCGAAGCAGGAAAGAGTCAATAAAACTCTGCCTAGCCACCCGAGAGCTCCCATACCTCGGTCACCGCAGAGAGCAATCGTGCTGAACTTAAGGGTCCTCCGCCAATTCCTCCGTAGCGAATGACTAAAGATGAGTGGTGGGACGTAAAGCAGCTATCTGAAGCACTGGCAACAGACTTTCTATTCAGTTACATTACATGCTTCATTGCGGAGACGCCAGTCTTTCAGTTCCCGAAAAAAGAGACAATAAACCTAGCGCAATGCGTGCATAGTGACGTTCAGATTCATTTGGAAGAGGTTCATTAGCTGATTTGAAACGCCTTCTCCCAGTGGTCACGCTTGAAACTGTCGTCTGCGAAATGTCGGTATATCTCCGGAGATATGTTCCTCAGATTAACATTTCGTTATTAAGCTAGCGTCTTTTCTTGTTGCCTAAATGGCAAGGTGACGCTGTACAGCTCTGACGCTGGTCATGCAAACGAACTGGCGCATACGAATTACGTATGAATTAGTTCAAAGAAGCCTAAATCTGCGTGGAGGAGGAATCATTGTGTATTATCGTGTGCTAGAAGCCGTGTTGTGTTGTGCAGTCTTTTTCATTTAATCAATTTGGATCTACTGCAACCATTCGTTTTCCTCCCCTTCGTAAACGCTCTCACGGCCACGGTTTCCCATTTGTGCTCAAAAGAAAAAGTATAGAGAGTTGCAGTTACATGCAGCAGTTTCCTGGGTTCATTAGTCACCCGGAACCAAATATCTATAAACGCGCCTATGACTGCAGTATTTTAATCTTAAACTTTCTGTGTTGTTTTCACATATTTTCCGGTTTGCACTTTGAAGATCTCCTTGTCCGTGTCCGACAAAACGCAGCTATTATATTACACAAACACTGCAAACGGTTTACAATCGATCTCCTACATCTAACAGACTTCACCAACGGGCTCCAGATAGGGCTGAAACGGATTCTAAAATCAGTACACGACTGCTTAAGATCCATGTACAGGGATCACTGAAAGCATGAGTCATGTTCGATTCCTGTTATGAAATAATAGGAATCGAGACACTATCGTGTACACACGGATCTGCTTTCGGCTCTATAGTCAGACGTGTACATGTAGTTCTTTTTCAAATGGCAGGAGACCCAAAACCGTTAAGTACTCGGGAATGGTAAGTGTGACTTCGTTCGGCGATATGTTGTTTTTGCGTCGTTTGTGATTTTCCCGGATGTAAATTGCTTTTTCTTTAAGTTGGGTATTGTGTAACTCAGTAATATAAATTATACTTGTGTGTTTTATTGCCTATACCAGTTAGATAAAGTATCTCAATGGTCCCTTTTGTCCTGGCTATTTCAAAGTAGTGTTCCCTGATATCTTAAGACTATAATTTTCTCTGAATATCGGTCTGTTCTTTCTATCAGTTTTGGAAGAAAAATTAATGGAAGACAATAAGAACAACATCAAAATCGCTCTGCGATTAATAAGTTGTAATTAATAAATTAATTTTTGCATTTTGGCCCGCAGTTCGTATTATTTTCAATCTGCTTTTAAAATGCTGGTGTGAGCCAATTCAGAAACTTGACCGGACAATGTATAAAATGTATGTAATCATCAAATCATAACTGCGTTTATATATTTAATCTGATTCGAATTTATGTTATATGAAATTCAGATCACTATTTGTTTATTTATTTATATGATATATTTATTGTTTATTTTTGTTTTGAATTTGTTCAAGACATTGCCATGGAATAATCTTGTTTTAAAAAGAACTTGTGTAAAAGTTAAAGGTTGCTTCTTACTTCTTACTCGCTCACGTTTGTCATATGGGCTTTGTTTGTCAACAGCAAAATCAAGCAGCTGTCGACCGTCATATCCAGGCATGCACGTCAACCGAGCTTCGTGATCCGTGACGTCCCTCGCCTCACATCTCTTAGGTGCGTCCGGTGTGTCTTCAACGCCACACGCGCGATTCGATGCATTTACTGCTGTTGGATCTCTAAATATTTACCCCTTGCACTACAAAATCTTATCAGACAATCTCTTCGTAGATTGCATTAGACAGAAAATGATTTATTTGGAATTTATTCAAACTTTCTTTTGCAGATTTTTAATGCCATCCGGACAGAGAGCAAACGACGCCACCATTGTTGTGATGTACGTTTTACGCGCTACTTTTACACAAGAGGTGTGACCATTGTCAAGCGATGTGTCGTGAATTACATTGTTACCAACATTCGTCATAATCGCTGTTTGAATTCCAACGTAATATCAACAAATGTCAACATAATAAGAGAATACATATTGCTACATCCTCACCTGGTTCCTTTAGTTCAATTATTAACAGCACTTGGCCCTGAGAATTAATGGCACGGCATGAGTAATCCCAGTAATCTCACGCACAGTTGATGGCCGAGTGCTCATGAAACGTTTACAGCAAGAACTCAATGACGTCAACCTTTCAACATTTAAGTGTCACGGTATAGCATATTCTCCCTGCAAACTTCATAAATTCGCCAACACCCTAACTTGAAAAATCAGCAATTTGAAGACTAAAATATGGCGCGCATTTCTTTCAAAAATTCATGTTTAGATTTTCAGTTCTTTATTTCAAGTCTAGTTCAAGCTATGTACAATTGATTTATAATGACTCGACATCTGTGTTAGTTAATAAATGAAGTCCGATTACCATTTCGTAAATGTCGGTGACCGCGGTCACAGACCGTACAGTAACCGAAGCAAAATATTTTTCAGAACTACGAACCCTAACAGAATCAAAGTCGCAGTTTCGATGCTGTTAAGAGGACCGACAAAGATTTTTTTATTCAAGACATATGTGGCATAACTTCTTTCTTTATTGTGTATTTCGACATTCTACACGTTTTACCAAGTCATGTCAGGGTCGTTGTATCCAAATGAACATCTATATGGCCACACAAAATAACACTAAACTGGTATTTCATTTAAAAACTGCGTCATTTGGTGAACTTGGAATTGTCTGTTAGACTTTCTCAAATTTGGGGGTCACACTTTAAAACAACAGCAGAAGAGTTTGTTTCAAAATATAACACAGAGTTTTATGCTCAACGTCCCAAATGTGATATTCAAGTATGCCCGTCGAGGTTGGATTTGATTCTCCGCTCCATAGACAAACAGCTGCAAGCTTTACGCATAAGCTTCACGCTGCAAGCATTACGCAATATCACTGTTAGCTAATCAATTATCAAATAGGTCTGTCTCAAAGATTTTCGAAAGGACACAGAGCATGCCTAAAAATAACATACGTTTTACTCTGAGAAAACCTGTTGCGTCATGAGGAGCTTACAGAGAATTTCTATGCACATTGAATTCACGCCATTACTAGGCGCGTGGTTCGCGGATGCTTCGCTCTGGTACTCTCCGCATCACTGGATGAAAAAAACCAGAACAAGAACATGTGGTTACTGTTTTCAAAAGAAAAATGCTTTATTAAGGGATGGCCGAAACGCAATGCATTGGGTGTTGCGACGCTGTGTGGCTGAATTTTTCCTACTGGAGACACATTTTGAATAAGACTGGTCACACTAAGGTTACCGTGTGAGGACTCTACAATAAACAGTTCCAGTAATGTTTGGGTCATTTGTTGTTGACATCCAATAATCTAGTATGATTACATTTTTCTTGCTGGCTTCTAAAAAATAACCATTGTCGTGGTTAGATAGAATCCTTGGGGTAAACTCAATGTTTGGTATAATTCTGCAATTTCCGTGCAGAGAGGCTGCCATCCTTTGTACGAAAGCACGATTCTGTCTGGTTTTGGTTTTGTAACTGCTTTTTCTTGCTTTAATATCTTTGTAAAAAATATAAGCCTTGCCATTGAGCGGTTGGCGCTAAAGAAGTGAGTGACTACACATAGATGTTGGAAATGGTGGTGTGGTGCATCAATCAGTAACAAGCTTTGCTGTAAATGTTCCGATTGCGATGACGGTGGCGGCTGTGACGGCTGCGATGGAGGTGGTGGTGTTGTTGGTGGCGCCGGCTGTGGTTGTGGCAGTGCTGGTTATGGTGGTGATGGCCTTGCATCCATCTAATTGGATCGATCTTTGCTTTTTTCTATCGTGCCTTAACACATAATTCTTTCTTGAATACAATTTCCAACATTGGCGAGATTCGTACATCTTGTCTGTTCAAAGTCCAAAAGCAAAGCGAATAGTTTTACCCTTTACTTTTGCTTTTACACACATGTATTGGATTGTTTGACCTAATTTAATCTTTTTGACTGTTTTAGTTCCTAATGCCAATTGATGACCCGAGTTTCTTCATTTTCTTCTTTATATCCTCTTTGGCTTGCTCCACATAAGCTTCTGTGGGTGTTGCATGATTTACATTTATTTGAAGCGTCGTCTTGTGCCTGCTTATCAACGGTCAGTTTTTGTTCTGCTTTCTTCTTATCTATTTTGTGTGTTTGTTAGACATGTCTGTTATGTGAGAAAGAAACACAGACTGAGACCAAATTTACCCGACGTCACTATTTATACTAATTACCCTGAGGGTAGGTTACGTAATTCTCACCAATAACACGTTTGTTAAAAACTATTTTTGTTTCATTTGTTTCTTGTTTGGTCACAACATTCTTCGTTCTTTTGCTTCTAACGATGTTTGAGCCCTTTGTTTCAATGTTATCGCTCGGATAATCTATCAAGTGTTTTAATGTCTCAAAATTGATTTCTAAGCATTTTTAAAGTTTAGCGTGCTGTCTTTCACTTTTTTGACAGTTTCAATCCCAGACTCAGTTCGAGGTGTGTAGGCGTAACTTTTCCAACCAACTGTGACAAAGCGTTAATAGTACCATGAGGATCTACGTCTAATGATAATTTGTCTGGGTTTGAATGTAACATTCAAAAAACAGTAGAGTGCTCTAGAACCGAGTTTTTTCTAAGTAACTGTACGGGGCTGCCAAAACAAAACAAGTTTTTGTTGGCGTTTCACTAAATTCATCCTTGTAGTTCCACCTCATCTCTTCCTTTACATCTATTACAAGTTGTCTCTGGTAATAATTTGTCTCTGGTAAGTAAATCAAAATGTTTTGCAGGGCTTATGATGTATTTCAGCTGAGTAAGATTACAGCATTGCCTTAGTTTATCCCCATTAGCTGTTCAACATAAGTTTTGATTGTGATCTGCGACCAGGGTATTTTGCAATGCCGGTGTGGTCTGAGCATATACCTCGATTTATTGCTGCTTTACGTGGTTTTCTATGCACCAGGCTGGCTACTCACTTGATTATTACTTAAATTTTCTTCCTTGGTCTCGGTTTGTGTTACCTCATTGTCGCATTTATTAATCAAAATGCCATGCTTCGTACATCCGTCACATCCCAGTTCACATACCTTTTGAAGTTCCATTGTTTTGAATCTATTGGTGAATACTCGTTCAATAGGCGCATGTTCACATTTGTCATGCTGGTTAGTCTTATTTGAAACAGGGGGAAAATATAAATTTACCGTTAATGTTACAGTGCAAGAGCGGAATAATCAGCCCACGTGGTGGTAGCCTCTTGTACAAAACTAATTCTTCATACTTTTAAAAGTCTTCAAATTTTTCAACCATTCGCCTCGGATGACCTTTCGGATATGCTTTAGCTCAGAGTTTTGTTTCACTTCTTTGTTCCAGTCGCACCTCCATTTAGCGGTATATACACATCCATTGCCCTCCAAGTACTTTTGCTTCTATAAGTGTAGCTTGATGCAGCTCCTTCATTGTTATCCTGTTTATAGGGTTGACCGGAAACGCTTTAGCTCAGAGTTTTGTTTCACTTCTTTGTTCCAGTCGCGCTTCCATTTAGCGATATACACACATCCATTGCCCTTCAAGTACTTTTGCTTCTATAAGTGTAGCTTGATGCAGCTCCTTCATTGTTATCCTGTTTATAGGGTTGACCGTATCGCGAGTGTAGCATCTCAGGCAGCATGTTAAAAATTCTAGAGCAACACTTTGCCCATCTTTTCTTTCGCAGTACTTCCCTACTTATTCTCCACTTGTAGTCAACGTTTTAAGCATGTTGTTCGACGTATTTCAGCCATTGCAGCGCCTTCAAAGAGTGTCTTCTGTGCAATAACCTTGAGCAGGAATCAGGCCAATAGTTTCCTCTTCAAGGAAGTTGTTTCTAAAGAATATCATGCTATGGTGACACATTTAAAAACTGCATCTATCCCGCCGTGTTTGATCATAGACAATCGTTGAAGCTCTAAGCAGGTTTTTCGCAGGATATTGACTTCGAATCGACAATACCTTTCAATTTGCTTCCTGAAGTAAAAACTTTGGTTCTGGTTTTATTTGTACCATTTCAGAAAAGCTCCTCTTTCTTCTGTCTTCATGTCTTCGAGTCTATAATATTCAACAGGTGGGATTGTATTTTGAACCATTCGCTGGTTATTTCTTGCATTGAAAAGATGTGGAAAATATACAGTTCCTACAGACCGAACATTTTTGGCAAATTTTTCAGAGCCGTACGCATGAAGTTGATAGAATCTGTCATCCGTATTCTAAATGCAGGGACTTCCACAGACATGTTTTGCTACCATTTTAAGTAACTTTGAAACTGTAGCAAAGGACTGTTTCGCCTTTATTGGATTTTAAAAACAACCATGCGCATAATATTTCTGTCGTATTTTCTCCAGAAAATACGACTTTTGATGTACATTTGATGCATTTTGACATTTGTCTATCTCTTCTTTCATGCAAAGTGTGCATACATTTTAGTCGACAGATGTGCATTGAAAAGATGTGGAAAATATACAGTTCCTACAGACCGAACATTTTTGGCAAATTTTTCAGAGCCGTTGGCATGAAGTTGATAGAATCTGTCATCCGTATTCTAAATGCAGGGACTTCCACAGACATGTTTTGCTACTATTTTAAGTAACTTTGAAACTGTAGCAAAGGACTGTTTCGCCTTTTTTGGATTTTAAAGACAACCATGCGCATAATATTTCTGTCGTATTTTCTCCAGAAAATACGACTTTTGATGTACATTTGATGCACTTTGACCCTTTGTCTATCTCTTCTTTCATGCAAAGTGTGCATACATTTTAGTCGACAGAAAAGTTTGGTCTGTATAATGTAGAACCACAATCTGACTTGCCACAATTTGCACACATTTTTGTCACGGAATCTGGTTTGTATCCACCTTCACACTGAAAAATGTCTTCTTGCGTGCATTCAAAATGGAAAAATATAAAAACATTGAGGCATTCATCATCCTCGTCGGTTAGTTTTTGCATGTAGCACTGGTGACCGGAAAATAATCTCTGCACGTATTGCATTTCACCTCACCGCACACATGTTCTCTCTTGTGCAATTTCCTGGTCAGAGTCTGGCCACACGTTTTACAGCAGTAAGAAGTAGCGGTCACTGACACAATAATAATCTGATAGCTGTCTAGTAGAGTCTGAATCTTTTTATTTCTACGATGTAGGCATTTATCCCTGGGTATGTTTGCAATAAGGTATGGCTCTACGGCTATTTTCCTTATCGAATGCTGTTATAGGAGAGTGTTTTTTAGTTGGTGCTTTTGCACAAGTGCAACAAATATCATCGTTGCTTCTTATTTTGCAAAATATCTCTGAAACAATGTTGGGTATTACACGGTCGGTCACCGCTAGTAATTTTGCGTAGATAAAATCGATTTCAAAATTGTTATTTAGGACAAATTATTCAATCTCTTCCAGAAAAGGTTAAGCTGTTAAATGTGACTTTGTCATAACAGCAGTTTTTGGGAAAGTCTAATTCAGGGCTCTGCCATGCGAATGAGGTCATTGCAATCAGCGTATTTGGTAACCTCTCCATGATTGATGTGAATAGAACTTTCGAGGCCTTAACAATTTCCTTGATTTCCTCACTTATGGGATTTTAACATTTGCCTTATAAATTGTATTTTTGGTGTTGAATTTTGAGCTTCTCCATTCCTGAATCTTTTTCAAAAATTATGTTGTCGTGTAAAGAACTTTTTTCCGCTACTAAGCGTTTTATGTGTAACACTCCAACAGTCTTCTTCAACCCTCAGCATTTCTTATTCTGATATTTTAATTACTATGATAGCCTAATTTTGGAAGAAATGAAATACAATGCAAAATCGATAAAATATATGCAAGATCTAATGAGTTGTGTCGTTTCACTAAGAATAGTTCAAAATTATATGCTCATATTTTTTCATATAGTAATTTTCTTCGTTACGCCGAATAGAACAGACGCAGACGATTTTAGCCTTGACCTTTTGACAGATCTTTGTTTACTTTTTACGCTTTTCCAGTATGTGTGCCTGCTCATAAAATGGACGGCCCAAAGGTATGTTTCTTATTTAGAAGCCTTGGCAGAAATACTACGCTTCTCCTTGAATGAATAACTTCCTTTTGTGGCGGCAGTGCAGCGTTTATACGAGCATTTAAGTACGTACTATCTCGTAGCGTCAATGCTACACAATAAGCCAATTCGCACTTTCGGATTTTTCCGGTGGAGGTGTTGTTTCGACTTAAAATGTTGGCTGATAAATTATAAAGAAATGATAAGGAAAAAACTTCAAAATTCTAATTTTCTTTCAACATGCACACTATCGAATTTATAAAGCCATCATATGAGCTTTTAAAAACTATTTTACATATTATTCAGTCCCTTTAATAACCAACATGTGAATGTGTTTCTGGCAAAATGGAATTTTGTTGATTTTTGCCGTTTTTTTCTATAATTTCTTTATATCCTTATCCCACCTGAATTCAGCCGAAACCCAAAAACTTTTCGGGAAAAGTCAAAAGTGCGAATTGGCTTATGCATTGAGTTAAGTTAGTCCCAGCGGACCCTTTCTATCTTCCTAGGACAAAGGAAGACTGCAAGAGCCATCTAGGACTAGAGTTAAGTCAGCTCTGACTTGAATACGCCAAATCACACTTTGGGTGTTCCCAATAAAAATGCGCAAAAATACTGCATTTCGGATAAAAAATAATCTGGTAAGAAAATGAAAGAAATGATAGAGAGATTTCTCTTGCACCAAAGAGCAATTGAGTTTTTAACGACCCGTATGCTATTTTAAAAATTTATTAAAAGTTTTACCAAATAGTTTTAAGCTTTAATTTCTTTTGTGTTCGGAGTATGAGCTGTTTTTGCGATATTTCTTCAGTATTTTTCTATCATTTCTTTTAGTTTTTTACCCGGTTTCCTCGCAGTCGAAATTAAAAGTTCTTGCGCATTATATTAGAAACACCTAAAGTGTGATTCATCTTATGACTTCGTATATCTCTCTTTCAGAACCCCAGTAAAGGCCCGTTTCTTGGAGCTTTATACTGCCATAAATTTACGGTCAAAAACCCGTCTGTAGGAGATTTTTGCTACCGGGCCCACATACGAATGAGCACATCCGGACCTTATCTAAAAACTACTGCTGCGAGTGTCGTAGATGTTGGCAGCGGACCCTTATTTTTGACTTCGCTCCGAGTCGCTTCTCTCTTACTTTTATGTTGTACATCTCTCTGCCAGAGCTAGCTTAGCTAATAGGGGTCAACTGTTTTTGTTATAAAGTTCGAATTCTGCATTCCAGTCCCAATTACACAAACATTTCCTGAAATTTCATGTGCAACATACACATTTTGCAAAACAGGCGAAATTTCAAATGAGGGCAGTATCTTAATCTCCGTCTGAATAAAATTAAGACATATATACCTAGAGTATGTTCAAAAGTTCGACTTTGCTTGAAAGGTTGTTAAAATGACTTGTTAAATCATTCGGATTAAGAAATGTTTATGATTTTGTTAAATACCTTTAAATGCTCAATTGGTTTCTACACATATTACAAGGTGCTTTCATGGTTTCCCATGTTGTAACCCATGTATCTTAAACCATATGCACTGACGTTCAATTTTCTCGCTCCGAGGAAGAAAAATAGCGATACCGAAACATACTCCAGCTTCTAACCAAATTCAGGTTGCTCACTATTAAGGTTAGTGTAACGTGTCGCATCATACCGTCTATATAGCAGACACTTGAAAACAGCATATTGACCTTTACATTGATTGATTGAACATCAAACAAACTTACAGTGAACTTTATTTGATATTACACATGAATTTCCCATGTTGGTATACGAGTGGACAATAATATGGATTCGTTCGAAATTTTAATTTCCACAGTTTTGTCAATAAGATTAAAAAGTTACCTGGGCCTCTAGTAACAGTAAAATAAGAATACTTCATTCTGAGTGCGTACGATGTTGTTTTTTGCCTGAAGCCGTAGGGCCGTACGGACCTCCCCGAAGGCTTCAGGCAAAACACAATATCGTTTACACTCAGAATGATGTATTACTTTTATTATATGCCTATTTTGCTATTTTTATGTCGTTCTTCAAAATTTTACCACGCACTATTTTTGCACTCAGTGTGCTCAGATGGGGTGACGCGTAATCGGTACTGCGGTCAGCGAGTATTGATATTTGACTCGGTTTCTTTGTATTTTACACTTAAGAAAATAAATATTAAGTATTTATTTGCTACGTGTTATGATTATTTCTGACGTTTCGTTTTCAGGCTGTGCTGTAAACATCGTCACAGTAATAACTCATTTATCAATTTTGAGGATTTTGCAGTTGATTGTGACCCACTTTCTCTTCACTTTCAAGTCCGAAAACACGTGATTTTTGTTTACTGTTTACATCTGATCGCATTATGAATATGCCTATAGGGGGCCACCATTCAATCTGGCCTATGAAATCTGCTTGTTAGTTTTTTTCCATCATTTCTTTGTACGCGGATCTGTAGAATATAATAAATGTGCAACAAAGTGTATGATGAAAGTTGAGGGAGCTGGCCAATCTCACCAAAACACAATGGTTTATTGTTTTGTCGAGTTGACATTTTGTTCAGAGGTGGAACAGGTTTAGATAGATTTTGTCCAGACGAATTCTCCGAAACTATTTGTTCCAGAGTTCTGAAATTTTATGCAGTGAAAATATATATATTGTAGATGTGCAATGTCATATTATTTTTGAAATCGACCAAAAATTGTCAAAAATACGACTTCTAAAAAAATATATTTTTTACTGCAAATATATATATTGTACATGTGCAACATCGGATTGTTTTTGAAATCGGCTAAAAATTGTAAAAAATGTGACTTGTCAAAAATGTGTATTTTTATGGAAACTTGTTTGCACGGAGATAGATTTTGTCCAGACGAGCCCTCCAAAAGTATTCGATCCAGCTTTCTGAAATTTTATGCAGTGAAAAAAAAATAAATTGTAGATGTGCAACGTCATATTATTTCTGAAATCGACCAAAAATTGTCAAAAATACGACTTCTCAAATATATATATATAAATATATATATATATATATATATATATATATTATGTAAACCTGTTTGTACGGAAATAAATTTTGTCCAGACGAGTTCTCCGAAACTATTCGATCCAACTTTGTGAAATTTTATGCAGTGAAAATGTATATTTTGTAGATGTGCAACGTTATATTATTTTTGAAATCGGCTAAAAATTGTTAAAAATACGACTTGTCAAAAATGTGTATTTTTATGGAAACTTAGATAGATTTTTGCACGTAGATGGATTTTTCCAGACGAGTTCTCCGAAACTATTTGATCCAGTGATCTGAAATTTTATGCAGTGAATATTTATATACCGTAGATATGCAACGTCGACTTAATTTTTAAATCGACCAAAAATTGTTAGGCAATGTAGAATTTTCAATTTCACTGAATTACTAACACCCAGTGACATTGTGTTACACGGGGAATCCTGCCTCACTGAGTTGAATTGGCGTTCAAACTCAGTCTTCTGACATTCATTATTAACTGAAGCCAAGTGTCCTATGTTGCGTGTACATTCCTGGGTATGGAAAGGTGGGAATTGTTGCATGTAGTGCCCGCGGGGAGTCGAACTCACGACCTTCTTTCCCGTCATCCGACGCTCTAAGTACTCGGCCATCATGAGGCCGTTACGGCGAGTGGAAGTCACGGTCTTCTTGCCACCAGTCGACACTCCAGCCACTCGGCCATCATGACCTCTTATATAAGAAACAATACTCAGGATTTTTGTGAGTTTGTGTTCAAACTGACCCTGTTAGCACTCGTGCCGAAAAACTTTTTACCTCTGTTAATTATGTACCGCGGAAGAAAATGGGATCGCCATATTGTATGTTTTCAGTGTGGGTGCTGCCATATTGTTAGTCATCTTGTACTTGACATTACAGTGTTATAAGTCAGCTACGGCAATTTTGTACAAGATGGCCGTAGTTGACTCATAACACCGTAATGTCTAGTACAAGATTGCTGACAATATGGCAGCAGCCACACAACCTCTGCAGCTACTAAAGAATTCATAGGCGTAGTTTGCCAAAATATAAGTGTTTTCTTAAGTTCGAGTAAAAATGCAACATGTTTGCTTAGGTCGATGATCACAGTACCATTGCCCACAATATTAAATGTACATTTTCCGATATTAAACAATAATCTTCTTTTATCGCCCCGTGAACTTGGATCGACCATGGCCTATTACAATACTAATACTATGAGGGAGTTTTCATTATGTTTATAAAACAAACAAACTGACACCTAAACAGCCACTGTTCTAGTTTAAAACTGTCGTCATAAGGGAGTATCGTTATATCCAGTGTCGGTAAACATGGGGTTCATTTGAGGCTTCACCTGGTGTAATAAAAAAGAGACCTTAGATGATATTGGAATTATTTACAACCATTGCATCAAATTTTTTCAAACTCCAGAAATACAATGTATAAATACTTAGAAGCAAAAATTACAAGGGCTTCTTACTTTTTGGAGCATTTTGTAATTTATTGGTGACCAGTGTTTGAAATGCTTCTGCTACAATTTTTATTCGATTTCTTTCCAATTATGTATAATTAATTACAAATGGGGGTTTTCAATCCCCTAGTTTATTGCTTTCGTACGACTCAGTAAAGTGCTTCCACCAAAGTAATTATTTTTTCGTCAAAACCTTGTCACGCGAACTCCTCTGAGACGGCTAGGGATAGGAAGACCAAATTTAGCAGAGACATAGGATAGCATTTCTAGTTGGTCTAGCTCATTTTTTTTAGAAATTCATTAACATTTTATATGCAAAAACGGACATTGAATTTTGAAATTTGAAAGCCTTGTCGCGCGAACTCCTCTGAGACGACTAGGGCTAGAGCCAGGGCTGGTATGATTTAAATCGCGATTTAAACCACTATAAAAAAAAGTAAAAAAAGTCACGATTTTGGCTTTTTTGTTCCAGAGTAATATTTGTCAATAAAATGCTATAACAAGCCCCTTGAGTGTACACAGTGAAGATGTATTGTTAGGTTATTAACGACTTAAGCTTCTCATGCGACGCAGTCACCCACACCCCACACCTTTTGTGCCTGATGTACACACTGAGTGAACGGTATTTCTCCATTGTGGTGCCTGCACTAATTTCCAAACAGTTGCTTACTGATAGCAAGACGGCTTAATAAATAATAGCACCAAGACTATTGTCTTATACAAATAAGCCCTGTCAATATAAATACTCCCGTTATGAGTTGCTATTATTGTTGATTTTAAAGTCAAAGAGTAATTAACCCAGGAAATTTGTGGTGCACTAAATCTGAAAAAAAAAATGACTGGTAGACGTCTAGCTCCCGTATATAAAGATAGTTCGACAGAGATGCGACAAATAGTTGAAACGTAAAAGCTATTTGCAAATGTTCAGTTATTCGATGTGATGTTGCTGAGAACTGCAGTGGTATTAGACTAATCAGTTCTGTATGTTTTTAAATGTTCTGTGACTTTTTTGGTGATTTAAATAAAAAAGTCAATTTAAATAAAAAAAGTAAAAAATCATGACTTTTTTTTAAAAAATATCATGATTTCTACCAGCCCTGGCTAGAGCGACCACATTTGGCACAGGCAAGCGCTTTGATTGCGCAGTTAAGGGACCTGAAACGACATAGGCATATTGTACACAGTGAAAGCGCTTACAGCTTGTGTGTCCATGTTGACTGCAGCGTTTCAGTTTTTCCCATTTGCTAAAGGGCATATTTTTCCCTCTCCTCCCCCCCTCTCATTCTCTGTCTCTGTCTGTCTGTCTGTCTCTCTCTCTCTCTCTCTCTCTATAGAGAGAGAGAGAACGGTATTTCTCTCTATAGAGAGAGAGAGAGAGAGAGAGTGCTTGTTAGACTCCAACCGGTTGAACCTGAAGGGGCTATAGGACTGATCTCTGTCAGTCCGTCCACCCGTCTGTCCGTCCGTCCGATTTTTGTACTCGCTATATCTCTATCACCGTTCAACCGATTGTAACTTCATTTTGGACATAGAAAGACGAAGTGGTAAAGCTGTGCGACGAAGCGTTGTTTTTGGATTTCTCGAAAAATTAAAAAAATGCGTAAACTTTGAAATTTTTTAACACCTGACCTCATTATATGCAGTTTGTTCGCGCCATATCTGCGGCACCATTCAACCGATTTCAATTACCTTTTACACATAGAAAGGCCGAATAGTGGAGCTTTGCGACGAAGCGTTATTTTTGGATTTGTCGAAAAAAAAAAAAAATGCGGAAACTTTGAATTTTTTTGCTCTTGACCTCATTATATGCAGTTTGTACGCTCCATATCTCCGGCACCGTTCAACCAATTTCAATTTCCTTTTGCACATAGAAAGACCGAATAGTGGAGCTGTACGGCGAAGCACTATTTTTGGATTTTTCGAAAAATTGCAAAAATGCGGAAACTTTGATATTTTTTGCGCTTCACCTCATTATATGCAGGTTATGCCACGTCCGATTGAAGTAATCGAATAGTTCGAGTTATCGAATATGCACTGTACTTACATAGACAATGTTTTCGTTTATACATCCTCGTCTCTATTTTTTGTCACCCCAAGTAGTACTGCCTCGTAGGTCCTGTGTCACTGATTATTGTGTCGGTTGGGTTCTGCGCCTACGACGATGGCTTGTTTAAAATTGTTTTAGGTTACGGTATATCACATAGAAAGATGAAATTTGGCTTCCCGATAGACGACGAGGATTTTTTACCATGACCATTATCTCGAAAGTGGTTAGAGATACAGCGATTTTGAGCTCATTTTCTACGCTTTGGGCCTAAAAGACGATATGTACCTCGGCGACCTTAACCTCCTCAGCCAAGGTTAAAAACTGGAAGTTGAAAATTACCTCGAAAAACGGTTAGAGATAGAGGGATTTTGAGGTTATTATTGATGTTTAAGAAATTTGGCTCACTGATAGAGGGTGATGAGACGCCGTGAAATCCGCTTTTTTTTACCATGACCTTAGAAAACGATTGACCATTATCTCGAAAACGGCAAGAGATTTTGAGCTTATCTGCGACCTTTTGGGCCTAAAAGGCCATCTACAAGACGTAACTCAGTTACCTTGGCCTCCTTGTTCATGCTCAATTTTAAATTCTGAGAGTTCAGATTCGTATTTTTGTGGCCCAAAGTGTAATTTTCGCTACTCGGTAGCGAAAACGTTCTAGTTATTCATTAGATGGTTCTCTCTTGAAAACGATACTTTTTTGGCGATCCGCCAAAACTTGGCCAAATGGGGGCATTTACAACTGTTTGGAAGCCAAATTTTTAAAATGCTTCTTTTTCTACAATCTTGATCGCTTTGCCTTCAAATTTTGCACAAATGTTCACCATAGTGTCCTCTCTAGAAAAGTTACCTTTTGGCAATAAAAAAAAGTGGGGGGGGGGGGGCATTTTAAAAATTTTCATAGTCAATTGCTGCATCTCAACTGACATTAGCTTAAATATTTTGTTCATGGGCTGCATGGTTCAAGCCTGGTAAATCTCTATTATTATAACGCCAAGCTTGAGGTTAATTCATGAATTAACCTACCGTTTTAGACAATACACGAATCCACTCAATTCGAAAATTCCCTATGTCTTACACACTGTGCTGTTTACTACGTTGCGGGTAAAATAGATAATTTTTATGCAATTTTCTTTAAATACAGGGATCAAAGGTCTCCAGCAGCCCAAGGAAGCAACTGGAGCGATTTTTCGCAGCATCAAAGCGCGGGTTAACAGATGCAATTGAAGATTTAGCTTCATCAGAAAGTTTTGATGTCAACCATATTGGACATGACGGTAAAACGGCCTTGTATCACGCTGTGCACGAACATCACGTACCTGTAGTCAAAAGCCTCCTCAAACATGGGGCTGATGTCAACATGAAAAGTTTCTGTACATATCACCGAGACCATTCTGGTGTTCAGCTTATATCGTGCGATGAGCCTCCCATTGTGACAGCGGCTCGTGTAGGCAATGTACACATTGCTGTGCTGTTACTGGAAGCTGGTGCGAATGCGGACAGCCAGGCTGATTGCCACACACAGCTGAGTGGTCTCTCTGTCAAGGATAGGACTGCCTTGCATTTTGCTTGTGATGAGATGAATGTCGAGATCGTCAAGTTATTGTTGGATTATAACGCCGACGTCAACATGGAGGACAAACAGGGTGAGTTACCCATGCACCGAACCGTGCGCTGCCGCCATTGTCAGCAACAAACGGAAATTCTCAAGCTTCTATGCGAACATGGATCCGATGTGAATTTGGTGAACAGGATAAGTTGTTCACCACTGTATCTGGCCAGTTTCTACGGCTGCGTTGATAAAGTAGAAATCTTACTTCTGTATGGTGCCAATCCGAATGAAGTGTGCCAAAGAACGAACAGTTATGGTTCTGCTCTCCATATCGCATCCTTGAAAGATCGTCACAAATTGGCAGAAAAACTTATCTTACATGGAACTAAGCTGGACCTGCGAAATACTCAAGAGTCTACGCCCCTGCATATGAATATCTGTGCCAACAATCGCAGTTCCGTGGCTGCTTTGTTGATATATCACGGTGCAGAAATGAATGGCAAAGATCGTTTCAATTATACCCTAATGGCGTTGTGCATTCGAAACATGAGGCTGGACTGTGAGAGTCTCGCGCGCTTCATGGTCTTCGCAGGTTACGACCTCAGGCAAGATCTCTGGTTAGAGCCTCCTTGGTCAGAAAACAAGAATGAAAACGAGGACAACGAGGAGGCGACTGTAGAAGTCCCGGATGTACCTATAGCTGCTGGGAGAGTAGAGACGCTATGTAATTTTCTTCGCGAGAGGCAGTGCAACACGTTGGATCTGTCTGATCTGTGTCGAATCAACATACGCAAGGCTCTTTCGACCCACACCACCGGAAGGAGTATTGTAGACAACATCTACACCCTTCCCTTGCCTCGTACTCTAAAAGATTTCGTCGCGTTGAAAGAATTCTATCCCGCCTGTTGGTGAACCAAAGATATTGTTCTCAACAGTTTTATTTCAGGATGCTCTTTTGTCTGTTTTTATTTACAGTTAAATCAGTACAGGTTTGCAAATTTAAAATGTTATATTTTACTGGCGTACCGAGAATGATGTCACCAGTAAAACAGGTTCATTAACACTTGACAAGTCTTGGACTTGGTCAAGACTTATATGAATTTGCGCGGGCAGCCGTTGGGCTATTTTTTTTTTTTTTGGTTGTCAGTAAAAATTCATTTTCTTGTCCCAGCTTCTTCTCTGACACTGCAGGCCCTAGGCCCACAAAACTTTGTTCTTTTGTAAAACTTGATCCAAGGGTGTGCATCCTGCCTTTTTTTCAACAACGATTTCGTTTTCATGCTTAAAACGCCAGGTGAACACAGCTGATTTTAGAATAAATAAATACAGCGCAAAGTAACGGTTGAGTAAAACAGCACAGCTTATGGGCGTTACGCGAGCTCTGCCTGCATAGAGAAAAAGTGCTAGTCCGTTCAATCAATAAAGCCGTTGAGTCAACATAACCAAGCAGATTAACCTAAAAGGTCGAATACGTGCTGCACAATAAGGCCTCTACTTAGTTGTATTACAGACTATACGGCTTGTAAAAAAAACTTCATGTTCTTCAAGAAATAATAAGGCGTTCAAAGAAATATTTTTAACTTTTAATGTTTGACAAGTGTTGAAGATTTCACTTTTGAAATACGGTTCTAGTTTGTATTGTTGTTGCTTGTATGAGCGGTTGCTTCAGATTCTTATTTACGTGTCCTCGTACCAGGTGTCTCAGACTTTTATAATAATATTAAAAGTAATGATATTAACTATTATTATTATTGTGTAAAACTTTTCCTCAAATGGCCATAATATATTTATTTATAGGTTGCTAATTTAGTTATTATTTATTATGCTTTAACTTATTAAAATTTCACGTGAGAAAAAGAGTAGTTAAACTGTTCACTATTTTATATTTTACATGTTTATTTTATTAGACATTGAACTGAAAGAATTTGCTAACTTGCATACATGTAACTGCGTTGTGAAACCTGTGATTGTCGGCCGTGTAACGAGGGGATATAGGTTTCAGCTTGTCCGTCTGTCCGCCTGTCTATCTTTCTGTCCGCTTTCGTGCGCCCATGTGTCCGGGCTGTATCTCCGAAAGTATTCGTCGTAAAACTTTTTCCTTTGGCATGCGGTTAGAACGTATATTAAAGGTGTGCAGCGTCGTATTATTTTTTAAACCGACCAAAAATTATCCAAAAATACGACTTGTCAGAATGGCTGTTTTTCAGGAAATTTGTTAACAGTGTTCTGAAATTTCATGCAGTGAATATATATATATATTGTACATGTGCAACGTCGCATTATTTCGAAATTGGCCAAAAAATGTCAAAAATACGACTTCTCAAAAATATATATTTTTTATGTTAACGTGTTGGTATGGATATAGATTTGGTCCGCACGAGGTCTCCGAAACTATTCGATCCAGCGTTCTGAAATTTTATGCAGTGAAAATGTATATTTTGTAGATGTGCAACGTCATATTATTTTTGAAATCGGCCAAAAATTGTTAAAAATACGACTTGTCAAAAATGTATATTTTTATGGAAACTTGTTTGCACGGAGATTTTGCCCAGACGCTTTCTCGGAAACTAATCGATCCAGCGTTCTGAAATTTTTTTGCAGTGAAAATATATATATTGTAGATGTACAACGTCAAATTATTTTTGAAATCGGCCAAAAATGGTCAAACATACGACTTATCAAAAATTTACTAACATCCAATGACATTCTGTATTACACGGGGATCCTGCCTCACTGAGGCTCTAGTTTTCAGTATTTTCGTTATAACCGCTGTCACTTTTTAGAGACTCCACTGCATACCACAGCAGTGTTGACCTGCTCCTTGGTTCATTTCTTCGAAATAATCCGAATCGAATGGAAATGTACAGTAATCAATCAATATCTGTATCCAGTTCATGTTTTGCCCCGGTATTCACAAAAATTAGATGTGCAGTTAACTACACACCACACAAGAGAAATCAGCTGATTTAGCTCACTTACGCAATAAACAATTGTTACACCAATTTGTTTTAATGTTAAACTAACACTTATGAATTGAAATTTTAAATTGAAGTTTCCTACAGGAGCAGTTAACGGAATCTGTTAACTGCCAAGTTAACTTTGTGAATACCGGGGTAAACAGAGCTTCTTTGAATGAGATTTACCAGATGCTTATATTGTGCTTATTTGACATGATAACTGCGTTGTGTGCATTATACTCTCATTATACTCTCATTATACTCTCGTTATACTCTCGTGAAACTGTGAGACTTGGCTGTGAATTCACGCGTGATGCAGTTGCTAAACTCAGATAATGTTTGAAAAAAACGGTGGCAAATGCCTCAATTTTTTGGTCTTTTCATTGTCCAGTAAATAAATAACATAACATAATAGCATGTCTGAAATTATACCAAAACTACTCCAGTGTTTTATAGTGCTACACAGGGGGTGAATTCGTCATGTTTTAAGATCAACCTGAAGGCCATAGATTGCTTGAATTTCCATTTAAACCCTCCTGTTTTGTAGTAGGTTTTCTTAATGCTTAAACTAGTTTATGGTATTTCATGACAGTTTATCAAAAGGTCACTGTGGTGCTTAGTTAAAAGTGCAGATGTGATAGCATTTAACGTCATCGTCTTGTGTGTGTCTTCGTGGAGATAAATTATTTAGTTTTTATCTAGATCTCTATTGTTGTGATTGAATTAGTGCTATTGGTGTTTCAGTGATATGAAATGCATATAAATGTCACGTGTTGAGTTGTTCGGAGCTGTGACCGGCTCAGTGTGTGTTGCCTTGGTTACTAGTGTTACTGTGGTTACTGGTATTACTATATCTACTATTATATCTGTTGTATCAATTATTAGTATACATGTTTAGATCAGTTTGAAAAGTTGCTTCTCTTTCTACTGCGGCTCACTTAAGTTAGGAAGAAAGACATTTCTTTAAGGAAAGAGTCTTTTGCTTCCACTGCATAATTATGGTTCGGTTAAAAATGAACACAATCTAAGACAGATGTAAAAGTAATTGCAACTCACTGTTGTCGATTTTTTTTTAGAAAAAGGGCTTGTTCACAAGTAAAGAATTACACGTTGCCCTGTTCTGCATATTCATATAGAATCATTTAGTGATATGATATTAATAATAGTCATTGACAGCGTTAAAGAGGAACAAAACTTCTGCCTCTCCATCCATCTTGCTTGTGTTGTATGACTGTTGTGAAAAGATGTGATTACCGAATAAATCACAAAACTGGACTCGTTTTTATCTCTGCTCTTTCTGCCCTTTTGGACGCTGCGTACTTAGGATTTATTTTGACAAATTTATGTTTGTTTTCAAGGGTGTTGCAACTAATTCCTATCATTGACCGAATGATATCATTGGGTCAAGTGATTGATTTAAAACCATCCATTGACCCAAACGTATACCACCCGAACAAAACCTGTCATGTAAACAAACTGAACTGCTGCCCGAAAGTTATCACTGTTTACAAAAATTGACCCAAATCTATCAGCATAACAACATTTAGCAGAAAAATGAAGAAATGAGATCATTCGTACAACAGCCTTGATCCAAACACATCAGTAAACTAGACCGAATTTCGCTAAACGTAGCGAAATGACACCCACTTGCAATGGTATAATCTATCTGGTTAAAGACACATTTTCAGTCTTTCCACATAATTGTCAGCTTCCGGCTTATTATCATGAACAAGGACATCGAAGTAAGTATAATGTAATCTCAAATAATCAAATTCAGTTTTCTAACCGTTTTCGAGATAATGGTCAACTTCCGGTTTTTGACCTTGACCATGACGGAGGAGGTCAGTGTCACCGAGGTACCTCTTATATAACGTCTTTTAGGCCCAAAGGGTCGAAAATAAGCTCAAAATCGCTCCATCTCTAACCGTTTTCGGGATAATGGTCAACTCCCGGTTTTTGACCTTGACCATGACGAAGGATGTCAAGGTCACCGAGGTACCTCTTATATAACGTCTTTTAGGCCCAAAGGGTCGAAAATAAGCTCAAAATCGCTCTATCTCTAACCGTTTTCGGGATAATGGTCAACTCCCGGTTTTTGACCTTGACCATGACGAAGGATGTCAAGGTCACCGAGGTACTTCTTATATAACGTCTTTTAGGTCCAAAGGGTCGAAAATAAGCTCAAAATCGCTCTATCTCTAACCGTTTTCGAGATAATGGTCAACTTCTGGTTTTTGACCTTGACCATGACGGATTAAGTCAAGGTCACCGAGGTACCTCTTATAAAACGTCTTTTAGGCCCAAAGGGTCGAAAATAAGCTCAAAATCGCTCTATCTCTAACCGTTTTCGAGATAATGGTCAAGTTCCGGTTTTTGACCTTGACAATGACTGAGGAGGTCAGTCTCACCGATGTAACCTCTTATATAACGTCTTTTAGGCCCAAAGGGTCGAAAATAAGCTCAAAATCGCTCTATCTCTAACCGTTTTCGAGGTAAAGGTCAACTTCCGGTTTTTGACCTTGACCATGACGGAGGAGGTCAGGGTCACCGAGATACCTCTTATATAACGTCTTTTAGGCCCAAAGGGTCGAAAATAAGCTCAAAATCGCTCTATCTCTAACCGTTTTCGAGATAATGGTCAACTTCCGGTTTTTGACCTTGACCATGACGGAGGAGGTCAAGGTCACCGAGGTACCTCTTATATAACGTCTTTTAGGCCCAAAGGGTCGAAAATAAGCTCAAAATCGCTCTATCTCTAACCGTTTTCGAGATAATGGTCAAGTTCCGGTTTTTGACCTTGACCATGACGGAGGAAGTCAAGGTCACCGAGGTACCTCTTATATAACGTCTTTTAGGCCCAAAGGGTCGAAAATAAGCTCAAAATCGCTCTATCTCTAACCGTTTTCGAGATAATGGTCAACTTCCGGTTTTTGACCTTGACCATGACGGAGGAGGTCAAGGTCACCGAGGTACCTCTTATATAACGTCTTTTAGGCCCAAAGGGGTCGAAAATAAGCTCAAAATGGCTCTATCTCTAACCGTTTTCGAGATAATGGACAATGTTTCTCTAACGGATTTCAGTATACAAAAGTCACATGACCTTGACCTTGACACTGAATGTCGAGATTCCATCCATGATGTTACTGCCTTCTTGCACCGTACACGTGTTGAAACAAGGATTTGAGCACTATTTCCAGCAATTTTCCGTGATGGAAGAGGTTTTTGAAAAAATATTTTGACTTAATTTCACCTTGACCTTCAAGGTCAAGGTCAAAAAATTTTGCCGATTTCACGACATCTCATCACCCTCTATCTCTGTGCCAAATTTCATTGCCCTGCGTCAAATAGCCTAGGAGGAGTTTCCTGGAAACCACTTTGAGGTAAGAAAACTTTGACCTCAATTTGACCTTGACCTTGAAGGTCAAGGTCAAAAAATTTGCGGATTTCTCGACATCTCATCACCCTCTATCTCTGTGCCAAATTTCATCGTCCTACGTCAAATAGCGTAAGAGGAGTTTTCTGGAAACCTCCGTGACGGAAAAAAAGAAAAGAAAGGAAGGAATAAACGCCGGAATTCTTTGCAAAGCATACCCATTTGCAAACTATGTTTGCAAGTGGGAACAAGATATAAATGGACAAAATGTTCATATTTTTGTAAGATAAGAAACAGTATTACAAAATAATATATGAACTTGTACATATTTGGGTAAATGATCGGTTTAAAATAACCAGTTGACCCGATGGCATCATTCGTTTAATTCTATTGTAACCACCAAACATAACAAACCGCCTACCGCGAGTTTTTTTTTCAGGCGGGGGGGGGGGGGGGGTAACATTTCTAATTCATAGTTTTGGGTAAGGATAACATCACCTGATCAAATGACATCATTCTTTCAAAACAATATCTGACCAAATGATATCAGTCATTCAAAATAATTATCTACCCGAATAAAATCGTAAATTAAAATATATGTTCAAAAGCTATTAGTAGATAAAATCGAAAATATGTTATAAGATCCAATTCAAATTCTGTGCATGAAAGAGTGTCCTAATAATAGCTTGTACCAAACATTTCAGTAACTAAATGCTACAATCAATGCACATGAAGGACACCAAACGAACCAAAATTTGAAGTTCCTTTATTAGCCAGCAATAACTCACGGCGAAAATACAAAACACAGTTATTCTTCCCAAAGATGTTTCATTCAAGAAATTCTTTTTTCCTAGTCAGCAATTTGAACAGTTTAGTGTTTAAGTATTCTTCTTTTTTTTTTTTAGCGAGGAACAGCTAGTTCCTAATATTTTTCTAGCCAGATTAGAATGAGAATGATCTATTCCGGCCTCTCTGTTCCTTTTACCCGGCTAGGTAAATTTTCATGAAGGTCATATTTAAGGGAATAGATCACTGGGTTCCCTTCATACCTTGCACAGTGACTAATAAATCTACGATTAACCCCCCCCCCCCCCCTCCCCCCTCCCCCCTCACACCCTTTGCATAAATAAACACGTCTTGTTTTTCATTAACGGTTTGTTGTTATAAAACAGTTGATCTCTGAGGAGATCTATCTGTTGTGCATAAACGCAGAAAGAATGGATACTTAAAAAAAAGTAGTTGCGCTCTTTTGTGAGTATTATTTTTGCGGAATCTCCAATGGGTCTGCGTAGTAAAAAAAAAAAGGTGTTATACACAACAGACCGAACCGCCGAAGAGGTTGGCTGATGAACAACAACATTTAGGCCTCAGGCCGGTGATACAGTAAACTCAAGATATCGCGTAGACCGCCAAGCGTCGTTGATGAACTGTTGTACTGCTCCAGAGCGGCTTGTGGGGGCCAATTTACGGGTAGTGTCCTTATAGATCGGCAAGCGTCGTGAATAAACCAAAGAGTTCTGTGGGAACCAATTTACATTCTGCGGTGCATTTTAGCGCACATGCAGGGGGTTTGCAGATATAGATGCTAGGGAAATTCCTCTGACACGGAAGAATACTACAAATGCATGATTATGATGCTGTTAACAAGTTTGCTGGCGCTGTTTATTGCATGGTTATTCTATAACATCTACGTGCCTCTCATACCAGGACACGACTGGAAAATGAGTTATGAAGGAATGAAATTGATACTCATCGAAAAATCTGTAAGTGAAATATGCTTTTGTTTTTAGCCCCAGACAAATAGTGTTTGTACGTTCTGTGTGTGTGTATATATATACGTATGTGTGTGAGTGTGTGTGTGTCAGTCTGTTGTGAACAAAGTGTTGTGTGCAAGATATCTCGAGAACGAAACGTCGGATCGACTTCAAACTTGATCGATTTATTCCTTGGTAAGGTCGGACGATTCTTTCAACTTTTGACGCATGTCACGTGATTAGGACAGGCGTATGACGTCATTACGTAAAAAAAATTTGTGCCGAAATTTCTCAGCTGCTGAACATCGGAGAAAGTTGAAACTTGGTGGGATTGTTGCTTGATTGGTCCGAAAGACGCTGTAGATTTTTTTGCGAGTAGAACGAACGAATGCGGCGTATGACGTCATCACGTAAAATATGTATATATTTTGAACAAGATCTTTTGTGCAAAATATCTCGATAACGGAAAGTCCTATCGACTTCAAGTTGTACATGAGTATTCTTTGGGTCAGTCGGACGGTTCTGTCAATTTTTGGTGCATGCCGGGTGATTAAGGCAGGTGTATGACGTCATTACGTAAAAATCTTGTGTGTGAAATTTCTCAGCCGCTGGACATCGGAGAAAGCTGAAACTTGATAACGGAAAGTCATAACTCAAAATTTTATATGGATATTTCTTTTTTCAGTCAGACGACTGTTTCAAAAAGTAAAAAATTATCTGTTCTAAAGCAAAATATCTCGACATCGGAAAGTCGGATCGACTTTAAATTTACAGTAGTTATTCCTCGGATAAGTCACACGGTTTTGTTAAACATTATTCAACTCGTATAGAAAATCAAGAAAGGTGCATAACGTCAACACCCCCACCCCCGCCTCCCCATTTTTGGCTGCTTTGTTATCTATGCATGGGTGTTAACTACGCTGGGGATTTCGGCGTTTTTTAGAAGAGTCTCTAGTGTTCCTGAATTCTTTAGAAAGTTTCAAAACAGTAACAGCATTATTGTTCGCTATTAAAGTGGGTCGTCTGATATCTTGTGTCATGAGGAGCAGCTCACCATTTTGCCACCGAAATGCCTCCACCTTCTCCCACCGAGGTGCGTCATCTGATGCGCAGTTATGAAGAATGCCTTCCTAGTGCTGTTTGGCCGATGGAAATGTGCGAAGACAAGGTAGTGTATCATGGCTATAACTACACTTACGGTACAGAACGTTACCGTTGCCTTGGATAAAAGGGTTAGAGTTGTGTTTATAGTCGGATCTACGGTTAAATAGCTATGGGGGGGGGGGGGCGTGTGGAGGATGATGGTTAGCAAAAAAATAATCCCGACCACCTTCAAGACTTGGATAAAAAGATGTAAAATAAGAACCGTTTGTCGTGACTCCTTCCACATTCAGTTAAATAGACGTGCGGTAAAACCTGCCTGTCTTGACCACCTTCCAGACGCGGCTAAAAATGTAACGTACAGTTAAACTACTATAGTGACCAACTTCAGATCTTGATAAGAGGGACCTACAGTAAAACCCATTTTAGCGACCACCTTCGAGACTCGGATGAAAAACGACGTCCATTTATATAAGTTTTAGTGACCACCATCTGTTTGGTTTATTTTGAGTTTTTTTACAATGAATTCAGGTATGTTTTCAGAAATGAATATTTTATTTCAGTAATTAAAAACAGGATTTTTTCGGGGGAGGGGGAGTCATGTGTTTAGTCGGGGAGACATTTGTTTTTGTTTGCAAAAAACAAGAAACTAAGTAGGTATCGATTGAAAGTGTGTAATACTAGCCTGTATTCCTATGTTTTGTGTGCACTGGCCGCTCTAGGTTATGAAATACACAGTGTGGCAGTTGGCAGATGCGAGAGCATGTATAAATGTTGGTACACTCTTTACGTGTTGTATAATAAAAAATAAAATAGTAAAAATAAGTTTTTTGCTTCGCGTTTTGATCATGAAAATGAAAACAAAAGCGAAAACAAAAAGAGAGGTGCACAACTTCAGATCAAGCACTATATATGTCCTAGTGACAGTATGGTCGGAGAGTGGTAAAGACAAAATGAAGGACCAGTAAAGAGGGGAAAAGTTTGAAATATTGGCTGTACAACTTCAATACCCTCTTTACAAGTCTTCGTGTTATTTAGTTTAATTCGGCTTAATCGCATGCTATGCAAAATTTGACCCGAGCTGTTGTCAACAATATTCTAAAAGCTGTTGTATTGACAGCGAGTCACAAGTCTTTGGTAAATATTTCATAATGGTTTAAAATATGGGAGAGTAACAGTGTATTTTATCGAATTAATGCGAGGTAATGAGAAACGTTTATTCCTTATGGCAGTTTGTATTTATAGTATAGTAGCGTCATTTACGCAATATGTCATTTTACATTAATCTACATCATAACTAACAGTCCGTACAAAAACTCAATTGGAGTACTTAAAATGTATTGCGTATATCCAACCTGATGTGTTTCTTGTATCTGTCAAAAGTTATTTTCATTATTTTGTTTTGCATTTCAGGTCATGCTTGCAGATTCATTGGGATTTGATTCCGCTGCATTTTACAGGCGTATATTGAAGTTAGTGTACTCCACAGGAAAATCGCAAAATTCGGATCCGGATGTTGAATTTGAAAATTTTGTTTTTGATGGTGTTCCAGTAAGACTGTATAAACCGAGGAAAATTTCCAGCACAAATAATTTACCAGGCGTTATAATCTTCCATGGTGGTGGTTGGACGATAGGGTCTGTAGGTAAAGTATAATCAATGATGCATTCATATTAATAGATTAATGTCATTTGGGGTTGATCCTAATGTTATTACTAATTACAGAACATCCTCGTCATAACGAAATGGCTGAGGTCGAGAAATTATGTCTTAATATTTGACAGGGCGTTATACCCGATACGTTTAAACAGCAAAACGCTAACTGGGACTAAAAGTTATATCGTTACCAGCGTTATGTCCTCATAACCGATGTTGTTATAAATGAAATGTCATTGGGGAGCAATGTTATCACTAAATTGTAAGAAGGAAATCATTTTTTGATATCAAAACAGTGGCATTCGTTGGTTCATTGTCCTCGACAAATTGAAAGAAATAAGCATGTTTTTGTATTAGAACAGTTGGGGGTGCTCATTGTCCTTGATATTTTATTGGTATTTTTTTTTTTTATTGGTATTTTTTTTTATAAATTTTCAGACGACATACATACAGAATCATGTAGACTTTCAAGAGAACTTCAAGCAGGTGTTTTGGCTGTGGAGTAAGTAACATTTTAACTTGTATTGTTTAAAATACATTTAATTTATTTTTGCATTAAATAAAGTATTTTTATAACGTCATTTTTATGCTAGCGAATGCCATGTTTATTGACTCTTAATTTTTAAAGTGAGTTCTGGCACAAAGCTTTAAAATATATCTTTAAAAGGCTGTTACTTTAAAATATTGTTCAGTGCTAATTTCATGTTTATATCTATAGATATACAATCATTTGGTGAAATTCATCTTGATTGCTTTTGTTCTATAGACAGATGTGAGCTGTCTAGTCTTTAAAACTGTTGATTTAACCGTTCAAACTCTCTATTGTAATGTAATGTCTGCTGTAAAAAAGCATTGTACCAGGCCTTCATTGTCGCTGAACGTTAAACACCAAAGAAACAGATAATCAAACCCAGTTTTGTGTTATTTTTTCTTTTTAAGATATGCACATTTGTTGTAAAGTCTTTTGTTTTTTTGTTTTTTTGTTTTTTTTTGTTTTTGTTTTTGTTCTTCCTAACAGATTTATAATCTATGAGGCTGACATAAAATTTTAAAAAAAAAATCATCAAGAATTTTAAATTATGTGTAATTGATTAACTTTTGAAACATAGAGCACAAACAAATACCTACACACTTTAGGTTAAAACTGTAAAATTGGCAGTTCTCCAACCGTTGCCCTTTTATAGTTAATATAAATTTTATATCTTTGCTGTCTCACCTTCCTTCTATCTGTTCATCAAACCGGAGCTAAGATGGAGTTCGAAACTATGCCACATATTTGCAATTTTACAAAATATTGTAATCTATTGTCGGGCAATATTTTGTACACCTTAGCCAAAGATTAGGTACATAATGCCATAGAAATAGAAGCAGCAGATTCCCAAAATAAAAACAAAGTAACGGAATGTCATAAAACATAAGCAAATTTTGCCACCTTAACATCTTTTGTAACGGTGTGTATGTAACTATATGTTGTGAGGTCTCGGTTCACTTCTTCCAGTTGCTGAAATGGCAAAATACCATTATTTATGACGCTTGTTTGTGGGAAATTATTGGAGCAAGAATGCCTGGTTGTTAACGTTAACGGTGTAACGATGGCTATAATAAAATCTCCAACCCCTTCAAAAAATAGAATTGTGGTCATTATATATAAACGTATCTGAGATTCTAAACCGATGACTCGTTTTTAGCCCAGCTTACGCTACACGTAAGCTGGGGTATTCCTATCGGTTTGCAGTGGCGTCCGTTAGTTAGTTAGTTGTTTATTTAGTAAACTTTGTTTCAAAATGCATCTCCTCCTACAATTTTAATCCGATGTCATTTATTTTTGGTGTGAAGCATCCCTAAGGGGTCCTGCATACGGCTTGTGTTTTTCGAGTCGATCGAGTGATTTTTTAATTTTTGGCGAATTTTCAAAGAAAAAAATTAAAATGTATCTCCTCCTACATTTTTGACCCGATGTCATTGATTTTTAGTGTGAGGCACCCTAAAGGGTCGCGCATACGGCTTGTGCTTTTTTAGTCGGTCGGACAATTTTTGTATTTTTGGGGAATTTTTTAAGCAAAAATTTCGAAAATAGTTCAAAATACATCTACTCCTACAATTTTGATTCGATGTTATTTATTTTTGGTGTGAGGCATCCCTAAGGGGTCATGCATACGCTTGTGCTTTTCTAGTCGATCGGACAATTTTTGTATTTTTGGGGAATTTTTTAAGCAAAAATCTCGAAAATAATTCAAAATGCATCTATTCCTTCAATTTTGAGGCGGTGTCGTTATTTTTTGTGTGAGGAATCCCTAAGCGGTCCTGCATACGGCTTGTGCTTTTCTAGTCGATCGGGTGATTTTTGAATTTTTAACGAATTTTTGAAGAAAAAATTTAAAAGGTATCTCCTGCATTTTTGACCCGATGTCATTTATTTTTGGTATGAGGCACCCCTAAAAGGTCATGCATACGGCTTGTGCTTTTTTAGTCGATCGAACAATTTTTGAATTTTTGGAAAAATTTTGAAGCAAAAATTTCGAAAATAATTCAAAATGCGTCGACTCCTACAATTTTAATTCGATGTAAATTATTTTTGGTGTGAGGCATCCTTAAGCTGTCATGCATACGGCTTGTGCTTTTTTAGTCGATCGGGTGATTTTTGAATTTTGGGGGAATTTTTGAAGAAAAGTTTTAAAATATATCTCCTGCTACATTTTTGATCCGATGTCATTTATTTTTGGTGTGAGGTACCCCTACAGGGTCCTGCATACGGCTTGCGGTTTCTTAGTCGATCCGACAATTTTTGTATTTTTAGGGAATTTTTTAAAGAAAAACTTCAAAATGCATTTCCTTCTACAGTTTTTATCCGATTTTATTTATTTTTGGTATGAGGCATCCTTATGTGGGTCGGGCATACGGCTTGTGCTGTTTGACTCAACTTGGGAATTTTTGATTGGGAGGGGGAATTTGTTATGAAAATACCTCAAAATGCATCTTCTCCTACAGTTTTGATCAGACATCATTTATTTTGGGGCTGAGGCATGCTTAGGGTGTCGTGAATACGGCCTGTGCTTTTTGAGTCGATCAGGGAATTTTGGGGGAATTTTTTTAAGAAAAAAAAATCAAAATGCATTTCCTCCTACAGTTTTTATCAGATTTCAATTAATTATTTTTGATATGAGCAGTCTCTAGGGGGTCGTGCATACGCCTTGTGCTTTTTGAGTGCATTGGAAAACTTTTAAATTTTTTTTCGGAATTTTTGAAAAAAAATTAAATGAATCACCTCCTACTTGCGCAATAGTCATATTTAACAACCGGACATCGACGCAAGTTACATAAACATGCGCAATAATCCAGAAATGAACTTGCGCACTGGTCTGAAATAAGAACCGCACATCAACATAAGGTAAACATACATGTCCACTGATCCGAAATAAGAACCACACATCAACACAAGGTAAATAAACATGCGCACTGACCCGAGACAAGAACCGCTCATTAACAAAAGGTAAATAAACATGCGTGCTGGTCCGAAATGCGAACCGCGCATCAACGCAAGTTAAATAAACATGTGCACTGTTCCAAAATGGGAACCGTGCATCAACGCAAATTAAATAAACGTGCGCACTTATCTGAATAAGAACCGCGCATCGAGGCAAGTTACATAAATATGCGCACTGGTCCGAAATGCGAGCGTTGTTCGAAGGTATCTATGGCAGACTATCCAGTCTACCAGAGATACAAAAAGCTGTTTCCCATTTTTCTGGCAAAACAAATCTTTGTATGCATTTATCGGTCTATGTTCTGCTCCGGTGCTAAATTAATTATTGAGCTAGCCTTTTGCCTCTCATCTTTTGAAGCCCAAATTTTCATGGAAATTCCCTTGCACATGCACGCTGGTATCGGTCTTATTGCTTTTCGTAAGCTGGGACTTTGTCCTTGGACAAACTTGTTATTTTCAGATATCGACTAGCTCCCGAGAATGTCTTTCCTGTCCCTTTCATGGACTGTCTAGTTGCGACGAAATATTTTATGAGCAATGCCGAATCATATGGAGTAAATCCTCATAGAATTGCTTTGAAAGGTTATCAAAAGTTGAATTATTACCAGCTGCATCGATCTCTGTCTCTGTCTCTGTCTGTCTCTCTCCCTCTCCCTCTTTCCTCTCTCTCTCTCTCTCTCTCTCTCTCTCTCTCTCTCTCTCTCTCTCTCTCTCTCTCCCCTCCAACAAAGGGTTCGACGAAAACTGAACCCAAACCAAAATTAAAAGTTATATTGCTTCTAGTGAATTACTTATATATTTTGGACTTTAATCCATGTTTTTAACTACAGTTTTTTTTATAACATCTTCACACTGATTCTAAAGTATTCATTATTTTTATAAACAAAGCCCAAAGGACAATTATTTTTTACCAGAAATTATCAGTTAAGTAAGTTATTACTTTTAGCAGTTGAAACCGACTTTATAATATAATGCATTGCCTCGTATGAATGGGGTATTTTTGATAATTTACTTATATTTTTTAACTGCTAAAGTTAACGTATTTAAATATTTTGTCCAGGTCTCAGTGCAGGCGGCGCGTTAGTCGCCGGTGTGAGTTTGGCCTTAAGGAACGAGGATTTTAAACCGCGACCAAAACTTCAAGTTATCGTAAACGCACCACTTCAAGCCTTGACACTGGATACTCCATCCTATCAATTCAACGCTAAAAATGCCTTTCAAACTAGGAGTGCTGTTGCGTGGTTCTTGGGAAATTACCTATTTGGAAGTCAGAAACATTATTATCAATTACTGAAAGGACAGCATGTCTCTAAATCTGCGTTAAAGTCGCTTCTGGAAGAACTTGTTTCAACAGAGGCCTTGCCAGACGACGAAATAAAAACAAATTATGTTTTAAATACTGATACCAAGTGTAATAATGAACTTTGGAAAGAATATGAGAAACTTTTTAGAAATGAATACGCTTTTCCTTTAATGGCTGGAACCTTTTCTGGCTTACCAACAGCACATGTTTATACCTGTCAAACTGATGTGCTGCGCGATGACGGTATATTATTTGCACGGAGATTACGGCTCGCCGGAAATAACGTAAAGGAATTTAATTTGAATAACTGTCATCATTTGTGGAATGTTTTCCATCAGTTTGACCAACACAGCGAAAAGATGTATGATAACCTAATACAACAAATAGCCAGAGACCTCTGATTTTTTTACGGGAACAGCAATAAGCTGGTATCGAAAGACAAAGACAAAATTACATATTTGTTTTATACACTTATTCGTGATTATTACTAGAATAGCATATCACCATTGAAATGTCACGTTCATGTTACCTGAAGCATTTAATTTTTATGAGTAAAATATCTTCTAGACGTAGAAACCGTAACTTTGGGTATTCTGTATTAAACATTGGTTATCGCGATTCATAATAGCAATTTATCGGGATATTTCCGCAATGTTAACTTGAAACGCTCCTCTTGTGACTAGGTTTATAATGTGTTGTCAAGCAACCGACCAATCAATGTCTGTGTAGTGCCAGTCATTTGATCTAACTGTACCCAACTTATCGAATGCAATGATTTCAATTGATTGTTCAATAGGGGAGACATTTAACACCAGTAGCCCAATGCAGCCTTAATAACGTTTGCAGACCCGTCACAATGCCGTATTGTACCATGTGCAAACCGACACTGCCAAAACACGACAATGGTACAAGACCTGCAAAACGACCATGAATCGGCATTCAGCAGCAATAAACGGACCAAGACTATTGAGATTATGTACAGTAGTGGTTTTATACTGCCACAAATAGTGTTTAATAAGCATGTTTGGAGAGGCCTAACAGCAGACTCGCAAGAAATCACACTGAAATCACTAGAGTAGCACTGTGCAAAGAGTGCGCTACATGTCTGACCTGATGGACTTTAACTGGCAACCTCTTTTGCATTACGTCATCAGGTTCTTTCAAAGTATCATCCTATGCTAACAAAGTGAAGTTCGTGATATAGTTAGATATAGATGCTTTAGAAACGTCTACTTTGATACCAGAAAAGACGGTATTGGGTTTAGGACCACTGCGTCACATGAATAATTAACTTGACTTTGCAACGCGACGAGGAAAACATTCATCAATATTCATCAAGTTATTTGCCGGAAATGATAGAAGTGAAATGTTTCAACTGAAAAGAGCTGAGCAATCCGACAATGCATCACAGCCAGACAAACCATAAGCAGACGAGCGCATTAGGCTGAAATTGACAGCTGAGTAGTATATAATAATCGACGAAAAAACCTTCCTGACTTAAAATAAAGGTAAAGAGAGAAACTACCACCACCGTGACTGCAACAGGATCGATGCTTCTATCGACGCACCATGCCTTATTCTTGGAATTTTTGCGATTACTCTGAACTTCTGTTTCAGAGAAAGCCTTGTTCTTCACAAGGAGAAAATTGCGCACCACAGATTGAGTTGAAACAACTGAGGATTTGATTGGCAAAACTCCCAAAGAGGTTACCGTAGACTGCCAGGTAGATTCGAAGATTCCTGACTCATGTTTCGGTCTCTACTGCCAAATCTTCATGAGAACTTTCAATATTAGTGAGGACTGTGGAAACGCAAACAACACCACTGGAGGCCATCGGCAAACCAACGCATTGATCGCTAATGCTGCTAAGTCCGGACATGGAGAAATAGACACCAGGAAACGTTGACTGAGACGGTTCGTAAAGACGTCGACCTGACAAACAATACATTGAAATGTGTAAACCGCCAAAGCCCACTCCATGTGGACGACTTCTCTCATTCTTGACGCCTAATTGGCAAGAAAGTTCAGCATGCCTGCGATGTGTGATGCCTGAATGATAAAACTATTGTCGCAAGCATGTACAAAAACCTGCTTGGTGAATCGGCGCAACGACGGTGAGCACGTGCCACCAGGCTTGGAGAAGTAAGAGACAACCGTGTGATTGTCCACGAGGAACTGAAACACACAATTCTTGAGAAATGGATAGAATAACTGAAAAGCGTCCAACACTCCCTTCATTTCCAACACGTTGATATGCAGACTGCCATCGTCAGCAGACAACTGCCCCTTCCAAGTGCGCCTTGGAAAAAGAAACTCCAATCTTTGCAAGACACACCGGTCTGGATATGCCTCAATGGGGATTGAAGACAAGGAGGCGGTGTTCCTTGAAGAGATTTTCCTGACATGACTAACAGTCAAGTAAGGAGAACCCTAATCGATGATGGTACAACCTGCTACGACGTAGCGCCTTCAAAATCACACGCTGAAACTCTTGATGTTGACATCTGCAGAACACGGCGTGTCCCGCGCGCAAAGTCTGAGGTTCATATTCAGGCTTCTTCATCTCCCCTTGACAAGGGCGAAACGTATATCGGCCTGTATACGGCCTATCAATGGGAGAGGAGGTGGTTGTGTTGACAGAGCTTGACAGTGACTGGGAATAGTGTTAATTCGCGACATAGCTATAGCCACCGACCTCGATTTCGAAGCGAAGTATCTTGAGCTCCTCTTCAGACGCATACCGCAATTGGATTCAGACTTATCAAGCATTTTTTAAGCGGGGATAAGTCTTGCATGCGACGAGGTTCTGCCTGTGTCAAGGTCTGATGAGCACCTTAGTCGATATGAGGCTCTGTCTGCGCAGGGATAACCACTTTCGGGGTAACAAGGCCTTGCACAGTCGTGCCCGTTTTTATTGTCAAATCACTGTTTAACGGATACGAAGACGCGGAAGTCGGTATCTCAGACTGAATGGGCACATGCACAACGGGTGTCGATCTTGCAATCTGTGTCTTCATTGCCGATGTGAGGTCCAACTAATAGAGGACAACCATGTAGACGCCTGGTGACGGGAGGACGATCGTAAGGAAGCTGGCATGGGCTTAATACTAGGTTTCCTTGACTTAATTGACACGTCTTATCCGATTTTTCAAGAGCGATCACACCAGCTGGTGACAAAGTTTGTTGTCAGGACGAGGTCTTAGGACACGTGTTCGAGTCGCTGTACACGACCCGGCACAGCGTCGACCCATCACAGCCACTTCTCGTAACAGTGACGTGGACGACCCTTGGCAGCGACCACCCGTCACAGTAGCAAGTCACCACCATCATGCCCCATCACTTGCATGATACGTGTCAGCAATAATCTGACACATGATCGACACGTCACCAGTGTGGTATCAATAGCCACTTGTTGAATGCCACCGGTTGTAATAGTGAAGATTCGTCGAATGCACAGCCCGTGAAAAAGCGACCCCTGACACACACACTCACTCACTTGTCGTTGCAATCACGACCCGGATCATAAGCAAGTCAATGTTACAGACAACGGGATCGTGACATCTCCATATCAACGCAGCGGCAACGTGAAAGTCGTGTGATATAAGCAACCCACACTCCCGTGTAACTGGTCGCTGCTGTCACGACACACACTCACGTGAACGTACCTGTGTCGATGCCCCAACCAGAGTTTGTATTATTTCACGAAAAAAATGACACAAATACTTGCTGAAGCTATATATCCGCGGCAAAGCTAGGGGAAACCTCATACCGTGACATAAGGCCGTAATCAACACCTTGTCGAGATGGCGTACCCGCTTCAGATACACCCCTGCTGTTTCAACCACGTGGACGACTCACTCGCCGTACAAGAGGAAAAAGCTAGCGGATCCACTACTCAGCACTGTGTCAAGTCGCCGCATCTCTTGCAAGACTGACACAGAGAGAGACAGTTGTTTCAACTTTACAAAGGAAAGTTGCCGCAATCTTGATCACGCGGAGGATGCTAGCTCACTAATACAGATTTAACTGCCTGCCCAGCAATCCTAAAATGTCTTGATACTGGCAGAAGGGAAGGAGGACAATGGAAAGTTAGAAATCTCCTGTGTGTAGAGTCTACTTTACACACACTGTTCGCTGACCATGAGGGAAACCGTCGAGATTTGAGATAATCGCTCAAGAATCACCTCACCTCACGGTTCTTGCTAGCCGGAAAGCATTTACCGAAAGAAAGCCTGTTTGACAAAACCCGGAACTACCATGTGTAGGAATCAGCAAAGTTGGCAAACCGTAATCCGTAAGCCAAACAAGGTGAAACTTACAGTGAACATACAGATACTATCAAATATAAATAACAAACAAAAATATGCAATTCACCTTGAATTTGATCCGTCACCAACACTGATTGGTGGTTGACAACGCATTTTAAACAGGGGGAATCCTTCAAGATTTATATTGCAGTAATATCTGGCCGAATGTCTTTTATGGATCGATATAATCAATGTTTAACACATTGCAAAACACCATAGTGATACCTTCGTAGTCTGCAATAATTTCGCAATTAAAGTGTATGCTGTGTACTCAGTTCTTGATGCCAGCACATGCTTGAGGAAATGATAAGAGTAATTATAATCTTCTTTTTGTTTACTTAGTTTGTTGATACATGGTCGAGACTTGGCGTTAAATTATGGGCTGCCATAACGAGCAGCACCCCCTGTTTTTTAGCATGTAAACAAACTGTTATAATTCTTAAGCCCTTGTTGCCTTCTGTTGGTGTTTGTTACTCCGTCCGGTGGCAAATACCTTTTTTGGCATATATATATATATATATATATATATATATATATATATATATATATATATGCTGAAATATTGTGTTTGGAGGAATTCTATCGAATGTGCGCAGTTATGATTCAAGGCTATGTATAACATTCTAGATATATTATTCCGTATGGTATGGTATGTAATAATCACAATTTTGTATACTATGTATGTAAATGACTGAAAGGCGTAAATAACTTTAAGTTTATAAATATAATAAATGGGTTTCTTCACGTAATAGGATTCCGATACGGTATCGCATTATTAAACATTAACTACTTTTGCTTTATTCATTAATGAAATACCCCGCTGTGAGTCAGAACGGCGCAAAGCCACATCTTACCGTGCATCAGAGACATTGGTGCTCATTTTTTAAGTAGGGGGGTAAGGCACCCTTGCAAAACTTTTGTAGCTGTGTAAAAAATATTTTTGATACTAATTTAAGCTACTCGTATATAAGTGCTGTTCATTTAAAAAGACCACTTTTCAGACTTCTTTGTCTACTCGCCCAACAAATATCACTATGCATAGTTGCATTGCAATATTACTGCAACTTAATTCTAATGGTTTTCTTGCTTGGGCTACCTACACGTATAATATATTCATAAATAAAATGTGTATCATTTGTGATTTGCAACCCCAATAATTCTAAGTTTCGCCACTCGCACCAGAAAGTATTGAGAAAAAACTATTTGCTTTATGTTAAAGGCTTGATGCTTCGCCTTCACGGGTTCATACAAATAAGCATATTATCTGAATTCTACATCCTTTCATACTGAAGGCTATTTAGATTAAATGGTGTCCAGAAACGTTATCGGCACTACTTAAATTAACATTATTCTTCATAGTTCATATGACTTACTTTTTACTAATTGCCAAATTACATTAACCATGTTCTTAAAATAGACATGGTCTAAATACTAAACCCTTTTCATACTAACGGCTACTCGCACAACAATGGTGCCCATTTACTTTTACGGTACTGCCCAGGTTCGCATTCTTGGTCATAATATTTTCATTGAAATAAAAGTATTTACCAGGTTAAAAATGCTAACGGCACACTATTGACTACTTGCACACCAGCTGCGTTTATCTTTGAATGTTCACAATTTAAAGAATGTCTAGAATGTCTAGCGAAAACAATCTCAGAACACGAAATGGTTTATTTGAACTGACAGTGTTGCCTCGGTCATGACACAAAACATTGTCACTCTTTGTTGCTCGCTGATTTCTGACTGCATCGCAACCACACTCAAAGTGAAACAATGAAACACTTGGTGAAATATTGCCGATGGATGGGCTTCTTTGATTTGACATTTTTGTTAAGCTTTTTGGTGATAGGTTGATCTGTTAAGCCTGGTTCAACAAGTGCCTTTTGTGTTTCAGTTTTTGCTTAGAATACTTTTTGTTGACTTACACAGTCTTTTCGAAGGTCACATTTTCTAATGCTTTCAAGTCAATCATTTTGTTATATGTATATAAGTTTATCACTCCTCACACAAAAATATCATCCTCGTATCAACCAAATACGCCGCCACTGGAACATTAGCAATGTCCGCTTAAAGAGCCGATATAGGTACATCTACCAAAATATTTATCTAGTAATACTAAAGCAAATGGAAATATATGACTGAAGTCCTTGGAATTGTACCTTTGCTGTTGTGAGATAGGTCCAGATATTACTCCGCACGTAGCCCCAGTTTTCCCAAAGGACTTAGTTGAACTGTGGTATTATAGAGCTTCCAGATTTTATCAGGACAGATTATGCGTTGCTCAGACACGGATTCCTCGACCAACTTTGCAACAACGTCTACTCATTTAGAGATATATTCCATGTCAGTCGATAATGTAGATTGGAATGATCTGATTTTCAGACATAGTATTCTTTGTGCAAACAAGTTTTCACAAGAATTTCAACGAGTGAAAAGCTTTATAAGTCTTATACCTCAGGAAATAAAAGGTTGTTTGTGCATAGTTGAAAACAGAAACACAAATGATTTTGTTGTAAAAGCTGACAATCTCTTTGGGTCATATATCGTAAGAGTTAGTGATTCTGTAGCCAGTCCAAATTGTTAACACCTTAGACACAAATTGGGCTCAGGGACAGCTGAAAGTATGCCATCGACAAAACTTAAACGGAACCGTCCTCGAAAAAGGCGTTTTAAAGTCCTGTGTATAAATTCGTGATTCTTGCACTCAAACGAATAATTCTAAAGCAAGCAAACAACGACACATAACACAGAATACTCAACAACTACAGTATATCGTATTCTAAATCTGAGAGTTAGTTTCCATATTGGTATTAAATGTAGCAATGGTGTGGAATTGTGTGCTCTTTTAGACGCGGGTGCGAATTGTAACTGCCTCAGTGTTGAAACATTGAATCATCTGAGGCGATGTGATAAAACCGATGTTGAATATTCAAAATTCCATCAGGCTAAGTCGGCTGGATGCGCCCCGTTATCTACCAAAGGTATATCAAACAATTCGTTTCATCTCAAAAACTCCAGGTTTGAAGAAAACGTATATGTTGTTGAGGACTTGGTATTTCATTTTACTTTGAGAAAATCATTTCTTGAAGAACAGGGCGCTGGTTTTGCCTCTCTAAGAACACATCAAACTCAATGATAAGTACACATTGATTGTGCCCAATGAATGTGTGGTCGACCCGCAAACTGAGAAAATTGTTTTATTGATGTCAAGGGCAAAATTTCAAATGCAATAGACGGTTCGCCCCGTCCAAACAACAGAATACAATACCCTTGGCTTATTTATAGTCAACACTCTTAATATTTCAAAGGATTACAAGATACGTCAGATGAGTCCTATAAAATCACCTATTAAGCTCAAGGCCAAAACAAAAGTATGAACCTTCAGCTTAACTCGGCCGATAGCATGAGTCCTCTCGAGAAACCTCATCAAAGTAATGACTTACCATTCATGAATCTTGTCTCTAATGGTAATTCAGTTAATCAAACAAGTCCCGATGCTGCAAAGACAGACAATTCTACTTCCAAATTTTATCATAACCTTGGTTTCGACGCAGCTAGTTCCAGACGTGAAAAATCTATTGACCTAGATCAATCAGATCTGATTGAAGCGCAAAAGAGATCAGTGGCTCGATGCTCTTCAAAACAATCTTGACGCATTTTCGTTGGACGAGTGACTAAGCTACAACAATTTCAGTTTGCTACGAAAGATGTGAAATTCTTGGACAATATTGTTTTGCAGGATGACGTTAAACCAGACCCAGGGAAAGTATGCGTTATCAAGGACATGACGCCACCAAGAAATGTCAAAAAGCTCAGAAGGTGTCTTGGGCTTATCTTTTTTCATAGGAGGTTTGTCCATCATTTTCAAGTTTGCATCGCTTCTGTATCATCTTTAAAAGAAAGACCAAAAATGGGAATGGACAACAAATTGTCAGGAGGGTTTCATAAGTCTGAAGGATTCTCTGGTTAAGGCTCCAGTTCTGGGTTACCCTGGTTGTAGCACACTATTTATTGTTTACACTGATGCTTCTATCGAAGGCCTTGGCGCTACAGTAGCAATAATATAACGGCAAAACAAGTCCAAGACCTCTGCGGTACTCTGGTCGTTTACTACATAAACATAAGAAAAAGTACAGTCTCAGTGATCATGAGCTTACTGAAATGTAATATGCCAATAGCGTCCATGCTTGCAATTTTACAAAGTGATTCTCTGTACGGATCACAAAAGTTTCACAACTGTCATCAATTGCAAACAACCAACTGGCAGACTTGGCCGAATTCGCCAAGCTCTGACAATGCTCAAATGTGAAGTGGTACACCTTCCAGGCACTAAAATGGCTCAAATTGATGCGATAAGTAGATTTCCTCATTTAACTTTGCCAAAATGTCACAAGGATGTTGTTGAGCGTGATTGTGTTGAGCCAACTCTTATTGAAGCAAAATCAATGGCTTGTCTCAAGATTATTGTGGCTAATGCCAAGGCTCATGGCATCAAATCTAAGCTGACACAGGACAGGAAACAGTAGAAGCTTAAAAAATTCGACTTTTTACAGAAGCGTGTTACTCGTCTGGTCACTCTACAGTCCAAAGATTCTGATATTACTGATCGTTTGGAGCTCATGGAAGAAAAAGTACTTGATGTTTCCCTGTCACGCTTAAAGATTTTGCTTTCGAATATTGATGATTTCGCTGTTGACAATGGTGTCCTACATTAGGTTTGTTATCAACTTGGATCCGTCACGCGTTCTAAGGCAGAGAAATGTTCACTTCAGTTGTCATTCCTAATGTGTATTTTTACATTGACCAGATTTACATTGCGATGTACACTTATGATACATGAAGGTTTGGTACAAGGCTGAGGAGAACTGTTAGTGGCCACGTATGTTAGAGGACATCAAGTCTTTTTGTGAGTCATGCTACAATGCCACCAAGCAAAAGGGTTTAAAAACGGCCTCCATTTATACCAATAGAAAGCAACTTTCAATGGCAAATTGTTGGTTTTGATATTACAGAACCACATGTAACATCATGAGAAGGTAACAGGTGCATTCTGTTTTTTGTAGGTCTGCTAACAAAGTATATTGTCGCCAAATCTATTCTAGGTGTAAAGGCAGCAACGGCAGCCAATGTGTTCTATAAAGAAATTTTTTGTCGGCACGGTGCTCCACAAATGGTACTATCCAATCGTGGAAGGCGGTTTTCAGTCATGAAGTTTACGCGAGATCTGTTTGGTGTTCAAGATTTGTTTAGCTCTTCCTGCCTGGAATCCACGTTGTTCGGGGATGACAGACCATTATGAATGTCTCAGATTCCATCTAACACTCATTATGACAACTGAGGTGAACGTTTGTCCTCGGCTGTGTTTGCATACAATACCAATCCATGCTTTCGTTCTAGGGATTACACTCCGTTCTACATTCTGTTTGGTCGTCAATACAAAAGTCCTGCTGATTTAAGGTTTATGATTTCTGCTGATATGGCTCGGGAAAAGTAGGGAACACCAAATCAGTTTGGCAAGATACTTTGATAACAGTGTTCATCCATGCCAACTACAAGAAGGTGACAAAGTATTCCTTTACGTTCCTCTGACACCCAAGCACTTGTCGCAAAAGTTGCGTCATCCTTGGTGTCGTGGGTACGTTGGTCACAAGTTTTTGGGACCATACACCGTTAAGCTTCAAAAGTTGAGGGATGTTAAAATACTAAAGGCACTAATAAATATCACAAGTCTCAAGAAGTGCCTAGATCCTCAAGAACACCCTCAGTAAGTGTCTGTGAATGAAATCTTTGCCATAGTGGATCATATCAGTGATGAAGATTTCTTCGATGACAATTTTGCCCCATTCATGGCCGCCATGTCTTTTAACTTTTACTTGAAATAAGTATCTCTTTGGCAGCAAATAGTAGGAAACAATGTGCGTTCAACTGCATAAAGAATAAATGTAACGAATGAATGTAAAATTATTAGTTGGTTCAAGATTTACAAACCCCGGCCATATCTTTTCGAACAGTACGATTCATTACCCATTGAAATGTATTATATTTCGACATATTCAAACAACTATTTTTTTTTTGCTTAGAATATTTTTAATTCCTTAAATTAAATGCCCAGTAAAAGAGAAAGACCAAGTGTTTTGGATATCTCTACCAATTCGTATTCAAGAACTTGTCGGGCCGTACAATTTCCAAGCCGATGTCCTTTGGAATACCGTGATAGGCAATACCGCGAAGGCAGAAGATCTGCACTTTGCTTTGGTTTCGTTCGCAATCGGGATTAAACCCCAAAAGTAACCATATGCACCATACCAAGCAACGAATAGAGGTGAGACGCCAAATCTTTGGAATGTAATAAATAATATGCTGCAAGAAACGACAAAATGAATGACTGTTACTAATTTTTATTTATGCTATAAACATTTATCTTTAATTGACGTACCGTATTCAGTACCAGAACTTGTATGTTTATGTCAATTCGTGTTCTTTAAATCTGAATCTATCGATTTTGCCTAAAATTACTGCCGGGTAGTTCTCAACGCCTTATATTTTTAATATTGGTATTCGTTTGTCTTTTTACTTCTTAATGGCAGTTTTATATTTTAATATTGGTGTTGTTTTTTACCTTAATGGCAGTTTTAATGACTATTGAACGATAACATATTAGAATAAACGTCATTACTGTTACTTTGAATGCTGAACCAATTGTTTTTGAAAACTTCAGCTGCCTGACTCAATTACATTGCATTTTTAAGTTATCCTTAAAATTTGATCGACATATGTTCAGATGTCGTATTAAAATGCTAATCTTAAAATCAATGCCGTTTTTTTAATTTGAAATTCAGTCTCAAAGTAAGGGTGGGGGAGAGATGCTGTGCACTCAATTTTTGATGCCAACACATGCTTAACAAAAAAAAACTAAGCGTAATTATGATTTTTCTTTTGTTTCTTTCTTTTGATGATACATGGTCTAGACTTTTGATCATACATGGTCTAGCCTTGGTGTTGAAAGATGTCAGTAGAGCGGCCATAATCTGTAATATCCCTGTTCTCTAATAGGTAAAGAATGTGTTATAATCGTTAAGCCCTTATTCTCTTATTGTTGGTGTTTGTTACTCCAAGTGTCTTTGTTGGCATGTAAAGGTATATATGGTGCTGAAATAATTTGTCTGGGGGAGTTATCTCGAATGTCCACAGGTATGATTCAAGGATATTTATAACATTCTGGATACATTATTCGGTACTGTATGGTATGGTATGTAATAATCATAACTTTATATAATACTATGTATACAAATAATTCATAAGCATAAATAACTTTTAGTTTATAAATATAATAAATGGGTTTCTTCGCGTAGCAGATTCTGGTACGGTATCGCCCCGCTGCATTTTATCATTTAATAAACATTAACTATTTTAAATTTATTTTGGTTTTAATTAATAATGAAATACCCTGATGTGATTCAGAACGGGTCACAGATGTGTATTTCACATAAAATCATGGTCAAAAAAAATTATATGTCTCGCACAACTGGTAATCAGAGACATTTAGCCGAAACATTGCAATACCTTGTAATGTGGCTCATACTAGTACCTTAATTTTTCTTATATAACAAGTTTTGAAATTTTTTATTATGTTATTATCGTTTTGTGTTTTTGCGTCGTTTTGTATTTGTTTTACGTTCGCCATATAAAACCATTTATGCTGTAACACAACGACTCTCAGTTCCTACCTAAACTGCTGCATTGCGACTAAATCGCATCCCAACAAAAGTCAATCAGTTCGGTGAAAAATGGTCAATATGATAAAAAGTGTAATTACATCTTTTACTCCATCTATATTTTTTGCCAGGATGTCATTTGTGTGTCATTATCAGTATTCTCTTACGCTTTTCATGCATGTTCTATGCATATCTATGCGGAAGAATACAGTGACATGCTACAGCGAGTATAGTCTCGTTCTACTTTGGTTGAAAGTATCATCAAGCCCCTAGGACGCAGATGTTGAAGCGGACTCGGACGACTTTGCCAGTCCCTGTTACATTCGAGATTTTATCTTGTTAGTTCGCTAAAACGTGCCCAAAGCAGTAAAAAGTCAAGAAAACTCTGCCTAGCCATTCCTCACCTTTTATACTGTGCTCATCATGGAGAGGAACCGTGAGATACTTTAGGCTGCCCCGTCCAGTTTTAGAGCATCCCCCTGCGCACCCGGACTCGGACCTCTAGAGTATGACTAAAGATAAATGGTAGAGCGTGAAGCAGCTATCTGACTTTTTATTCAGTTACATAACATGCTTTATAGCGGAGACAACGGGCGCCAGTCTTGTAGTTCCCGAGAAAAACACAGTGTGAGCCTGGATGTTAGCAAAATCTCAGCCTTCGCAGCTGTTTAATGATTTTTCTACAACGCAGTGCTTGCGCAACGTCGAACACCTGCACTTGAAAGAGATTCATTAGCTGATTTGAAATGTATTCTGCGAGTAGTCACGCTTGATGCTGTCGTCCGTGAAATGTCGGCATATCTCCGGGGATTATGTGTTGCTCATAGTAACCTTTGGTTACCCAGTCTACATCTTTTCCTTGTTGCCTAAAGTGACAGAGATGCCGCCGTCCAGCTATTCGACAACAACGATGGTCATTCAGACGAGCTGGCGCGTAAAGAGTTACGTATGAATTAGTTCAAAGAGGCCTCATTGGACATTCTGCGTCGAGAAGAGGCGTTGTGTGGCATACTTTTGAAGTGTCGTTCAGTGTTTTTGTGGTCTGTGCTTTAGTTTTGGTTTTAACCCCAAAGCATGTTTCCAACGGTACAGGCGGTAAAATACCAGACAGGCCGTCGCATCAAGGGGTCTCGCATTACGGGAAGTTCTCCAGTCTACACCCACAACTCGCCTCACAGAAGCAAGCACCGACCCCAGTCACCGATTTTCATTGGCTACAGCACGTCCATGTGGCAGTCAGCAGAGGTTTCCATGTAGTAGTGGAACTATTATTTACAAGATTACCACGCACTCTCTCTCTCTCAGATTAACCATTTAAACCCATAAAAATTGTTAATTCGGTTTAGTAAAGGCTGTTCTGTTTGTAGGTGTTCATATACATGGGGCAGAAGCCACGCCATGTCGTCGAGAAGAAGCATAAGGATACCTAGAGACGGAGTAAGAGATGGTTTGAGACAAGATGACTCATGTCAGGAGAGGCGTCTGTTAAGTTGGCTAGATCCGTGATGTTTGTTGAGATCAATCATTGTGGATTCCGTAGGCTTAGGGACACATGATACATGTCGCGAGTACTGATTTTTTTGTGTAAATCTACATATTACGGCCAGATAGGCGTCTCGTTTTTGAGTTTTTTTATTCTTCAATAATGTCTCATTCAAATAAGTATTTTTTTTACGTTAAAGTAGCTTACCATAAGTTCGTGGTCTTTGTCGGTAGATAACCACACCTGTTTCTTCCTGGTTTGCTTGTTCGTTTGCTTTTTATTGATGTTAAAGAGTGTAAAGGTATTTTAACTTCACGTGATATAATATCATATCTGTGAAAACAACAAGCTTGTCTCACATGTATGTATGTACTTTTTCGGCGTTGTGAATTTACAAATTCCTTTTTATCGCCCACGAGCGAGCCATACAAGGCAAGACACAACCAAATAAGCCAATTCGCACTTTTGACTTTTGCCGAAATGTTTTTGCGTTTCGGCTGAATTCAGGTGGGATAAGGATTTAAAGAAATGATAGACAAAAAAACGGCAAAAATCAACAAAATTCCATTTTGCCAGAAACATATTCACATGTTGGTTATTAAAGGGACTGAATAATATGTAAAATAGTTTTTAAAAGATCATATGATGGCTTTATAAATTCGAAAGTATGCATGTTGAAAGAAAATTAGAATTTTGATGTTTTCCCTTATCATTTCTTTATAATTTATCCCCCAACATTTTCAGTCGAAACAACACCTCCACCGGAAAAATCCGAAAGTGCAAATTGGCTTATTGAACAGTGCCTCGGAGTGGGTTAAATTACAGAGTCATCTAATAGCTACATAAGGTTATCATGACCTGTGACAGGAGTGAAATGCGTGACTTGCAGTTTACAAATAAAGCTATGATAACCAAACGTATCCCCGAGTCATCTCTGACTGAAATAACGCCGTACCTCTATCAGAGCTACGCAGCTAGCCCCGAGTAGCTCTGACTTGTTTAACATCGTATATATCTGTGTCTAGAAACTTTTTAGCGCACCGCTTCTTGGAGCTACTACGAAGCCTCACATTGTCGCTAATAATGTTCTGAGGCACGAATCCTGCAATTCAGTCCCACTTATTTAAACATCTACAGAAAGTTCATGCCCAACGTACCCTTTTTGTAAAACAGCACATTTTTAAATGGGTTCCATATCTTTTAGTTCTTCATTAAAGTGCAGAAAAGTTAGCTTAGGCACTCACCAGCTATAAATGTTTGTTTGCATTCCGGCCTTTAAAATGTCGTGTTACCAAAGTGAAATGACCAATATAAATTTATTTTGTACACCCACAATATCTAACTTTTAATTTCTTCCAGTCTTTTTGAAATATCAATTCAAGAGTTTTTTGGTGGAAAATTGCAAAAGTTATTGTTACTTTTGTAATAGCTGGTTCGTTTCAATAAAAGGCTAAAGTTGTAAACGGATGTTTATTGGCAAGCCTCTGGTCTATATATGTTCGTTGTTCAACGCCGAAACATCGTGAAAAAACTGAAAAGAACAATACAAAACTCGGTAACTATTTTCGGTACTTAATCCTGGCTTCGGCAAGAATACTTTAAAACTAATATTCCACAGACATCTGTTCAATTTACTCGAAAATCCCCGAACACAAACAGAACGGGCGATACGTTATGTGATCCGAGAAATCATCGCAAATTAGCGGCGCAACTGGGAGTGAATTCTAATAAAATTTACATCTGGATGATCTATATATACTGAGAAATTTAATGACATATGATTCTTACCTTTTCACCCTCTAATTCTAAGAAACTATCCACAAAATTCCGAATTTTACCAACTGCGTAGTTTAATAGATTTATTCAAGATGGCTGCCTTGACCTACTTAAATTTGATTGGTTCATTTGGTTCCGGTGAGCAGCTGCTCGTCAACGGATCAGCCGTTACATGGCTCCTCAAAATTTAAAACTTAAAATTTTACTTTACAATTCAATTTTACCTTGACCTCAGCACAATATTTACTCAAGATGCTTCAGAGCATGAGTAAAACAAAATTGTACTTTCAACTCAATTTCGATGATCTGACGTTTTATAAATTATCATACTGCAATGGGCTACCAAAAAAGCCCCGAAACTTTGCAACATTAATTTTACGCCTTAAAGTACAGGAAGTGCAATTTGTAATATGTATGTAGCTTGTGGATAGCCATGCAACATAGAACTAATATCATTTGTTGATTTTAAAGAGCTTCCGCTTTAATAGAGCAGAGCAGTTCTCGACCCAATTTCAGACCGTGGGCCATGACAAGCCAACACGTCAAAATAGCTCCAGCATTATAACGCAGTCTTAAGTTGTCACGTCTATGCGTTTTCAACATGTTACACTCAAACATTCACAATTCTACTTTTTAATGCGGAAGGACGGATCAGATCGGGAAGGGGAACGGCACTAACACGACTGGCACTAAGCGACGAATTCAGTTCATGCATTCACCGAGTCTTTTCGACATAATATATCACAATCGGGATTTTTAAGGCTCTTCTGGCGGGGATGCTCCGGTCTCGTTTTCTAAAAGAAGGACTAGCTTTTGTCCTGCCCTATCAAGAAAAGTAGCACTCTGAACTGGTCTGCCTCGTTTGTCCAGTGTTGGGTTGCCAATGCGCAGTTTCACCTTGCGTATTTTGTTATCGCTTGATGACAAGTATGTGTCTTCAACGCGACCAAAAGACCAACGGTTGCGTGGTAGGTTGTCATCTTTCAAGAGTACGATATCTCCCTTTTGCATTTCGCGTCTCGGATGTAACCATTTTTGACGTGTTTGCAGCGATAATAGATACTCGCTACGCCATCGATTCCAGAAAGCGTTAGCCAGATACTACACTCTTCTCCATCGTTTTCTGGAGTACAGATCAGTTTGCTGAAAGTTTCCTGGAGGTGAGAGTACTACCTTAGACTTCATCGTCAGGAGATGATTCGGAGTCAATGGTTCTAGGCTCGTGGGATGTTGTCTGTAGTCAATGGTCTGCTGTTCACAATTGCTGTAACTTCGCAAAGTAGTGTTCTAAGCGCTTCATCATCTAGTTGTGTACCACACCGCTCTAACAAAGAGATGAGAACGCTCCTTACAGTTCTAATCTGACGTTCCCATACTCCACCCATATGGCTTGATGCAGGTACATTCATCTTAAACTCAAACCAGTCGCATCCTTGCCTAGCGAGAAAGTCATGTATCTTTAGCTGGTCGAAGTTCGGAGCCTCTTGTAGTAATTCACGCCGCGCACCTGCAAAATTGCTTCCTTGCCGAATTGGTCCTCGTATGGAGATGAATCGTCTTAAAGCGTTCAGAAACGAGTCGGTTGTCAGATCAATCGTAGTTTCGATATGAATCGCTTGGCAGGAAAGACAAGTGAAGAGAGCACCGTATCTCTTGAGTTCTTTGCGACCCTGTTTAATCATGAAAGGACCGAACAGGTCGACAGCACAATAAGTAAAAGGTGCTACTGCTTCAGTCCTATCTACAGGTAGATCGCCCATCTTTTGTTCAGTTACGGATCCTCGCCAATTCCGACATACCACATCTTCGTATACAGTATGCGACGGTTGAGCTCATCCCTATCACCCAGTAACCGGACAACCTAAGTTCGTTCATTGTCATGCCGCGTCCTTGATGGTGAGTTCTTTCATGACAAAATCTAATAATAAGTAGACTGATGTGCCCTTTCTTTGGAAGCAGAAGTTGATGCTTTACTCTTTCATCTATCGAGGCCGCTTTTATCCTTCCACCAACTCTCAACAACCCAGTTGGATCAATAAACGAGTCAAAACGATAGATGTTGCTGGTTTTCTTTATTTTAGTCCTGCGTTCTTTCTCAATTGCTCTGTCGACTGTTGGGGTTTCGCTAATGCATTTCAGTATCTTAATTTTTTCCTTGAATGCTTTCTGTTGGATTGATCTGATGATTTCCATCTCTGCTTCATACAAATCTGCTGCTGTTACGGTTGTCTTTGTTCTTGATTTGTCTCCATGTACTCGAGATTTTAATATGCGTATGTATTTTATACAGAACGCCACGGCTTTTCGCGCGCGTTCCCAACTGGAGAAATTACTCAGACGTTGTTCTAGGTCGAATTTGATGTCCTGTCCTTGTGATTGTATCGTAAGTGTGGTCGCTTTCTTTATTTCGGGATCATCAGGACTGAAAGTTCTCTGCATCGGATTTTCTTCCATATATGACTTCCAATCGAGTGTCCACAGAAATGCTGGACCTGAAAACCACGTCGAGTTCTTCAGGAGGTTCTGTGCTGTTGATCCTCTTGAAGCATAATCGGCTGGATTGTCGCTGGTTTTGACGTAGTTCCATTGTTTCACTTCGGTTTGATCTCAAATCTGTTGCACTCTGTTTGCGACGTATATGTGAAATCTCCTGGCGTTGTTCGCTATATATCCTAAGACTACCTTACTATCTGACCAGAAATATTCAGCTTCGTCATTGTACTTCAGCTCTTGTTTTAGCATGCCACCGATCTTCACGGAAAGCAATGCTGCAGTGAGTTCCAGACGGGGAATGGATATTAGTCTCAGGGGGGTCACTCTAGCTTTTGCATATAGCAGAGCACAGTGGATTCTATCGGTTTCGTCAGTGAATCTTACGTAGGAACACTCTTCGTATCCTTGATTGCTGGCATCTGAGAAATGGTGTAGCTCGACATGTTTCACTTTGAAGTCATCAGGTTTAATACATCGTGGTATTCTGAGGTTTTCTAAAGACTTCAGTTCGCAACACCAATTACGCTATCTCGTAACAATCTCGTCGGAGAGGGGGTCGCGCCAATCGCTTTGGTCTTTGCAGATTTCCTGTAGTATCTGCTTTCCTTTCAGCAGAACTGGAGAGAGAAATCCCAGAGGATCGTACACCGAGGAAACTGTTGATAGTATTCCACGCCTCGTGGCTGGTCTCTCTTTCAGCTTTATTTTAAACTGGAAACAGTCAAGATCGATTGACCACTGTACGCCTAATACTCGCTCCACATGCGTTTCTTCTTGACCTAATGGTAGAAACGCTCTTAGCGCGATCTTCGACTGGAATTGCTGTTAAAACGTCATTATTGTTGCAGACAAACTTGTGCAGTTTGATTCCTCTGCTTTGACACAGGTCTTTTGTTTTCTGTATAAGATCGATAGCGTCCGATGAGTCAGTAACTGAGGTCAGCCCATCATCTACGTAAAAAAATCGTTATTCAAGAACTCAGATGGTGCTGTTCCAAATTCACGTCTTCCATCCTCAGCTGCTTGCTTTAGCCCGAAGTTGGCGCAAGCGGGTGACGAGATTGCGCCAAAGAGATGAACTGTCATACGGTACTCTTTAGCTGTTGTCGAGATGTCTCCTTGTTTCCACCATAGAAATCGTAGATAGTTACGATCATCCTGGTTCACATGGAACTGGTAAAACATCTTTTGAACATCACAGGCTATCGCGATAGGTTCTTTTCTAAATCGACACAGGACTCCGATCAAGTCATTGATCATGTCCGGGCCTTTGAGTAGTACATCGTTTAAGCTTACACCTTTGTACTTTGAACTACAGTCAAAAACCACTCTTATTTGCTCCGGTTTTCGAGGATGATAAATGCCATGATGGGGGATGTAAAATACTTGTCCTTCAATCGGTTCTTTTTCGGGAGGAACTTCTTCCGCGTATCCCTTTTGGATAATTTCATTCATGAAATTTGTATAGTCCCTTCGGAATTTCTCATTCCTTTCCAATCTGGTCTTTAACTGCATCAGACGCGATTCGGCTTGTTCTCTATTGTTCGGCATATCTGGTTTCGGCTGCTTGAATGGGAGTGGCATTTTATAGTGATTATCCTCTCTCACATGAATTCCTTCACTAAGGGCGTTCATAAATTTCTTGTCATCATACGACATTGGTTTCTTCTCGGTCTGTTTCCTCTCGATGAAATCGGATTCTAACACTTTGATTACATCGTTGGGGTTTACTACTTCTTTTACCTTTGCCGTTTTTATATAGAATGAAACTGTCTTCTTTGCGTCTTGAATGTCCGGCATAGTTTCCCTTGTCATTATCCGGTGACTGATTGTGACCTCGCACAGATTATCTTCATCTTCACTGGCTGTCGTGCCAACTGTCGACCATCCTAGATCCGTTCTGATAGCTTCATCAGGATCAGGGATCACTTCTCGAGGCATTATTGCTTGAGGACAATTATAACCCAGAAGAAGGCCGATTTCGTAGTTTGCTTTCGGTAGCATCTCATCAGCGATCGATTCAAGGTGATTCCAACTTCTTGCGGTCTCTTAAGACGGTATGTGGTCAGGGTTCACTGGTATGGAGTCTTGTGTGTATGCCTTTGGTATTGGTATTTTCTTCGTTCTGTTGTGTCCACGTACTTTCAAGCCAGTAACTTTTCGGCAGTTTATCAGTGCGTTCTGCAAAGCCATCGTCGACAACTGCAGATGAGTTTCGATGCCTTCAACTCCTAGGAAGTCACACACATTGTTGCTTACGAAACTAGTATCGGATTGCGTGTCCAATAGTGCGTATAGTAATTTCTCTTGCAGTGGATTCCTGCTGTGAGATACGTATACTGGTAAAACCATGGCACTTGTTTTGGACTGCGCCCCGTTCATACAGAGAGAAACTGCTGTATCCGGTTGCTGAGCAATAGCTTGATCGGCAGATTGTTTTTCCTTACTGTTTTTATCGTTCTGTTCTCTTCCGGATTGTGTACGAGCCTTGTAGTAGTCGTGGAACACCGTTGGATGTCGCTTCTGGCAAACTCGGCATTTCTTTTTATTTTTACAATCTTTGTTCAGGTGGCCCCGCTGCAAACATCCAAAGCACAACCCTTTAGTTTTCACTAATTTCTGTCGCTCTTCCAGGGTTTTCTGTTGAAAGTCTTCACACACATCAATGTCATCATTGCCGCTGCAGGAAAGGCATGGCGTGTTTTTGGTTTCTTCCTGTTTCTTAGGTTTTGTTTCTGAATCCTTCTCAGTCCTTGTTGCCAGACATTGTGACTCTGGTAATTTTTGCGACTGTCGATTTTGCTTCTTCGGTTTTATGGTATCTTTCTCCGTTGGGCACTTCAGTACATCTCGGCCGTAAACGGGATTTCTGGCTTTCCTCGCCTCTAGTGATACGAAGTCCACTAAATCGGCAAACCGAACTCTAACGTTTGCAGATAGTCGGGAATCAACTACAGTTCTCCATCGGTCGTGTAGTTGGTAGGGTAGGCGTTCTACCATTGCTTTTAGGTTGCCTTGATACTCAAGAACGCCAATGCACCAACTTCTTCAATGGCGTGGAGGCATTCTCTCAGGAAGATTGAATATTCGTCAAGAGCCTTGACATCCGCTATCTTAATAACCGGCCAATTAAGCGCTTTCTGGACGTAAGCGTTTGCAATATTTTCTTCATTTCCGTATCGGTTATTCAGCTCTTTTATCGCGGCTGCATACCCAGTACTTGAGTCAAGGTTTGAGTATCCCATTACGACTTTATGGGCCTCTCCAGTAGTGAACTGCTCTAAGTAGGTCAGTCTTTCGTAATCATTCTCACAGTACATCTCACACTGATGTAGTTATTGAACTGTCGAACAAATCTTCGATAGAGAAGAGCATCGCCGCTGAACTTCTCAATATCTTGAGGTGGTCTTTTCATCAGTCTTGTCATCGATTCTAACACATTTTGTGATGCATCTCCACCTTGATATGTTGGTTGATTAACACTTCGTCGCTGCTCAACTCCACTCGTCGTTGGATGGGTACGGTATGGAGTTCTGAATAAACTCTGTGGAGCACCTTCAGGAGATCTGCCTGTAGTATTTCCAATCTGTGGCCCATATCCAGTGGACATAACTGGATGTTGGTGGCTGGCAGTGTTTCCTCCATGACTAGTTGTAGCAGCTCGCCATGTAAATGGAATGGCATGTGGATTCAAAGGCTGACTCGGCGTCCCATCAGTGGCGAAATCGTGTTCGCGCACAAAACCTGTGCTAGGGACGATGTATGGTTCGCTTGTGATCCAAGTAGGATAACTCGTAATTGTTGTTGGTTCGGCAGTCGAAACAATAATTATTGATTTAACATTGGTGGTTTGAGGTACAGGCACGGTTTGCGATACTTGTGAAAGCGTGTCGAGGTATCGCGCAACCTTGGTTTCACTTGGCTGTTCATCGGATAAGCGATCTAGACTAGGTCCATCGTTCTAGTCATCTCTTAACACTTCAAGACGAGCATTTGTAATATCCAGCTCTTTCTCAATTTCCATCTTGGCGGCGGCTGCTTCCGCTTGATCATATTTGAGCTTCACTTTTAATTCCGCAGCTTTAGCTTCCTCTTCTAATCTCAGAGATCGCGCAGATCTTCCGGAACGACGTGATGAGACCTCAAATCGTTGAGACCTTTTTGACATTGTTTCTTGGTCCTTTAGCTCTTTTATTCTGGTATTCAGGCCTTTTTTAAGATCCATGGTGTCTTTTTCTATAGCATCTATAGGCATCTCATCTATTGTAGACACTTCTAGGAACTTTCCTGAAGCCACTTGAACTTCTTCTAAAACCATCTTCACTTCTTCGCGTTTCTGTTTTAGTGCTTCTGCACTATCGGCATCTGCGATCAGATCCCAAGCTTCATCAACCATACTACACCATTTGCTGATGCACCTCTAGATTTTTTCGTCTCACATCCAGCGTGTATTCTGCACCGCGCTCAGTGGGAACTCGCCTGCGCACATCAGGATTGCTACTAGGCACACCTCCGATAGGGCCCTCGTGTCCTTCGTGCCGATAAGGGTCCTCTACATGGCCTCTAACAGATCCCACGATCTCTTCCTCTCGGTCCAATCGGGAATCGGGGGGTGTACAGAGCTGCGGTAGAGCCTCTGTTTCACCCTCAAATGGTACGTGCTGCTCCATTTCTATGTCAGATTGGGTTTCACTGCCATCTTTGTACTTTTAATTGTACATTTGGATTACATCACAAGCTGTATTCAGCAAAGATGTTTTTTGCATGTGCCATTTAGTGCCAAGAGGTTGGGATTAAGACATAGAATACGTGTACCATACAATAATTTCAAAAACTACGTCTGTTAGACCACAACACACATACTATATTTGCCATAGATATACCAAGCCGTTAATATACTACGTCACACCCTTTAACATTCAGTACAACCTTTGTCAGTACCAATTAACCAAAAAAATCAAATTTTCTTGTTTTTTTTTTAAGTCGAAAAAGTGGCCTCGAAATTTTGAAGTTTGGGACCCGTGTACACGTATCACTTCATGAAAGTGTGAAAGCATGAGTCACGTCCAGTGCACAAGTGAGCTCAGAGCTTACATTTCCTGAACTTGGGATATTGTGTACCCTAGTAACTTAGAGTAATTTATAATTATCGTTCTTATTGCCTGTACCAGTTAGATATAGCATGTGAATGGCACCCTCTTGTCCTGGCTGTTTCACGGTATAGTTCCCAACATCATAAAACGTCATAGTTTTCTCTCAATGCCGGTATGCTCTTTCTACCGGTTTTGGAAGAAAAATTCATGGGTGTCAATGGGAAAAACATAAAAATCGCTTTGCAGTTAATACGTTTAGTAATAAATGCGATTATATGATGTCACAAATTTATTTTTGTACAATAATTAGATGGTTGAATCACTCAAAATTTCAAAGTTTCCCTGGAAAATCAAGTTATATATTTTTATTATTATTATTAATTTCTGTTAATTTTGTCTTCCCTACAAACCTGACAGGATTTTAGTTCTAGGCATGCACACCATGAAGTGTGGCCTGATTTTTATGTCTCCTGGACCAAACGGAGACCAGTCTCGGTGGCCTAGTGGTTAGAGTGTCCGCCTCGAGACTGGAAGATCGTGGGTTCAAACCCCGGTCGGGTCATACCTAAGACTTTAAAATTGGGACTCCTCCTTGCTACCCTGTGAGGCACTCCACATGTAAGGGTTAGAAAGAGGGCTGGAATGCCCCATTTCAGTATAATGTGGCAGGGGGATCCCGATATGACCATAGCAGTTGAAAGGGATCTAAAAAACAATACAACAACAACAACCAAACGGAGACAGAGTTTCGGGTTCTGTGAGGGTCTACATGCAGGGCAAAAAAATTAAAATTACTTTTCAGCTCGGGATCCCGCGGGACCCGACCTCTGAATCGAGGGATCCCGAGGAAAAATGGTGGGGTCCCGACATTTTCGGGCAATAAAAAAAGCTAAATTCTATAAAATCAATTTTATTGCACGAAAAAAAAATAAACGCAATTACTGATATCATGCGACCCACAAAAACTACTACTTCTAACAACAAAAAAGAAACACTGAATGATGCTACATTAAACAATGAAAAAAAATCAATCATTTTCGATCTTAGCGGTGATACTGAACAGTTGCATGAGAACACCGTCTTTTTTCTGGGGTCCCGCGGGACCCCAGGGTCAAATTCCAGGGGACCCGAGCCGAGTATCAGGGATCCCTGGGACCCCGTGAACTTTATGGCCTGTACATGTGTGTGTGTGTGAGTCAGTTGTGAACAAAATGTGTGCAGGGTGTCTTGAGAACAAGAAATCGGATCATCTTCAAACTTGGTCTGTTTTTTCCTTGGTTAGGTCGGACGGTTCTGTTAAGTGTGACGCGTGTTGTGTTATTTGGGAGGGCGTATGATACCATAACGTGAAATCCGCTGAACATCGGAGAAATTTCAGACTTGGTAGGATTGTTGCCTTGCAAGTCTTAGTGATTCTGTCAAATGTTGTTGCCAGTAGAACAACAAGTAAGGCATATGACGTTATTAGGTAAAATATATATATATTGTGAATGAGATCTTTTGTGCAAAATATCTCGAAAACGGAAAGTCGTATCGATTTCCAGCTTCTTGTGCACATTTCGTGGATCAAATGGACGGCTGTCATCTTTTGACATGTGTGGCGAAATTGAGAAAGGCGTATGACGTCATTACGTAAAAATCACACATGGTATATTCTCTTTCGCTGCCACCCCCCCTTCCCCTGTATAGTTAACGATGTATCTTGAGAAAAACTGTGGTGTGTTAATACGCCGAGGATAACAGCGATTTCCAGAAAATCATACCTCCACTCTTAAAGCATTAAATCGACAACGTGGGTCAGCCGATGCTCAACACTACAGAACTCTTGTCTTTTGCAGTGTTTTATGCCATTCAGTGAGCGGGGCTGACTGAATGGTATTACGTAGTGAAATTCATGGCCACGAAATTTGCACACTAAAATGTTTCTACTGTAGATGCGCAAAGTCCAATCTTTTGGATTCCTTTGAAAGAAATTTAATTAAAAGAAAGAAATGAAGAAAATAGATTCAAAGTCATTTTACTCGAAACCTGTGTATTTTCTGGGGGAGGGGGGGGGGGTGCTGATTTCTAAACTTTTTAGTGATGTGGTCAAATTATTTTAGGAAACTTTCTAAATGTCGTTTCAAGTATATTGTGAAGGTGTTCTTACTGCGAAGGGATTTTGATACTTTTTGCCATTTAAGCCGGTACAGTTTATACATCCTAAATTTTTCATATCAAATGAAATCAACAGTGTATTTCTGCTAATTGAAATCAAGGAGCCAGTAGTACAATTACGGAGGAGAGACATAAATTTTCTAACAGAAAAGGCCAAAGCAAAAAGTAATAGAACTTACAGCCTGGCCGCTTGACAGTGCATTATCCAGGGTTGAGACTTCGTAAAATTTTCTGGTCGCCCGGCACAAAAGTTAGTCGCCCGGCGCAATTTTTGCAAAATTTGTTTAACCCGCCTCACAATGGTGTTTAAAATTATCAACAGTATTTACCTGAAAATACTCAGAAGTAAGTTGATTGCCCGAGCCAAAAGTTGGCCGCCACGGGCGACCGCGAAATCTCAACCCTGATTATCTGTGACCTCTCAACCCCAACAGTTATAATTTCCATAACTGACATTTAGAGAACCTTCAAGAATCTACCTTAACAAAACTTCAAAGCGAAAATGTAAATTTGTTCATATAATAAATCGTTTTGGAAAATGTGAATAGTTTGGCAATGCCCGCATAAAACGATTTTTTGCATTTTAGTAATATAAGCTTATCACTTCATTTAAGTTTACCGCTCCCCCGTGCTCTGCCAACGAAACGTATTCAAAACATGGTAAGATATAAAAAATTATTCGGAGCTCTGAAACTGTCGATTGGCTCATTTAACACGTTGTACAGTCCTGCACGTGCTAGTGAACTAAGTCCTGCACGTGCTAGTGAACTAAGTCCTGCCGTGCGTCCATGCGTCACGACACTGTTCCGAACGTAGTTCCTGCAAAAATTTGTGTGTGGATTTGGATGAAATTTATTTTAACTGTTTATGTCGATGACCCCTCGAGCTAATTAAATTTTAATGACCTTGAGTGGTCACAGTTTGACGCTGTCGTGAGGGTGGATCTTGTAAAAACAAAAACCGCCAAGGCCCGTAAACGGATATCGATGAAACAGTGCGAGGAGGGATGTAAATGACCTCTCTGGAATATTGACGTTTGATGACAGTGAGTCGTCGTTCGAGGTCACGGCTGGGCTTCGACACTGTCACAAGGGTTGAGTGCTGTACGTCTTGTGAACACGATCCGGCCAGTTCTTGTCCATGGATATTAATTAACCTCAGTGTTATTGTTCATATGGATAACCTCTGAAAAGATTTTAGTGACCTTGAGAGCTCATTCAAAGCCCCCGCTAGGCTCAGAATTTTGACTTTGTAACGTTGGTGTGTGTGTGTGTGTGACTCTTATGCATCTTGTTTGTGTTGATTCTTTCATTTTAATTTTTTAGCAGAATTTGAACAAAATATGTCAATATTTTTGCAAATGGCATCTACTGCCATAGTTTGAGCCCCAGTACTTTGAAATGCAGGTGCTTAAGCAGTGTAATATGAACTTTAGGTCTTCAACTTTAGACCACAATAAACACCAACTAGAATGATGAGGTCACCTTTGCAGCAATAACCACAGTAGATAAGGCATATGGTACTCCTTCAGTCCACATTTTCACCAACCAAAATGTCTCGAATGTGTCCATTAGAAATATAAAATTTTTTTTTTGGGGGGGGGGGGGGAGTTTATCGTGTCATTTCAGTGTCACGCCTTGCTTTATGACGTCACCAAAAATATGAAAAGTGTTGGCAATTTCTAAACTTCCAGAGCGATATTCGAAGCTCTAAGAACCAAAGCCGAATTTTTCAGTTTCCAGTGTTCATATACTGTTTAGTCAAATGTTTTTGAACGCAAACTAGACCGAATTCTTTAATGTTTTATTGCAACAAACACTGCTGACAAATTTCTCAAATACCTTGTTGCCAGATTCCTCAGATATCGAATTATTGATTAATTTTGTAAAGCAACACACTTTTATCGAAAATGAAAACATTTAGAAATTTTCTGTCGCCACAGTTTAAAAAAAAGAAAAAAAAACAACAGGAAATGTCTTAAACAGTTTTTTTTTGTGGTGATTTTGCTACATCAAGGCAATAGTAGACGCAGAAGGACACGGCTATGACACCAAAGGCAGTAATGACATCAATGAATTCGGCTGTGTTCCCTCTTGTGTGTTTGTGAGTTGATTATCCGGTGCACTTTTACATTGGAACCAATTACAAATACCTTCTAGACTGGCCGTGGCACTTTGGCATCAATTTAAAAAAAAGTAAAATTGATAAATGCCAGAAAATATATAATAAATAAAATTTTAAATTTCCGCCAACTGTCCACCTAATTTTGGAGAAAAAAACGGCGAGTTTGTTATCAGCTGAACATTGCCCTTGGGCATTCTTGTTGCTCTGGCGACACCTGGGCACTGTCACTTGGCCATCTTGTTTTCCAGCTGACGGGTGTAGAATGAGCTCGGCCGCAGAACCACAAGCCGTTGAAGATGTTCAGGGAGACAGGAGATGGATGAGTTTGGTAGGCTTTACGGATTAACGAATTAACTGCCGTTTTGGTATAGTTATAAGTTTGTATTTCTAGGATTTTGAGTCAAATGCACGCGAGCTTATATCTGATTATATTTCACATACAAGTGCTGCTCATTATCCGCTTGTGTTATATCATATACACTGTGCTATCATGGGTCAACATTTTCGTTTCCTTTCAGTAATTTGTTTTTGTCTTTGCTTGAGATAAGTCGATGTCTTTGTTATGTTAACAGCAATATCTACTGACATTTGCGCTCCGGTCAACATTGGGAGATTCTTGACTTGCCAATCGCCCAATTACAGCATTTAAGCAAGTCCTCTAACAATTCTGGGTCTTTATGTTTTTGGAAGGCCAGCCCAAGCTGGCCTTCCTATAGTGCTACATTCCGCTTGGGGGATTTTTTTTTTGAGACGGTTCCAATTTCAGTCATAAATTTACTTTCATTCATAGTATATTTACGTTCATTGATGAGTCAACTAATAGTAACTACAGTGGGCCAATGAAATTTGAAGATTTTTGTGATGTCATGCATCTGCTTTGAATATTGACCACCTCCCATTGAGGAACGTATTAGGGTTTGTCTCAACATTGAATGAGTAGGACATTTTATTGCATTTCGTCTGAAAGAAGCTGAAAAACAGCGACTTAGGAATACTGGACCATGAAACAAGTCGCAACTTGTCGTCTAGATTTGCCATAGTCACAGCGATTTGTTAACCTGTGGATTGTGGCTTACTATTTTGTTATTGAGTTTTGGCCAATATTCTTTTAACTTCGATAGCTTATTGATTTTGTTTCAAAGAGTCACTGTTTTCATGAAATATTAAAACATTTTTTTGAATAGATTAAAAAATACAGAGGCATTTTTATGGGTTTCGTGGCAATGCTTTCTTTAGGTTGAGCATTAAAGTGTGACTGCATTCGTTATTGACTTGTGTGCCAGTGCTGCCCTGCAGTGTTAGCTCGTGGTAATCGTTGCAAGCGGTTATACTGCATTTGGGTCATCAGTGACTCATTTGCTGCGCACTTCTTTTTCGCTGTTTTTGAAAGTAGACTGTTCATGTTTTGGCAACACGGCAAATGTGAACGGTTGAGTACGGAAGCACAGAGAGCATTTTACTCAAGTTTTGTTAGGAATTAAGTTGTAAAATGAATAGAATATTTGTTTCTTTATCCAGCTTAAATCTCTTATACAACTCCCTTCAAATACATGTGTATATTGTGGCAGAACATGGCCTTCCACCGATGCTTTTAGCCTAGTTTCATTTGTTTTCTTCAAAACGGAAGACTGGGTGCCTTCCGCCTCTGGCAGTGAACAAGGAAACCTGTTGTCGATGAATACGAGTTTTTTTCTTTTTTTTTTTTTTTGGCAGCATGAGCATTTCGTGACGCGGTGTAAAGAGGGAGAGCCCGAGGTCTTGTTTGTGGGCGATTCTCTCATACAGCAGCTCGCCCAAACGGAAGTGAGTATGCACACGCCTTCTACCCCCTCCCCCGCCCCCCTCACCCCATCTCTCATACAACAGCTCGCCCAAACGGAAGTGAGTATGCACAGGCCTTCTATCCCCGCCCCACCCCCCCTCACCCCGCCCCCACCCCATTTTTCATACAACAGCTCGCCCAAACGGAAGTGAGTATGCACACGCTTTCTATCCCCACCCCCGCCCCCACCCCATCTCTCATACAGCAGCTCGCCCAAACGGAAGTGAGTATGCACACGCCTTCTATTCCTCCCACCCCCGCCCCCCACCCCATCTCTCATACAGCAGCTCTACCAAACGGAAGTGAGTATGCACACGCCTTCTATCCCCCATCCCCCCGCCCCCCTCACCCCATCTCTCATACAGCAGCTCGCCCAAACCGAAGTGAGTATACACACGCCTTCTATCCCCCACCCCCTTCCCCACCCCATCTCTCATGCAGCAGCTCGCTCAAACGGAAGTGAGTATGCACACGCCTTCTACCCCCTCCCCCGCCCCCCTCACCCCATCTCTAATACAACAGCTCGCCCAAACGGAAGTGAGTATGCACACGCCTTCTACCCCCGCCCCCACCCCCCCTGACCCCCTCCCCCACCCCATCTTTCATACAGCAGCTCGCCCAAACGGAAGTGAGTATGCACACGCCTTCTATCCCTCCACCCCCTCTCCCACCCCACCCCATCTCTCATACAGTAGCTCGCTCAAACGGAAGTGAGTATGCACACGCCTTCTATCCCACCCACCCCACCCCACCCCATCTCTCATATAGCAGCTCGCCAAAACGGAAGTGAGTATGCACACGCCTTCTATCCCTCCCACCCCCCGCCACCACCCCATCTCTCATACAGCAGCTCGCCCAAACGGAAGTGAGTATGCACACGCCTTCTATTCCTCCCACCCCCCGCCCCCCACCCCATCTCTCATACAACAGCTCGCCCAAACGGAAGTGAGTATGCAGACGCCTTCTATCCCTCCCACCCCCCACCTCCCCGCCCTCGCCCTCGCCCCCGCCCTTCACCCCATCCCTCATACAACAGCTCGCCCAAACGGAAGTGAGTATGCACACGCCTTCTATCTGCTTCAAAGTTGCAACTTGTAAATTGATAATGTAAGTGTTATGTCGAAAAAAATGTTTTATAAAAAAAGGAACGAGACAAGGATTTTGGTTTATGCCGAGCCATAGAACATTTTCGAGAAAAAAAAAGAAGTTCAGTCGGGTCTAATTTTTTCGGGAAAAAAGGGGTCAAGAACATAAAGGAGGGAAAGAAAATGAAAGGCTTCATCGTTGTGGTAAAGTGATATAGTACCATGAAAATGCCATGTGGTGCCATGGAATGCCATGGAGTGCCATGGAATTCCGTGTGAGATGGTGCTGTTTGTGTCGTTCAGATATGGGAGAAGTTCTTCGTACCGCTTCACAGCATGAACTTCGGCATAGGCGGGGACCAGACGCAGCACGTGTTATGGCGGCTACAGAACGGAGAACTCGACAACATCGAGCCAAAGGTTTGTCAAATGCAATACATCGTTGTCGAAATTCTAAACATTTTGTCAAATGCACTACACCGTTAAGATTCAAAACATTTCGAGTTACCCTTGATAAGACACACAGGAATTGTTTCGGTTTTATTTTGAGATCAGGAGAGATTTGGGTTTCTTTAAGTAGATTTCAGGTCCTGTAAAAAATTAAGTGAGAGACAGATTGAGAGAAAGAGAGATGGGTGGAGAGAGAGAGAGAGTGAGGGAGAGGGAGAGAGAGAGAGAGGGGGAGAGAGAGAGAGGGAGGGAAAAAGAGAGAGGGAGAGAGGGAGGGAGAGAGAGAGAGGAGGGAGGGGAGAGGGAGAGAGAGGAGGGTGAGAGAGAGAGGGAGGGAGGGAGAGAGATGTGGGATGGAGAGAGAGAGAGAGTAAAAGAGGGAGAGAGAGAGTGAAAGAAAGGGAGGGATAGAGAGAGGGATAAACTTTGAATAACACCAAGGCTGCCAGGCGAAACAGATTAGATACTGTTCGATCAAGTACCATTTTTCAAGTGAAACCTTACAGAAGCATTCACATCGTTACATAGTCGCGCCTTTCGTTACATAGTCGCGCCTTTCTTGTCCTTGAACGGCATTGCTCACTAATGACTAAAATACGTAATAGTTTTACTTTAAAAGGCCTGAAACTTTGTTGTGTTTTGTAGATTGTGGTGATCTGTGTGGGGACGAACAATCACGCACAAACATGATTGTGTTTTGTAGATTGTGGTGATCTGTGTAGGGACGAGCAATCACGCACAAACATGATTGTGTTTTGTAGATTGTGGTGATTTGTGTGGGGACGAACAATCACGCACAAACATGATTGTGTTTTGTAGATTGTGGTGATTTGTGTGGGGACGAACAATCACGCACAAACATGATTGTGTTTTGTAGATTGTGGTGATCTGTGTGGGGACGAACAATCACGCACAAACATGATTGTGTTTTGTAGATTGTGGTTATTTGTGTGGGGACGAACAATCACGCACAAACATGATTGTGTTTTGTAGATTGTGGTGATCTGTGTTGGGATGAACAATCACGCACAAACATGATTGTGTTTTGTAGATTGTGGTGATCTGTGTGGAGACGAACAATCACGCACAAACATGATTGTGTTTTGTAGATTGTGGTTATTTGTGTGGGGACGAACAATCACGCACAAACATGATTGTGTTTTGTAGATTGTGGTTATTTGTGTGGGGACGAACAATCACGCACTAACATGATTGTGTTTTGTAGATTGTGGTTATTTGTGTGGGGACGAACAATCACGGACACAACGCAGAAGAAATTACATTAGGCATTATTGAGATTGTCAAAACTATTCAGCAAAAACAACCGCAGGCCCACGTGGTTGTCATGGTAATAAAAATCACTAAAGCGTCATTTATTTAAATTACAACAATAAGTTCACTTAAACTTTAAAATCAGTAGTATTTTCTTGTTATTTGATTTAGAAAATGGCAAATGAGTTGAAATAAGATCATGCTGTGTGTTACTGACCATCATGCTGTGTGTTACTGACCATCATGCTGTGTGTTACTGACCATCATGCTGTGTGTTACTGACCATCATGCTGTGTGTTTCTGACCATCATGCTGTGTGTTACTGACCATCATGCTGTGTGTTACTGACCATCATGCTGTGTGTTACTGACCATCATGCTGTGTGTTACTGACCATCATGCTGTGTGTTACTGACCATCATGCTGTGTGTTACTGACCATCATGCTGTGTGTTACTGACCATCATGCTGTGTGTTACTGATCAGCGGGTTTATTTCTGCTTTGGGAACGATTTTAGCAGTCAAATTTGATGTAGTAAGATTTATGCTGGACTTTTTAGGCTGGTTAAATTAGAAATAAAGCCGGTTTCACTTAAAACACTCCCCAAGCTGAACATTTCGTTAAGGTACACCACTGCAGCACCATTCTGAAACTATTTTGATTTTCTACAAATCTAAATCACGGACAGATCTTTGTTTAATTACCTGGATCACAGTGTCTGGATCCATTAAGAAAAAAAAGGAACTGAGTTCATTCTTGCAGGGCATTCCCCCGAGAGGTAGAAACCCAAACAAGCTACGCGACAAACTGGAGCAGGTGAACCTGGCGCTTGCTGAGAGAATTCCCGCATTCGAAAACGCGCAGTTTTTCGGTGTCGACTCCAGCACTTTCGTACAAGCAGACGGAACGATCTCAGTGACAGACATGTACGATTTCCTACATCTCACCAAGAAGGGCTATCAAAAACTAACAGAGCAGCTCATTGATGAGATTGAATCGCTATTGAAAAATTTCATGACGGCTGATTCCCTATCGCAGGGGGACATAATGACGTAAGCATTTGCAGCTTGTAGTGAAAGGGAGCGGATTTTGAATCGTCATACGGCATACGTCATGTGAAGCCCACCGGTTACTAACGTAATAAATAAATAAATAAATAATTATAATAATAATAAAGTTCATTAACAAAAAAACGTGATGTTAGCGGAATTTTTGGAATTTAACGTGTTGAACGAAGCGTTTTTATGACTATTTCGTTATTTGGAGTGTGCCCAGGGTCTGATGTAGTGTGCCCAGGGTCTGATGTAGTGTGCCCAGGGTCTGATGTAGTGTGCCCAGGGTCTGATGTAGTGATTTGTAGGGATTTTTATTAACACGTCCTTCGACAGCCGCTGTAATCAGTATCAATGTTCTAAAGACAAAGTGAAACTTAACACAAAGATTTGATCTATCCACATGTTTGATACTGTAGTCAACTGGCCCACTTAGTGCGTGCAGGGAACAGACGGTTTACTATGTGTTAAATGAAGTACATGACTTGTTTTGTGTACACTGTACCTGCACATAACTGTGAGCTGATTGAACTTGTTGACATTAAGCTATATATATGGAATGCCGTTTTAACATTTAATGACTATTTTTGATATCACAATACAATTAAAGAGACCAATAAATCATTGTAGATCTCATTAATTTATATTTTGCTATCAATAATTGAATTTTAGATTGCAAAAATTGATTTTTGAGATAAAAGAAATCAATTAACAAACTTAAAAAATCGTAACGGAGACACACATGTATATAAAATTTAACGAATCGTCAGTTAAATTTTGGAGAGGAAAACTTGAATTATTGATATCAGTAATAACAATACAATTTTTTATCTCAAGAATTGCTTCTTTTTTGTGAAGTAAAAAATTAAAAGAAACATTTTGTGTACAAGGACGAGTCATTGTTTTATTCACATATGTGTGCTTCTGAATTTTGTATGTAAAAAATAGACTGATATTTTTATATCACAAATCAATTTTTGAGATCAAAAAATCATTGGCAGATTTTCAGAACAAAATAAAAAAGTCTCACTATGAAATAATGACATCTGAAATAAATTCTTGCTATCAATAAAAAGAAAACAAATTATTGAGCTCAAAATTAATATTTTGCTATCAAATATTTCATTTTTGCTATCAAGAATTGAATTTTTGATCTCAAAAATTCAAATTTAGATATCATTAAATCACTTTTGATATCAATAAATATTTCTTGGTATCTCTAAATATTTATTGAGATCAAGAATTATTTTTTGAGATCAAGAATACATTTAGAGATATCAGAAATATAATTACAGATAGCAGAAATTAATTCTTGATATCAAAATGTGAGTATTTGGAAATCAAAAATTAATTCTTGATATCAAAAAATCCATTTCTGAGATCAAAAATTAATTCTTGATATGAATAATTCCCTGATAAATGTGAAAATGGCATTCCATAGGTATGGGATATTGCCTCTTGGTATAAATGAAATAGTTTTCTTATCATCAGGTATAAGTAGTATTAGGCACATGCTCTGAAAGCGGACTGTGCTGAGAAAGTTCATGTGTATTAAATCCCCATGGAGTTAAAAGTAGCATAGCACATAAGAATAGAGGTGTGTCTGGACGCCCACGTCATTACCCCCAACCCCCCTCCCCCACCACCGGCCTGTCCCTGGTCCCCAGCATAGCACATAAGAATCGAGGTGTGTCTGGACGCCCACGTCATTACCCCCACCCCCCCCCCCCCCCACCACCGGCCTGTCCCTGGTCCCCAGCATAGCACATAAGAATCGAGGTGTGTCTGGACGCCCACGCCATTACCCCCAACCCACCCATCCCCCGGTCTCTCCCCCGTCCCCAGCATAACGCATAAGAATCGAGGTGTGTCTGGATGCCCACGTCATTGCCCCCAACACCCCCCCCCCACCGGCCTGTCCCCCGTCCCCAGCATAGCACATAAGAATAGAGGTGTGTCTGGACGCCCACGTCAATACCCCCAACCCCCCCCCCCCCCCCCACCGGCCTGTCCCTGGTCCCCAGCATAGCACATAAGAATCGAGGTGTGTCTGGATGCCCACGTCATTGACCCCAATTCCCCCCCTCCCGGCCTCTCCCCCGTCCCCAGCATAGCACATCAGACTCAAGGTGTGTCTGGACGCTCAGGTCATTACCCCCAATCACTCCCTCCCCCCACCCCCCCCCCCCGGCCTTTTCCCCGTCCCCAGCATAACACATTAGACTCGAGGTGTTTCTGGACGCCCACGCCATTGACCCCAAGCCCCCCTCCCCCCCGCCTCTCCCCCATCCCCTGCATAACTACTACACTCGAGGTATGTCTCGGCGCTTACTTCATTACCCCCTCACCCTTCCCCCGCCCCTTCCCCATCCCCTGCGTAACCATCAGACTCGAGCTGGTTTTTAGACCTGCCGATTCTGTCGGGTGGTATTGTGCAATCACTTTTGAAAAAAGTATGGGTATGTGTGTGTGTTAACCTTTTTTAAAAATGCATCTCCTCCTACAGTTTTGATCGGATCTTCTTGAAATTACGTTTACTTTTTTTGCGATCGGCCGAAAAAAAAGCCGAAATAACTGTACTTTGAAAATTTGGTTAAACTTTTTTTTCAGAATGCATCTCTTCCTTCAGTTTTGGTTGGATCTTCTTAATATTACATATATACAATTTCCTCTACCGGGAAATTACTTTTTTTCGCGATCAGCAGAAAAGAGCTGAAAATTGTCAGAAATTCGTATATTTTGGTATATATTTTTTACATATATCTACCAATATCTGTGGGGGGCAGTAAATGACTCTAACATCTTTTTGACGCCCCTCCCTTTTCCCCTCTCCTGCCCCCCCCCACCACCACCACCCCCCTTCCCCCTCCCCCCCCCCCATCCCGAACACACACGAACAGAGTTACTTTTGACCGGATTAAATTTGTAGAAAATCCGTGTTGTGTATGTGTGTCTTAATGCAGTGTTAACAGAAGTCTGTGATTTCCCCATGACCTATTTTTAGCATTGTAGTTCCTATGTATGCTAAGCCTTTGGAGTCTATCAATAGTTATGTGTGTTGCAGAAAGGGCCGATTACACAAGAGACGCTGCAAAGAAAAATTCTTTCTCAGGGGCGGATCCAGGGGGGGGGGGTCAGGGGTCGCGACCCCCTCCCACTCCCCCCCCCCTAAATTCGAAAAAAATAATTGTTAAGCTTTGGGTTTTCTGAAACTTTTAAACTCAAGGTGTCAGAAGTTGAACCCACCAACCCCCTCCCAACTCAATGTGTCAGAAGTTGAACCCACCCACCCCCCGTCCCCTTCAAGAAAAGTTGGATCGGGCCTGATCCTTGAAGTCAGTTGTGTTTGAGTGACGGGTCACAATTAAAAGGCATAAGGAGAGAGAAAGCTATGTCTCTCTTCATTGTTTAGTAAATTTGATGTATAAAAATATGACAGTTGTTTTGATGGTGCGTTAGTCGTGGTGAATTTCTGTCATTTTCTCTTTGTAATAAAATAGAACGACAAGTGACCATCAACATATGTATCTCTATTTCAAAAAAAAAAAATAATAATAATAAAATAAAATTCCAGCCTAGTGATTAAATTTTGTACGATTTTGTTGTTGGGGGGGGGGGGGATGGGAGGGAGGATAATATATTCAGACAGGGGTCCATCGTACCGAAAAATATCTTTGGTGCAGTCATATTTTATTTATACAACAGCTGAATGTATGATTTTGTAAGCAACAATGAGATGGCAAAGTGGTTTACTCTCCTTGCGTTGGGCTCGGCTGATTGCAATGTCCCTGGACATTCTTTTTTTTTTTTTTTGGCCTCCGCTGGCGCTAAAGCTAAGAATAAGAAAAAGCTTTTAAATTGATTAAAAAAAGCTGTGGTGAATTTTATTTTCGACTATCTGTTTAGTTGGTGCATTGTACTTCTCAAATAGTTGGTTAAATCACATTTTTTGCTAACGTTTTTTGCTAAGTCAGAAGATAAATTCTGGCTGGTTCAGAGGTACCTAGAAAAAAGGATAATCATTAAAAATAAAATTTAAAGAAAAAAATTAAATAAAATTTAAATATAGTAAAAATAGAACGCGATGTTGGGACAACCATCTTTTCTTGGAAAACTGTGACAGGTTTTTCAAAAGTTTAAAAAGACTGTTTCTTTACATCTGTATTCATGGAGTGGCCATCTTTGTTTTCTAAATCACGTGGTCATTCAAAAGTAAACAAATGCCCAAGCCTTCTCATTGCTGCATTTGTGAAAAACCAATTAATGTGATTGCAATATAATAAATTAAGGTAGAAAACGCGTAATGCAAAACGTAGACGAGAAAAGAGTTAATTGATTATTAAGACAGTGGTCTTATTTTTTTTCATTGAGGATGACGTCACTTGTTTTAGATTCGGGGATAGACTATCACTGTTCCTGCTTCGTTGTGACTGAGTCGTGTGCATTGAATTTTTTTTCATTCTGTCGCTTTTGCAGTTTGTTCAGTTTTACGTTCATGTGTTCAGGAGTTGCATAAAGATTTCAAACATTGTGTCTAGTCGTGACAGGTTAGTGTTGCTGTTGTGTTGTTTGTTTCATAATGCACGGAGAAAAAAATATCCGCACCAATCTCCTCGTTTTGAAAAGAAATCGCGACGACATATTGCACGATAGCAGATCGAGCCCGAAATGCGAGTTTGAACAGAGAGGTCATCCGCAGCCAATGGAGGTTTTTGTTGAAACAGCATCCCTCCCCCTCCCCCCTCCCCCCTGCCCCCGACTCCCACACAAACACACACGTGTGTCGGTTTTATTTATAATTTTGTACATAATTACTTGCAGCTAATATTCTTCAGTTCACCAGCTATTAGAGCTGAAAGCGGATCCACGCTTACACGATACGGGGTCGATTCCTATCACTACACGGATCCGCATGTACTCGATACTTTGTCGAGTCGTTCTGTTATGTACACGGGTTCTGAGTCCTCGTGTACACGTGTATACGGGTCCTGAGCCCTCGTCTACACGTGTACACGGATCCTGAGCCCTCGTATACACGTGTACACGGGTCCTGAGCCCTCGTCTACACGTGTATACGGATCCTGAGCCCTCGTGTACACGAATCCTGAGTCCTCGTCTACACGTGTACACGGATCTTGAGCCGTCATCTACACGTGTACTCGTATCCTGAGTCCTAGTCTACACGTGTACATGGATCCTGAGCCCTCGTCTACACGTGTTTACGGATCCTGAGCCCTCGTCTACACGTGTACACGGATCCTGAGCCCTCGTATACACGAATCCCGAGTCCTCGTCTACACGTGTACACGGATACTGAGCTCTCGTCTACACGTGTACACGGATCCTGAGCCCTCGTCTACACGTGTACACGGATCCTGAGTCCTCGTCTACACGTGTACACGGATACTGAGTCCTCGTCTACACGTGTACACGGGTCCTGAGCCCTCGTCTACACGTGTACACGGATCCTGAGCCGTCGTCTACACGTGTACACGGATCCTGAGCCCTCTTGTACACATATACACGGATACTTAGCCCTCGTCTGCATGTGTACACGGATCCTGAGTTATCGGCTGCACGTGTCCTGGGATACTGAGCCCTCATGGTCATGTACACGTGTTCAGGGATCCCGAGTTATGGGCTACACGTGTACACGGATACTGAGCCCTCTTGTACACGTGTACACGTGTCCTGAGTAATCGACTACACGTGTACACGGACCCTGAACCTACACGGAAATGTGACAGCACGAGTTAATGTCCAGTAGAGAAGTCAACTACTGTCTGAGTATCTCTGTTTAGCGTCATTGGCTGTTAAGGGGCTCGGTTTGTAAATCGCTGACGATAGCTTCAGGATTTTTGTTCAAAAATATTATCTGGTATGCCTTTTTCTGCCATATTTTAATTGATCGCACGCCCAACGGACGTGTAGAGAAGCTACTGGTTCAGTGCCTGTGTGACGTTTTCTGCTCGCTGCCCAGTTCCAGTTCAATGCAGTTGAGTTTCATTAGATCAGTAATCCACAGGGCACAGTAAAGTAGTCTAGGGCGTCATAGAGTGTCACAGAGCATCTAAAAGCGTCACAGAGCATCGCAGAGCATCACTGAGCGTCACAGAGCATCGCAGAGTGTGTCAGAGTGTCACAGAGCATCACGGAGCATCACTGAGCGTCACAGAGCATCACGGAGCGTCACGGAGCATCAAAGAGCGTCACAGAGCATCACGGAGCATCAAAGAGCGTCACGGAGCGTCACGGAGCATCAAAGAGCGTCACAGAGTATCACGGAGCATCAAAGAGCGTCACAAAGCGTCACGAAGCATCAGAGAGCATCAAAGAGCGTCACAGAGCATCACTTAGCGTCATGGAGCATCAGAGAGCATCAAAGAGCGTCACAGAGCATCACGGAGCGTCACGGAGCATCAAAGAGCATCACGGAGCGTCACGGAGTGTCTCAGAGCGTCACAGTTTCACTTCAGCATCGTGTATAGTTGGATCCTTGTAGTGATAGGTCCACGTGTAGACGACAGGCATCGGTATCGTGTGCAGGTAGATCCGGATCGTGATAGGATTCGGCACGGTATCGTGGACACGTGGATCCGTGTAGTGGTAGGAATCGACACGGTATCGTGGACACGCGGATCCGTGTTGTGATAGCAATCGACACGGTATGGTGGACAGGTGGAACCGCGTAATGATAGCAATCGACACGGTACCGTGTGTACGTGGAACCGTGTAGTGATGGAACCGCTTTCAGCTCTAATGGTTGGTGAGCTAAAGTGCGATATAGTAAAATACTAGTTGCTCTGTATTTTCTGAGTTTTTTTTATACAATTATTTTTGGTACTTATGAGCATCCTTATGTTTGTTAGGAAAAAAAGAGATAATGGAGATGTGTGAAATATAGAAGTATCGTAAAATTGTCGCAGGTCTGTGCGAAACTTGTTATATCGTGTTGTGTTTATCACAGTGTATATTAATAGACAAACAACTGTTTTGGTTAAATCTTTGATCCTGTCACCATGGTGTCTTTCTGTTTTATGTAGTTTATTGTTTATAAAAATATTAATATAGTAGTAGTGAAAAAATCTGATCTTTTTAGAATTCAAAAGTGAGATATTATTATAATCTATAGATTCGATGAATAAAAGCGATCATGTGGAAAATTGTAAGTGTTGTCTGCTGTTACGTTGTGGAGCGAATTCTGCTGTTTTTTTTTCCCCCTGTCTGAAAGGTGGTTGTTGTGTCAAAGCTGGGCTTTGGCTCGAGATTAAAAAAGGTGATGCAGTGAAATTTTGTGTCCTTCTGTGTACAAATGTGGAAATATTGTGTATGGAAAAATGTATTACTTATTTTTTGGGGGAATATTTGTGGAAATAAATGTTAGCTTAAAGTGCATTCATCCATCGTAGTTCATGCATTCGTCCATATTAACCTGATTCCTCCCTTCCCGCACTGTCCCCCTTTGTTTATCAGTGATCATTGGTGTGGCCCACGCCAGTTTCCTGGTGTTACACTTAACGGAGTTCTCCCGCATATGAAGCCTGTCTCGGCCTTGACCGGTTTTTTAACGTCTTTGGTTTCAATATCGTACAGTCCGAAGCATTAGTTTGGAAGTCGGCCTAAACTGACTCACTGATTCCATTCACTGCAGAATATGCAGTGGACATGCTACTGTAAAATGCTCTTAAAATGCTCTTAAAATCTAAAAAAAAAAGATAAAATAAAAAAAACAAAAAAACAAAACAAAACAAAACAAAAAACAACAACAACCGTGGAACTGAAAAACAAAACGTTTGTGACTTGTGGGTCAGTGCAGTTTTTTTTTTTTTTGTGTGTGTGTGATATGTGTCGTAGATTACTACGTAAAACCTCTGTTAGTGCACACCACCAATTATGCCTTGGTCACAAATCCACCGGTCGCCGATGTGCCACGATGTGCCACCCATTTTTCCCACATCGGTGACACATCTGTGCAAATCAAAGATAATCGGCCGGTGCCCGCCGAGGGAGCAGGGCAACTCACCCAAAAAACCAACTCACCCAAAATTTCTTGGACAACTCACCCAAAAATTTTGGACGATCATCGGCCCGCGACCGCACAATTTGGGAAAAAATATTGGGCCAAAATCTGCTGACGACTTATCGATCATCGTGCGGGCCCCGGCAGATACCCGTCCGGCCACGAGCCGATGTCCGTCTGGGCACCTGGCCGACGCCTGGATAGGGGCCCCGATTCCTAAGCCACCACCTCCAGCGACGGCGCTCTTTTGCCATCCTTTCTTCTTCCTGTACCATCGCTGCGAGGATGACGTCATGAAAGTGTCGGGCTCTGCATGCGGAGCCATGCCAGTCTCCGCCTATGTGGAGGGGCAGGTATTCTGACCTTCTATATGCTGGCCGTCTCATGCAGCCCATTATATACACACCGGAACAGTCGCGTCAACATTGCCGATGTCGCCGGAAGAAAATAACTCAGAGTTATTTTCTTCCGATGTTTCACCGATGTCCTACTGATTTCAAAAAAATGACCGATGTTTACCGATGGTCGTACGGCGCCTGGCTGGGCATCTGACGATTTTGCCGATTTATACATCGTAAACTAATCGTAAACGCATCGGTGACAAAATCGGTGGATATGTGACTATAGCATTAGGGAAAAACCTCTGGCTAGTGAATTCTATGATCTTCACTTTTTTTATTTCATTTACTAAATTCACCTCTCTTAAGTTAACGCCTCTGTATAATGAACATTTCTGCCAGCCCGAAAGGGTTTACTGTTAAAGCAAAAAAAAAGAGAAAAAGCAATGCCCGCCAATGACGTCATAGATCTCGTGACACCGCTCCATCAATTAACACGGTTAACACTTTGTGACCAAATTAGAAGAGTCTTGAATATAGTTTCATTGGTTAGTTTTAGTCTGTTTTTATTTATCTATTTATTACTTCATTGAAAGCTTTTTCTGTATGCCAGGAATATTTTCTTATCATTTACTTTCTTAAAGTATTGAACTCGGCGTCTTCAGTTGAAAACACCATATGAGTATTTTTGGTGGGCAAGTTTTACACCCTGTAATGTCATTTTGGCATGGCTATTAGCGCCATCTGTCGTGAAGCGCTGCGCGCGGGACATAAGCACAAAATCCTACATGACGAGAAACGAGAAATTTATGCGCCTTATTTTTTTCTTTTACCGCATTTTAAAATATGTGTTATGAAAACTTTTTGCCTGTGGTTTTGTTGTATTTCGTATTGTTATACAACTTTTTACCATACAACTTTAAATAATTTGTATATCATCCTCTCTTTGGTCGAACCAGCATTTTCCAGATTAAATGTCGATTTGTTTTTTAAACACATCCAAACTGTTTCAAATTAATATTAAGCGATCTTTATGACTAAAGCGTTTTGTGGGCACAGTGTTTTCTATGTCATGCTTCGGCCCCATACCCCACAAATTTTATAGCCCCATTCACCCTCCCAAAACCTCAGCCCCCCCCCCCCTCCCCATCTTCCGAATAACAAGAGAGGATTATAAGGAATCCCTCAGAAATGCACCTTAACAGGACAGAAGACAGTTTTCCGATCGAGCTGAGAGCCCCTGCGATTGTGACGTAAAATGTCTGCAATGATGGTGACTTTTAATCAACGTCACAATCGTAAGCATACATTTTAGATGTCATTGTCATGGCATTTGAGAGTATTCGTGTCGGCTGGAAACTCGTGCCGGACTGATGACCACTGGCAATTTGAAATAGCACAAATTAATTGAAGGATACTCTATATATATATATATATATATATATATATATATATATATATATATATATATATATATATATATATATATATATATCGCTTTTCTAAAGTGTGAAATGAAGACATGATGTGTACATAAAAGAAATGGATCCCAAAATATATAGAACAATTGGTCAACTTCATGGGAGAGTTTCTCATTTAATAGTTACGACACGTTATATTTGTTTAATTCTTCAGCTGTACACTTGAGAGCGTACCAGAAGTGTTGATGCACAGAAGATGTCCGTATCTTATGTGTATTGTGACGTATGTAAAAGCCAAGTAAACAAATACACATCTGCCTCTTGCCACACCCACGTACTATGCAGTATATGTGCTGCAGTTTTTAAGGATGGGATATCAGACTATCCAGACTGTCCTCAATGTCGAGGCGCCGCTTCTGTAGCCAAGAGACAGGATTCTATCCGGGCCGCAATATACGGGACCAAAGAAAGATCCGTGGAACGCACAAAGCATTTCACAAGTGACGTCACGGCCATAGAAAGGCATCAAATAGACCAACAATTGCTGATGGAAATCGAAGAACAAATAGATGATTCAGGTTAGCAGATCATGCAATAAACGCAACTAATTCTGAAAACTCCGAGCATGTCACGCAATAAATTCAATTAATGCTGAAAACGTCGAGTATGTCATGCAGTAAATGCTGAAAAGTTTGTCTAATTGGAAATGTTTAGGCGATGAAAAATTGAAATTGTTTCTTATCTTCCGGCCGGGTCACTGAAATCGTAAATAAAATAATAAGTGACCCGATCGAGTCACAGAAAATCGGGTGAAAGAATCCGACAGGCCAAATATAAAATAACAAAATCTCACCTGGAGGGCAGCGAAATTGCTTAAAATGGCGTTTTACCGGTGAAATTTATCCTAAAATTCTGCGCTCGGGTCTTCGGCACTTGCCTTTTCATACCAAACATTTTGAACATTTTAAAATAGCAACTTATAAATTAATAATATGAGTGTTATGTCATATAAACGTTTCATTTAACAATTGATCCATTTTTTTTTTTTTTTTTTTTTTTTGGAGAAAAATAGAAAGAAACATAATTTTAATTGGCAAATGTCTGAAATTTTTACAGCTAAAAGTTCGGCTCCGGAAGTGTCTAGCTGTTATTGTTTTTTTTTTTTTTTTTTTTTTTTTTTTTTTTTTAAAGATCGCTGGCAGGCCTGGTAAAATTTAAAAGAATTACTGGGAAACACAGCTTTTTTTCTTCTTCTGGCTTTACTTAAACTCTGTAAAATTAATATAAATAGGTTTTATTAAATGTACCAACAATAGCCTTCAAACCTATTAAAGTTGTACAGCACCAAACTTCCAATGAATTAATCAAACGTGTTATAAATGTCAGGATTCCTTTTTAAAATTCATTTATTTATTTATTTATTTTGGAATATAAACACCCTCTTGTGTGTATTTGTGTCTACTGCGCTGCAATAATCCATAACCAGATGACCAGAAAATTTTGTTATTTTTTCAGACACAAGTATTTCAAAAGATCAGGAGTTGAAGGCTGGTCATCAGGAGTTTTATTCAAACCGCGATGATTCTTCAAAAGCAAGTTTCATTTATAAAATAGATCCCATAAGTGGTAAAAGGATCAAGCACTATCCTTACAGGCCAAAGAAGAAAACACAAAAGATAAAACCAGCGGCCGGTGTTCTCCCAGGAAATATGGCAACGAGTTTTAAGATCGATGATTTTCTTCCCACAAATTATAACTATAAAGGTAAGAAAACATCATTTACAAAAATGATTGACAACAAGAAGAAAGCTTTCTTAAAATCAAAAGAAGCTGCTGCTCCGTCCACAAGAACATCACGTGACAATGAAGCTGGTTGGAACCATACAGTAGAAGCCAAACAAACCAGTCATTCAAAAACAACCTCGTCTAGTGCCCCAGCCACCATCGATGACGTCAAGGGTGCACACAGCCAAAGTAAAACCAATGATTTAAAAGAGAAGCAAAGAAAAACAAATATGCCCCAGATTATGGCCAATCTCTTACAACATGTTTATTCTGACAATATGGAAAGCGAGAACCGGTCTGTATCCAGCTTAGAATCCACAGACAGTGACGCAGCGCAGCTGACTTCAGACAATTTAGAATTTCTTAGAAAAGGCAGAGAAAATGAACCGTCAACAAGTCATGAAGAAAAGGTAAGTATACGTGAATGACGTCAACAAAATTTTTCTCTTGGCACAATGAGAATTTTAACCCTGTAAAAACTGGTCTGAAGGTAGATAGACCAATGAGTTTTTGGTTGTAAGAGTGACAGGGACTAAAGAACCACCGCTTTGTTATAAAAAAGATGAAATATTTTGTACACACCAATTTTGATAATTTAAGTATCCGTAAAGCATAAAAAACTAAACTGAATATGTGAAATAACTTACTTTTAGTTTGAAGCTTGCGGACTACGAAACCATCAATACGCTTTTTCAAGTTATATACATTAACATCGCGATTCATAAGAATCTTTAGGAGATATATACCATAAAATGAAAACTTTAATCGATGTCAACATTACTATTTACAATGATACAACCAACAGACCAACCAGCGTTGGTGCATCGACAGCCACTCTGACAGAAATGAAAAGCGATTTCCTTCTAAATCTAGTTCAGGAGGACTTTATGTGCCCTCGGTTTCTTTATTTTTTTCTGTATTTGTGACTGTTGGTGATGTTGACTCCATGACTCCAATGGAGAATGGATGAATTGTCTTCGCTACATGTCTGCCCCCGCAATCTAAGTTTTCTGTAGAGAATTCTTCATGTGGCAACAATGTCTTTCTTTAAAGAAAATGCCGTTTTCTGGACGAATTCTAGCATTCCAAGCTGCAAGTGGTTTGAAATTCAGTTTTCATGGTGCATTATTAGAAAACATGAAAAGCCTTCGGGGTCCCAAAAAAGTCTGCTTCTTGACCAAAAAGGCATAGTGGTCCTTTCCCATTCCAAGGAAGTCAGGCGCGTGTCATCAGACTGTTACACTATGACTATTTACGTGGATAGTCTCGATCCATTTATCTTATGCGGATCTTAATATCCCCAAAGAAACAAATCAGCTTCTGCATTGGTAGTATCCTGAAGCATTCACAGGACTGTAATTTCAAGAAATTTCAGACTTGGTTAGGTCATTTGAGTTTAAACTACCATGAGATCTGTCATGGTCATAGAATATCTTACCTCATCATTCTTTCACAAGCCAGTCATTATAGTGTTATTAACACTAAAATGGATTACAAAGCAAGTCCGAGTTGTACAAGAGCTCAAGGTCTTTTCTCGGTAAAATTCATTACGTACATTCAAGCAAATCGCGATTCCAGACCTGCCAGGCATCAAATCGCGCAGCGACAGACTAGTTGTTTGAGGTGTCACTGTTACGTGTCGCAGCGACGTACATGCATGCAGCAGTCGAACATATCGTGACCAGTGTATCTGGCTCTATTAATTTCAAATATGTGTAGTTTTTTAGTGATATTAGTCAAAAACACCTATAAAAAATTACATTTATATTATATTGTTAGCGAGGTAAGATCAAGCAAAGGAAGAATTAATGCTGACAAGGTTTAGAGCTAAAGCGGTGTATATGTTCAAAATTTACTCTTCACTGGTTGTTTTTTAATCACTATTTGTAAGAAAATACGACGGATTCCTTAAATTATCTCAGTAGTTTAGATCTCTATGGTACTGCTGAATCAGTGCATTCACACACGTCACTGGTTACAGAACGACGCTACACACTATACCTAAAACGTTGCTCAAGAAGGCCAAAGCTGAGAAGCCCTCGAAATAATGTCATCATATTCCACTCGGCATCAGTCGCTTTGTCGATAACGCAGCTACAGAAAAAACAGTTACATCGGCCTACACAGAACTGTGATGTTTTGTATATGATGTGTCTTGTATCTGTTTTTGGTTTTGGTTACTGCTGGAACAGTTTGTGCATTTAATAAGTGTGTCTGTCTTTCTTAAAAAGTAGGGGACAACTTACTCAATGATTCATTGGATGTATCTTAGAGTATTATTAACGGTCATTGTCGTGATGAGACCCAACTTAACCTGCCATTGATACCGAATAGAAATGCATTCCTTTCTTTCATTCCCGTCTTTTCACTCAAGACATTATATAGAGACATTTTGAATAAAAGTATAATTCCATCTGTTTTATTTTCCAACAGTGTACAGATCGATACTTTTGAAAACTACTGAAAACCATATCGGTGGCTTCTACGTCTAGGGGATATTTTACTACTAAAATGAGTATTAAGAAATTAAATGATTAAGAAAAATACTTCAGTCAAATACATTTGGCGAGAAATTATCGTGAGAGGAGACTGAATTAATTTTTATAAAACTGCTGCCTATCTTTCTGGAATTGTAGGAGATCTTGATCTGCAGTATTAATTTTGTTGCTGTTTTGAATTATTAAATTTTACCTATTATCACTTGATCTTTATTACTTTCTATTGACCACTCTTGATATAATTGTCTGATACTTGTCAGAAATTTTATCGAATAATATAACCACTTATTGTCGTTAATATGCCGACTTTAGGACGAGTTTTTAATACAAGTGAAAAAGACCGTCCTGCTTGTAAAATTACGCTGTGGTGTATAGTGGCCAACAGAGCTGTTTAAAACCTTTCCATGTCCTGATGGAGCATATATTTATGCGCTAAAGTTATTAAATTGTTGTCCAGTTGTCTTCGGCGCAGTTGGACAAACAATCTAATTCATGTCACATACAAATATCTCATGACAGCAAAAAATATATATATATTTCATGAAGTGTTTAGCTTTCCTGTTCAAATAGTAATTGATGTAAAACTGCCGAGTGACATGACGTCCTTACACACAGCATATAAGCTTACCAAATCTATATACAAGCATGAAAATGTGTGTACTTAGACCCACCAGGATTAGTCGAGCTGTGAATTTCAACTGTAGCATGAAAAGAAAATTGCAGGATTAGATTTGTTAATTTTGGCGTGGTCGGCATTAACAAGTTTGGCTAATTCTCAGCAATTTGTCAGTGTAAAAAGAGGATAAAAGAGGCCAAACATAAGCGTATTTTGTGCCAAAATGTTAAGATTTATTATGTAAAATTTGCTTCTAATTGATCTCCTGAACCGCAAAAATTATCCTACTAACACTATATTTGAGTTGTAATCACAAAAACATAAGCTACTGCAAATAAGAGAACCAAACAGAAAAACATAAACATAAACCGAAAAGTAAAACATAAATACTAGTATAGGAACTGTCTTAGCCGAATTTAGATTTATTTAAAATATCGTACAGGAAGATGACGAGAGGCAACACAACCTGTCATATCAGCTATACATCCTTGATAACAGGTGCTCTACCACATCTCAAGACAGTGATTTGCAAGTAGAAAAGGGCAGTGCCGAAGATATAAGGTACAGTTTAAAATCACAAGGCAAAATCTAAATGCTAGTTCGTTCGCTTGGTACAGGAGTTCGATGGACAAGCCCAATTGTGTCAAAAGGAAGTTTTCTACAAGATGTTTTGAATATAGAAACACGATTTTATTTTGATTCTCAAGTGGACAAACAGTATAATGAAGTTATTTCCCATTAAAAAGCATTGAGATTACGTCTTGCTTCTGCCTTAAATTGAATTTGAAATATATATATCCTAATGTGATCCTGGAATTCAAGGTAATAGATAGATCACTAAAAGTCTTAAAAGCGAAGTATGATGCCGAAATCCCTTGAATAATACACTGCTATGCTAATGATTGTTAGATCCCTTGAGTACTGCACTACTATAATTATGATTGCAAGATCCTTTGGGTACTACACTACTACATTAATGTTTGCTAGCTCCCAGGAGTACTATACTACTCTTCTAATGATCATGAGATCCATTGAGTACTGTACTACTATACTTATAATTGCTAGGTCCATTGAGTACTGTACTTATATATGAATGATTGCGAGATCCTTTGAGTACTTTACTACCTTGCCGATAATCGCGAGATCTTTTGAGTACTGTAATACCATACTAATGATTGCGATGTCATTTGAGTACTATACTACTACACTGGTGACTAGGAGAAAATTATTTAATCTTGTAAGTTGCACCGCAGTTTATTGACATTTTCCTCTGGAACTTTTTTTATCTTAGCTTCTTCACTCTTTCTTTTCTTTCACTCTTTCTTTCATTCTTTGATTCATTCTTTCTTTTTTCGTGCATTGTTTCTCTATCTATCCAGTTCTAATCATCAAGGCTATTACATATTCTTGAAAAACAACAATTTTAATCATTATACTTTTCAAATGGCAAATATCATCCTCACTTAGAAACATGTCAAGATTAACATTAGATGTAGCTCGATTGAGTAAAAAAATTCTGACTTCATGCGAAGGATTCTTTAGAAAATGCGGAGCTCTTAGTTTTATTTTTTCATGGTATTCACAACAACGGTACAAATCGTTAAATGTGTTTTTTCTTTAAAAATTTTTTTTCTTCACATTGATTCATAATATAGTCACTAATCTCTTAATCCAGTAACCCTTAAATAATGGTGGAATTGAAGAATTTCAATATATTTCTAACCTATGTTGAAGAAGTTTAAATAAAACTTTGTAATAATCAAGAAGACGATCATAAAACCTTTAGAGACTTTGGAGAAAATCCTCGGTGCCAGGACGAAGGTGAAGATAACTTTAAGGCATTGAATAGTGCGCGTCACTGGCTGTTAGACGACATAGCAATAGAATCGTGTACTGAAGAAGAAGAAGAAGAAGAAGATGAGAGATGTACGTCTCCAGTAAAAGGTAGCATTTCAACACAATATAAATGGATTGACAAATTTAATCCATTCCGATTATTCTTTGAAATAACGTTACGACATACAACGTTTTCAAATATTTTGAAATAAATTTCTCAGCCATTTCCTCAAGCTACTCAGGACACTCTAATAGCGTCGTATGGATCTCAGTAGTAAATGATAGGTCATTTAAATACGAAAATGAACAAAACTTAGAACTATCGTTTAAACTTCTACTTTAGTGTTTAAAAAGATATTTATAGAACACTGATTGTGAGATTATAATTGTGATATTTTATTTGCAATTGTCAGCTATGCAAAATTAAACTTGTCCTCAGGGATAAAATTTGAAAAACATGATCTTATATTAGACAAAATGCTTCAAATCCATCCGCTTCCTTTAGATTAAGTTAGTGAAAACCGTTCATTTCAGGAATGAAGAAATACCATACAGATTCATCTTATCAACCAACAAACTTTCAACATGACGAAAAACATGAAGGGAATCTGGAATGGTCAGTGCTTGGATCTGATAGAACAGACAAGCACAACAGGTTAAATATGTTTTCGGAATCTGATAATTAACACAGAACTATACAAGCTATGTTGTCATTTGTTACTTCTTTTCTTTGCAAGGTAGGTTCAAAACATTACTGCATGCTTTGCGGTTTTTGTTTTCAAATCAGACTGTGAAAGAGGACCAAACCTAGTTCAGTGATACAAATGTTTTACTTTTTCTTTCGGTAACCAGCGCGTCAATTTTACATTACATTAATTAACTAGGTTTAAAACAATAGTATCGATCTCCGTGTGCAATGTAGTGTTGCATAGGTGGAATGTGCAAATATCCTATGTTTTATTGCTTTCGTACAAACTACTTTATTTTCAAACTACTTTTATTTTTTTAAATATTGTGTTTTGGATACTTTTCAAAACAACAGGAAAATTTAAAAATTGATATTTTAGCTGACGCTAGATTATTTACTGCTGTACGCCAACACTAAATCGCACATTTTAGAACTTCACTACGAAAGAGTTGCATTTTCCAGCATGTAAAACGTGCATTCCAAGTTATAAATACGCTAGCCTGCCGTAAGTTTTAAGTTCTGCAAACCAGGAACCGCCCCAACTTTTGTAAACAAGATAAAATCTATATGGTAGCAAACTGCATATGTACAGATATGGTATATTTGAAAAGGGAGAGTAAACCAAAATAGCTGAACGTTTAGTTTGTTCGACTTTTTTTTTATAAAATCGTATTGCAGTCCTCTAATTCTACTGGATTTCAAGAACAGTGCATTGTGTTCTTTTCTTCTACATGATTACATGACCATTATTATGTCCTCTTATTCCATTGGATTGCAAGAACACGGTATTCTGTCTTCTCATTCTATTGCATTACACGCACACTGCGTTCTGTTCTATTATTCCATTGGATTGCATAAACACTGTTTGAAGAAAAAGAAAAATTCCCTAGCTTTACTGGTATCATAATTTGAGAACGAAAGAAGTATTTTACTAAGTGGTGCATATAACAGTAAATCTTGTGAGTGGAAGTGGATTTTAAGCAGAATGCCAATGTAATCGTTGATATGTTTTCTTACCGATTTCTTCTCAACCACATTTTTTCAGATCGCAGTCCTTTATCTTTTTGACGACCATGAAATCGGTCGGCGATATTTTTAATTTAGCAAAAAAAACCAAAAACTTCTAGGATTATAAAGCTTCACTGATCTTTTAAAATGATATTTTGCTGAAAAATGCTTCCAAATGAAATTCAATTTATGAGCAAAATTTTCAATCAATATTTTTTTAATTTTAGGGGGTCTTTTCAATTTTCGGCCAAGCATCTTCCTCTGCAATGGTTGAATTTTTAAAACTTTAATTAAGGACAAAAGGAAGCTACAACTAAAAATGAATATTTCTTCAATTTTTTTTCACGAATAATTTTATGACCAGTAGAATTATATCTCAATTTTCAAGGTGTTTATGAAGGATTTAATATATGGCCTATTAATTGATGTGGCTCCCTGGTCTTTAATTTTTCTTTCTTTTGAGCTTTCTTATGCATAGAAATCATTTCACTAAACTTGTGTAAGTAGCGCTTCAACATGAAGAAGAGCACGCAAAACTGTCTCAACCAAGCCATAGGCAAGTTGCAGGCTTGTGCTTCAATATCACCTGTGGTTTGGCAATTCGAATGGTGTAAAACTGTTATTTACATACTGTGGTGTCGTTACCATAACACAGGGCACAAGGTATGCAACGGATCGGGCATGCCCGTGTACTTTCCCCGTCAGGATCGGATAATGCACCCAGTGGTCCCTTTAGCAATGACCGCAAAGGAGACACACTATACTTACTGGAAAATTCACATTTCCGAAGTCTTAGCCTTGTCCTTTGTGGTAAAAAGTGCGAAGAGAGATTTAGAGGTAAAAAATAACAAAAGCATTATCTTCTGTACACTTTGATTAAACGTTATCTCTCGTTCACTTCTCACCAAGTTATGATAAAATTTTGTAAAAAATACGCCCCATTTCAAGAGCAAATGTACATGCCGCTTTATTTTCCAAATTCGCCAGATATGGCCGAATTCGAGAATGGATGACTGTCTTTCCGAAGGAAACTTTCTTTTCCTACAGATGTCGTGAATATTGGTAACAGTAAAAAGGAACTTTATTCATTTTAATTTTTGAAAATATTTTTTGAACTTTGGAATTTCGCAGTTTTGAACTAAAAAATACTATTGTTTAATTTTATACTCGCTGCGAAATTTTTAGCACGGTCATATTTTTAAAGTCCGCTAATTTTTTTTAACTTTGGCGGCCATTGAACATGGAGAAGACTATTCGCATATCAGAAATTAGTAGAAATATAGCGTATTAAGACAAATTGATATTAAATTCAATTTTTGGGGTGCCAATAGCAACTTTATTGGCTGCAAGTGATTACATGGGCGGCGTTGCTCACCATGACATTCAGACTTTTTTGCAAAACAAAACTTGCCTGTTTACGTTTTCATGAACGTGCATACTTAATCTTTTTCGTTATAAATGCCTGGAAGGGAATAAAAGAGATAATCAACAATACACAATTTTTAGTGAGACAACTTCTTAGGACTAAATGTCCCAAAGGTGAAAAATGGCAGAAATTTTCAGAATTATTATAAATTTATTTCCAGCTGGAAGCAAGGTTTCCAAGTGGGAAATCAGTGAAAAACCAATTATTTCCAATATAAAATTGTAAAAACACCTCTGTCTACAATAATATTTCAGACTTACCGTTTTGGCAATAAATAAAATGTTTGTGCAAATGGAAAGTCTTTGACTTCGTTGTTTCGTATAACTGACTAACCTTAAGACTTTCAACCTTTGTCAGTATTTTTAAAAGTTCATGTGGTTTAAATGCTTTGCTGCATAGCGGTCATTAATTTAAATGAGGTTTCCCACAGTTGGATTGAGCTCTAATTTAGATATGGAATCTTTATTTTTATTTGGAGATTGGAAATATATGCAATTTATAACTATTTAGACTTTGAAGCTCTAGGCCGAAAACACCTTGCTTATACTGGGAAAAATCTAGCAAATTCAAAGCAGTATTGTACCTATTGAATTTTGCAAAACGTCCCGAAACGATTAAGCTAACTAAAAATACCGTCTTTATGTGATGTTTGGAAAGAATCAAACGATAACTACCGGTATTTTTTAATAAATAATTCACACTAAGCAATTCACCAGGAGCATTTCAATACACAGATTTGTTAGAATGCACCCACTTGCTGTTAAATTTTAAACTTCAAACAGCGTAAATCTGATAAGTTCATGTAAGTTCATATACAAAGATGTTTTATTTTTTCGTTTCGTCCCACTGAGATCTAGTTTTCACTTTTGTTGTACGTTTGCTGATAAGAGTCTCCATGCAATGCAGTTATTGCAACAGATATTCTGCACTATGATATGTTTGTGAAACTTAAATATAATATGGACGTTTCACGGATTGACTTGACTGCAGTTTCGGAAGCCCATAATGCCACCGTAGGTATCTTTCAGGAGATTATTTGAGCTGTCAATAAATAACCAAAGTGAAGCAAAGAAAAAGTAGTTCTTGTCACGTGTGGAAATAAAAGTTTTTCTGTGAGAGTTGTAATATAGTTGTTGTTACTGGTAGTTTATCCATTGCAGTTGTCATTATAATTAAAAAATAGTAACTGCTCTATTCCTAAAAATGGTTCTGCATTATATTTTGCTGTTCTTGTTGTTGCCTCAATTTCAGTTACTCTTCTTTCGGAAACATTCAATGTCGAAAATGATGATTACTAGGGTGAAATGGCATATAAAAAACGCGGTAATGAAAACACTTTCTATTCCGGTTGTGGTTATACGCACTTCTGTTTAACCGGTAATGTAAAAGTGCACATGTGCTCAGAGAGAGTGTACATGTTCTTCCGCGACCTCCAATATACTCGTGTGGTTCCCCTTTATCTTCCCTTCCTCTCTCTAACCTGATTTGTCCGTATAACGACAAAACCATAAGTTCATGTGGACGATACATCAGTATGCTATGGTTTTTCTGAAATAAGCCCTTCCTCCTCTCTAATTTTATTCGTCCACGTAACGATATGTATTTTGAAACAAACAAAAATATGCTTCAATGTAAAGCAACTCTCCCCTCTCCCCTTTTCAATTTGATTCTCCTGTATATAGTTCGCCTACAAAACGAGTGAACTCTAAATTATTTTCAATTTTCTTCAGTCAAAAACGTGTATGTATGTATGTATGTATGTGTGTATGCATGCATATATGTATGTATGTGTGAAACAAGACGTTTAAAACTAATCTTGTGTAATTGTTATGGAAGGAAGAAAGCAATTGAGAAGCATTTTTCCGGCGTCCTGAAAAAATAGATATTGCTCTCAGACTGAAACATGAAATCATACTTTTATCGTGTTTTTTGGTGCTTTTATACTCTCAACTCACACTTTTCTGTCTCATACTACGACACATTTGCTTATGTCTTAAGAAGAGGCGACTCTGAATAGAGCAGAAGATGCTGTTCTTTTGCTGCTAAAACTGATACTGCTTCATTGCGGCCAGGAATTTACATCTACACTGGAGCTTATAGTATTGTTTCATTGTGAACGGGCGGCCGGCACACTTTCACAGATGGCGGTTGTAATATCCATATTTTTTTCAGTGCGAACTGCACCAAACACTTGGGTGTAACCGCACCACTGCAGCCCGAGGCATTTTTCGCAGCAAAATTTCTTTGTTGCTGTCCATTTTGAAGAATGCCTAACTTTTTCTCTTCTGTTTCTCTTATACCACTCTTGTTATTTGGAGGGGGAAGGAGTATCTCCGATGATTCGATGATAGAAGTTCAATATCACTGACTCAACTTTTACGTAATAACTTCAAATTTGAGACGGGGTGCGGGAATAGATGGAGTAACGGAAGTGCATGCGTACTTTAATTAGCATGTCTGGAGGGGCAGTGGTTGCAAAAGTAGATGTGTATTTTGTTTAAGTACATGTGTATTTTCGCATTACTGGTTAACTGGAAATGCTGATAATCAGAACTGGAACTGGAAGGTTTTTTTTATCTATTTATAATCAAAGTAGCACAATAAGTAACATATAAAATATGAAGTTGAATATAACAATACATTCCGAATTCTTTTTAAACTTTTCAGATTGTATAATGTTAGTGGTGAATGGAACCCACAATCTGCGGTTTGAAATCTCTGTTTCTCGACGAAATCATTAAGAAAGCCAAAGGGAACAGATATAAGGGACTAGATAAACAATATGATATTTTTGTCATCTAGCTGCCAAATAACAGGATCAGATGATTCCTATAAATTCCAGTAACGTATTCTGTCAGAACAAACTAGCAAGTTTCTAGTCAATTCACACACCCAAATACATTTCCTTATACATAGAAAAAATAAATCTCTTTAAAAACATAAAAAAACAATGACTAAAATTTTCTTTTGAATTACTAAAAAAGAGATGAAATGTAGACTTTATAGTTGATATACAATTGGATGAAAATGGTCCAAGCTTCACCAGGTTTTTAATGAAAGATAGTTTTGGTCAAGTTACCAACGAGGAAACCTTTGATTATCCCTCATTTGGTTTTGATCTTAAACGAGTTAATTTTTTATCCCGAAAAGTTTATTTTTTATGAAGTAGATATTTTACGTCTGTTAGAGAAGACGTCCCCCACTGGCATAAAAGTCAGACCCCCCCCCCCCCCTCCCCGTGATGGGAGACGAAGGAGTGTTAAAACGTGCCATTTATATCGTTCGCCACAAGAGTCCACGAAACCAATGAAAGGCTCAACAAATGTCGCATTTGTGGTGTACGCAATGCCTCCGTGGAACATCGCAACTCGGATGATTATAGATGCGACGAATGTGCTAAAGAAAACGAGGAAAATCTCATGGCTGCAGGTCACACTGGTGTTGCCAACAAAAATATTCCCCTCGTCCCCTACGATCCACAGGTTTGCCTGATCTTAGTGATGAAACACTAGTAAAATTTGCCGAAATCAATTATCTGAATGATGATGAAACCGCTGGAGCCAATGTATGTTAAATAAATGGCAGTGACACTACACCCTGTGATAACAAGTCGGACATTATGATGGACAATGTTTCTAACGTCAGGTATCCAATGATGTTCCAGAAGTAAAACAACCAATTATTAATGAGGTATTAGCCTATGTTTCAAATAAAATTGACTTGCTATCAACCTGACAAGTAGTCAAAACTTGTTCGGCTTTCTACTCAGGATGAACCATTGAAAACGCAAAACAAGTGGCACTTGACACATGGCCTATAAATGGTGACGGTAAGAGATGAAAAATCGAAATGGACCTGAAAAGCACCGTAAAAATGTTGAAGGCATCATTGAACTTATTTAAAAAACGCCACCTACTAACCTTTCAATCTATGTTGCGGCGAATCTGCAAATTTTACCATCGCTTGATATAACTAATATTGATGTCACTCAGCTGATCTCAGAGATACATGAATTGAAACAAAACCACCACCACGCTGCAACAACGGGAATGGTGCATAACATACATGACATTAAAAACCTTATTTATAATGAAATCAAAAGGGAACTAAAAGATATAAAAGAGCAAATTGCTGCAATGCAAAATCTGCTATTGAATGAACATAATCGGGAATCAACAGAAAATTGTCATAAAGAGGAAGCATCTCAACAAAATCCCAACGCTACCTTTTCCAATATTCTCACATCAAATGCGAACAATTCGGGGAATGATAGAATGAATACACCCATAAGTCGAAGATTCACAATTTCTACTAAAAAATGCGCGGAGCAACATACTACTACATACTACTACGGAAGATAATGTGGCACATGACCCACAAGAAATTTGAATGATGAAGAAGGCTTTGTAAATGAGAAGAAACAATCTTATTGGCACTGGAAGAACTTCAAATATCACTGCCGTAACCAAACGGCCCTAGAGATTATTTATGTCGAGAGCATCCCCGAACACTACTATGGATGCTATCACACACCAAGTCCGTACAATACTTCCGCGAGCTATCATCGAGTGCACTACTCTCAAGACAAGGTACCCGAGCTACAAATCCTATAAGATAGGTGTAGTTTGTGAATCAATAGACGAGTTGCTAGATCCAAACAATTGGCCCTAAGGAATCCTCATGAGAAGATGTTATCCTCTTCGACGGCCGCAAGGTAATAATAATCGTCCAAATGGCGGCTTTAGCATTTTCAATTTTGAAAATGTGTTGAACAGTAAATATAATATTGTGTCATATAACTGTAATGGGTTTAAAAATTCAAAATTAGAAATTAATCAGTTCCTGAAATTTTATAAAATTCTATGTCTACAACAGACCTGGCTTTATCAATCAGAGTGTTATTAGATACTTCTTAATGTGTATCTACCTTATGAATCGGATAAACATTTTGACAATTATCTAAATTGCATGGAACAACTAGAAGCTATAATACAATCATATAATACCGAATGTGTTATGATTTTGGGAGACTTAAATGCTAATTTACTTAGATCTAATTCAGGGAATATATCCTTATATGGTGAATGTCTATTAAAATATGCGAAGGGCAGTGAGTATCATATAAGTGATTACGAAATTCTTGATCATAATTCTTACACATACATTAGTCATGTATGGAACACTGTCTCTTGGTTTACCAATGTATTACTACAAATGTGGCTCATAAACGTATAAAGGATATAACGATATTGTATAAATATTTACCTTCTGATCATAAACCCATGAATGTTACTTGTTGCTAAAAGTCGTTGCCAGTGTTGGATGACCTTCACTTAAACAAAAACAGCAGTATCAGCTGGCGTAACGCAACATTCTCAGATATTGTTAAATATAAAGATAACACAAAAAATATTATCGATGATAGAGTTACCAAAACCATGTACCTATCGTAAACAAGCATGAAGCAACTCGTCAACGTGTGTTAAACAAATTGATTCTTTGTATAATTCACTAATCAATTCCTTTATTGAATCTGGAAATGAATTGATTCGCAAACCATTTCATGTTTATAAAAGTCACGAAATCACAGGCTGAAACCTGTATGTGTCAGAAGTACAACCGGCTGTGCGCGAAGCATTTCTTATCTGACATGTTAACGGCAAGCACAGAGAAGGTCCTCTAGCTGAAAACATGCGTAAAACAAGGGCACATTTCAAATATGCTGTAAGGTTCTGCAAGAGAAATGAAAATCATACCAAATCAAAGTAAAAAACTGCTCACTAAAATGATATTGATTTCTGAGCTGAAATAAAGAAGTTGAATAACTGTAAACCAAAAGTAACAAAAACTATAAATGGTGTCACTTGTAATTAAGACAGTGTTAATATGTGGAAAGAGTATTACCGTAAAATGTTTAACAGTGTAAAACCACAAAATTTTAATTCACCAGAATTTAATGACAGTCAGTGCAATGATATTTAATTGTAGCAGAGCTGTGGTAAGCAACTGAAACATTGAACAAAGCTAAATCACCGCATTGTGATGGCATTACAGTTGAGAATATTCTAAATGCTGATGATTGTATATATATATATATATATACTACTTGCCTCGTTTCTTAATTATACGTTGATTCATGCTTACTTACCTGAACTTTTCATGGAATCTGTCATCACCCCCGTTGTAAAGAATAAAAACGGAGACCTCACTTAAGTGCTGTGTCAATAATCTTGGAAAAGGTGCCATTAGAAAGAATTAGTCAATACTTATAAATTTCTCATTGTCAATTTGACTTTAAAAGGAGTCATGGAACTGAACTGTGTAGTCTTGTTCTCAAAGAATGTATAAGGAGTTAGAATAATCACGCTTCAAATGTAGCGTATTCGTATGTTTTATGGATGCTACAAAAGCATTCCATCGTGTCAACCATGATAAATTATTTAAAATGTTCTGTCAAAAGAAAATTCCAAAATACGTTGTACACGTATTACATTACTGGTATGCAAATCAAACCGTTGAGATAAAATGGAATGATTCAGTTACGAAATCATTCAGGGTGACAAACGGCGTTCGGCAGGGTGGTGTACTGTCGCCATTATTGTTTAATATATATGTTGATGACATAAGTGAGAGTCTAAGAAGTGACAAAATTGGATTTTCAGTCGGTAACTGTATCGTAATTCACATATTATACGCTGATGACCTCGTTTTCATTTCTCTTTCACTTAAAGGATTACAAATGTTAGTAGATATGTGTAGTAAATGTGGTGAAGAGTTACATATTGTATTTATTGATAAAAAAGACAAGGTGCATGATATTTGAGTCAATGAATTATAAACAATACAACTTTAGTACGATGAAATGACATGGTAAAGAGTCCGATTAATGTTCAGATTTTAAGTACTTAGGACACATACTATACGAGTCTTTGAGTAACGACGATGATATAAAAAGACAAACTCGTGCTACATATGCAAGGAGTAACGTGTTATTTAGCAGATTTTATTATTGTACCAATGATGTAAAATGTAGACTTTTCAAAACATATATGTCAAATTATTATATGAGTCAGTTGTAATGTGTATATAATTCAAATGTGCATCATAACTTCAGAGTAGCATATGATAATATATTCCGTACTTTCATGACATTAGATAAAAGATGCAGTGCTAGTTATGAATTTGTACAACATAATGTCCCTAACTGTGAAAATGTACTACGAAAATATTGTTATGGTACATTGAACCGATTGATACAGTCAGAAAATCTGATACTTAAAAGCATATGCAATAGTTCAATATTGATAAGCTCGAAACTGTTAAGGAAATGGTATATGACCTCTACGCTGTGATGAGGAAGTGAATTGTTAACTAATATGGACCCAGAGTGTAAAGTTAATAATAAAATAAATAAAAAATTTGTCATCAGTATTGACTGGTGCTGGGAAGAGAATAATATATATTCAGAAGATATGTAATATCAGGAACAATCTCAATCTTCTTAACAGGTAACATTTGCCGTGTAATAGAATGACAAAATGAAAGTAAAAAAATTTAAAAAAAGAAATTATATGAGTAATTAGTGTAAATAATTAATTTTCATCAGAGTTATAAAATACTGGTCTTATTATCAAAAAAGTTTTATTTAGAACGCCCGGGTGGTGATTTTTGTTTAAAAAAAAAAGGCAATAGCTGCTGGTTTGTTCTGTGGCCCGTAAAATTTTGGAGTGTGTGTAATGAAATGAATGCCATTGCGGTATATCATTTTTTGTGCAATAAATATCACCATTAACGGCATTATTTAATAAGACATATGCCTATTACAAATTATTGTCATCTAATTAATTTTTTGACAGCATTTTCAAGAGAATTGTAGCGAATTACACGACAAGTGCGCATGTTGCCCTGGAAACAGTTGCGTCATTTTATGACGTGACGTTTCCCGCGTTCTTTCACAAAACACGAGGTTACCAAGAAGAAGCAATTTTTTGAAATACCGCTTGTTAACGTAAGTTTGTTAAAGTTTCACATTGCAAATTTTGTCTTACAGCTGAATTATTGTACAAAAATTTAAAAATTAATGCGAATAGAACACCAATATCAATATATACTGGTATGTTGTTTTGGAACTCTGTCGGTAAAGAATCGCGTCAGCAATTGACTCAGGCTACTGTTTTAACTTGATAATGTGTATTTTAGGAGTTGTGATCTTCCCACTACAGTTAGAAATTCATCGTTTCCCCCAGAGGGGGATTTCTCCCCACTCTCTCACCATTTTAGCTCCCTTTCTGAACACGAGGGGGGCTATAAAACCCCCCACTAAATTGGAAAAAGCGTTTTTCTTGTTCTACCGAGGGCGGTTTTTGTTCGATGATCGGATGAACATTACAATTTAATTAGTGACCACTGGTCATTTTACACACCACAGTTTGTTTGGAATCGTTTCATATTTACGAGAACAATCTCTAAAATCTTCCTTTATGGTGAAAACAAAACAAAATGGCTACGATTTAGAATAGATTAATTGAACATTAGTATTTTTGTATCTTATGTAGGTTCCTACGACATCCCCTACCATGGGGGGAAAAGCCCCAATTTTTCTATAGAGGGGGATATTAAGCCCCCATCCTTCCATCCTGGGCAAAACACTGGAAATTAAGTCCTTATGGTGATTTTGAAGAGTTGTCGATGTGACACTCTGTGTGTTTCGAATAAAATGCGAAAGAATTTTGAATTTCGACTTCGAGGGTACCGGGTAAGAAAAAACAGAAATGATAGAAAAAAGGGTAGCAAAAACAGCTCATACTCGGAACATAAAAGGAATTGAAACTTAAAACTATTTGGCAAAACGTTTGTTAATTTTTAAAATAGCATACGGGTTGTTAAAAATACGATTGCTCTTTGGTGCAATAGAAATTTGACATGTAGGCGTAATTGTCAAAGTGTCAAATCTGTTGTATCTTTCATTTCTTTACCCAGTTTTATTTTATACACACATCATTTATGCGCATTTTATTAGGAACGCCCAAAGAGGAATTTGGCTTATTGGTAATTTGTGAAACATTTGTCATAATTTTACCCCAAATATTAGCAAGATTTTGTGTAAAAACGTACTACTTCAGGATTCCCTTATTCTGCACATATTGAATAAAATGAACAAGTTGTGAATGAAAAGTCTTGTAAGCTATTAAAAAATTGCCTGCATATTTTCTTTCGCTTTCTGCCAAATTTCAAGTACGCAGCCTCAGAGGGTGAAACTGCATTAGGCATATTCAGACTGTACTTTTCTTGCTCATCGCCTTAAGTATAACGACGCTGAGACTTTCTTCACAAAAAAAGTCAACTGTGAAAGTAAATTTTCATAAAATAGCAAGGAGTCTTGCCATATATTTTCCTTGTTTTTTTTTTTTGTTTTTGTTTTTTTTCTGTATTTTTTGTTTTGTTTTGTTTTTTTTTAATAAAAAATAACTGGACGTTTGTGAAGCTGTTCTGTTGAGAGCCAGTTACAGTTTTGCTGGAACAGCCGTATTTGCCTGATGGGCCACAGGTACCGGAGCACAGCTGTTGGCAGTTGATTCTTATATCTGACTGAGTGACCAAGTCGCTGTGTGGGAAACCGATTCTTGTAGCTGTCCGGAGTTACTCCGGTAAAGGTGTAGTTTAGGTGTAGTAAACAGAGTAAGATTTGGAGTCCTGTTCACGGTCAATTTACAGAGGATAATGTTACTTCGAAAGGGATTTGGACGCCTAAACTACACCTTTACCGCTATTCACCCGTGATTTTATACACCCCACCCCCATCCCAACCGCACTGACTCCCATTTGACCATGTTACTTACAAGGATACCTTTCCCCATTTTTTTGTTGTTTTTTTTTTTTTCATGTGAGGCGGGTTAGACAAATTTTGCAAAAATTGCGCCGGGCGACTAACTTTTGTGCCGGGCGACCAGAAAATTTTACGAAGTCTCAATCCTGGCTTCTTTCCTTTCCTTTTCTCACCAAAGTTATATTGCTTAAAATCCTTTCGCAGAAGTGATTTTCCTTTTGCATGTTGAACTGTTGTGTTCCCTGTCGCAGGCCAGAAGAATGAAAGCGTGGTTCCTGCTTGCGTTGTCTCTCGCTCTGCTTGTTGGTGAGTTGATTTTTTTACTGTTATTATTATTATTATTATTATCATTATTATTATTATTTTTTTTTTTTTTGGTTGCACATTTTGACTGCTGAGTAAAAGATTTAACTGAGCAGCGTTTCCATTGGCCGCTGGACTAAGCACGACATTCTGTTCCAGTCTTACTGTACCTTATTTTATGCTTTACTCTGTTGCGGACCAAACAGTTACATTCAGGGGGGATAAGTCCAAACATCATCTATGTCTGCTCTTCGAGTTATTTTTATTTTGTATTATTTTGTCTTATTTGGGAGGGGAAGGGGGTAGTAGCAGATAATTCGTTGTCTTTAGCTGACTGCAAACCGCCAGTTTAAATAACCAACAATAGTTGATTCCTCCCGTTGTGTAGCGCGCTTAGAAGTCCGCAACATTTGTGACAGGATGTGACTGAAAACTTGAAACTTCACAGTTAAATGCTTTCACCCGCTCCGCCGTACGCATTATTTGTGCCATCATCTGTTCTCTATAAAATTAAGCGTGCACCCAATCCCAGACACTGTCCCCAAGATACATTTACCTATTTTACATGATTTTCAAAGTTTCAACGATTGGACGTGCTTGGAACTTTTTCAGTATTAGCGGAAATATGGGTGATAGGATCGAATATGCTTTATAGAAGACCTAAAGCAGGGTTGAGATTTCGTGATCGCCCGTGGCGACCAACTTTTGGCTCGGGCGATCAACTTTTTCGAGTTTGTCGCCCGAGTGGCGACTAACTTTATTTTCTGAGTATTGTCAGGTAAATACTGTTGATTATTTTAAACACCATTTTGTTGTTGTTTTTTCATGTGAGGCGGGTTAGACAAATTTTGTAAAAATTGCGCCGGGCGACTAACTTTTGTGCCGGGCGACCAGAAAATATTACGAAGTCTCAACCCTGTAAAGTGTAATATTACCAGTAAAATATCAGTTAGAGACAGTGTATCTTTCAACCAGCTGTTACATTTACAATTATCCGTAAAGACAACAAGAACTAGGACTGTTATTTATGGTATTTAGAACGACAGGCTGAAAAAAAAGACAACTGGATACTTGCAAAAGAACACACCAACTTATTGAAGACACGCACATACAAAATCGGATTGGGGAATATTTTTTAAAATCATTACTGATCAGAAACCAGACATTTGAAAAGACAAATTAAAATGTACCTCCAAGTTATACAATATCATTGCATTGATTTTGTTTGATTTCAGCTCAGACATACGGTGCAACAACAGATGGTAAGTTTGTGCTTAGATTAATACAGCAGGTTGTTTCCAAATTTCTGACCCACAGTATGCTGTTTTTAAACCACGGGCCAGTATTCACATCTATACAGTCAATATATATATTCAGGCAATACGTGTACTTAATAAAATTTTTAGGCAATTCGTGTATTGACTTGGGGGGGGGGGGGGTCAGCCAGTACGTGTATTGACTAAAATTTTTATCGCCCTTGACGCGGCGCCGTGTCATTGCATTTCTAATACTTTTTAGCCCAGTTTATGTTACACGTTACACGTAAGCTGGGGTATACCTATCGGTTTGCAGACGGCGTCCGTTAGATAGTTGTTAATTTAGTAAAGTTTTGTTTAAAGATGTATCTTGACCTACATTTTTCTTCCGATGTCATTTATTTTTGGTGTGAGGCATCCTTAGGGGGTCATGCGTACGGTTTCTGCTTTTTTTTTTTAACCCAGCCGACTTTGGCTTGAATGTATGTGCTTGCGTTAAACGTTTTCTTTAAAATGCTACTCCTCCTACAGTTTTGCTCCAATCGTTTAGATATTGTGCAGGAATATTCGCCATGGTTTTACCAGGCTTTTATTTATTTATTTTTTTTTCGCGGTTCGCCAAAAATTGCCTAACTGGCGGAACTTTGAACTGGAAAAATGGTAGTAAATAACCGAATTGTCAAATCATTCATTTCTCTCAGTCTTTTTCAAATAGTTATAAAATTTTAATCGAAAGTTTCTTAGGTGCTTCTCCATCTGGACTTTGCTTTTTTTCGCAAATGACAAAAAATGCCGAAATGGTGGAATTTTAAAAATTTTGTAAAATTGTGTAAATGTCGGTAAATACGTGAATCGTCAAAACCCAACCTCTCCGACATCCCTTTTCGGATAGCGTCCACCCGAGAAAACTCGTTTTTGTGTATTAAAATTAAGAAAAAGTTACGTTCAAAAACAAAGTTCTTCATTTTTTGGCCTAACAGTTTTCGTTTCAGAGTTTTTCTCTCTTCCCTTGTTTGGTAACTCGGCTGGGTCATGTCCTTGGACATGCTTGTTAGTCAATCGGGTAATTTTTAAAGTTTTTGGAAATTTTTGAAGAAAAATTTTAAAATGTATCTCCTACATTTTTGATCCGATGTCATGTATTTTTGGTAAAAGGCAACCCGAAGGGGTCATGCATACGGCTTGTACTTTCTTGTACGGAACATTTTTGTATGTTTGGGGAATTTTCGAAGAAAAAACTTGCAAAATGCATCTCCACAGTTTTTATCCGATTTCATTTATTTTTGGTATGAGTCATCCCTGGGTGGGTCGGGCATACGGTCTATGCTTTTTGACTCCTCAACATGCAACTTCTATAGTTTTGATCCGATATCATTTATTTTGGGTGTGAGGCATGTTCGGGGAGTCGTGAATACGGCTTATGTTTTTTTTTAAGTCGGTCAGGGAATTTTGGGCGAAATTTTTGAAGAAAAAAATTCATTTTATGTTTCTCTGGGTAGATGTTTATCGCTTTAGAGCAGCCGACGATATGGTCTGATACTGGGCGGAAATGCAAACCGCGCATCAACGCAAGTTAAATAAACATGCGCACAGGTTCGAAGTGCGAACCGCGCATCAATGCAAATTAAACATGCGCTCTGGTCTTAAATAAGAAACGCTCATCAACGCAAGTTAAATGAACGTGCAGTGGTCCGAAATGCAAACCGCGCATCGACGGAAGTTCAAGTTAAACATGCCTACTGGTTCGAAAAAAGAACCACGCATCGGCGCAAATTGAATAGACATGCACAGTGGTCCGAAATACCAACCATGCATCAACGAAAGTTAATAAACATGCGCTCTGGTCCGAAATGCCAACGTTTGAATTGGTCTCAGCGCTTTTTGCAAGCAGGGACTTTGTCCTTGAACAAACTTGTTTGATTGCAGCCCAGCAACATATAAAAACTTAGAGTACCATTGAAAATTCAGTTATTGAACTGGTGATTTTCTTTTTCTTTGCAGCATCCACGACCACGGACACGGTAGAGGCGACTACTGCTGCGGCGACCACTGCCGCTAGCACCGCGGCCGCAGAGCCTGAGGGTAAGCAGAACCCAAGAGGGAGTGGGGGGGGGGGGGGCATGGGGGGAGGGGTGGAGGCGGTGCAGTTTAGCAACCACACACCTTTCATTTATTTATTTACTGGTTGGGGTGGGGGGGGGGGGGTCAGTTGTGCAGGCTGAGACTCGGTAGATCCAGGGTTTCAAGCGACTTCTAAATTTTTAGCAATCTTACTAATTCCCATTGCATTGTTTTTATAGCCTTTTGTTGGGCCATCTAAAATGCTTTTCGTTTTGTTTTTTTTTTTTTTTTTACAGCAACTACAGCAGGCGCGGCAGGTAACGTCATGGCGTGCATCACCGTCGTCACTGCGGTAATGCTCGCCCGCGTTCTCTCCTAAGCTCCCAGCGCCTGTTCTTCTTTCTGTGCTGAAACCGAGTTTTTCTACATCACGTGTTGAGTGAGTGGCAGGACTTGACGAGGATTGGCATGACCCCATGACCACAGCGACGACGGGTGGACGCATCTGTAGACACGACAGCCGGCCACGCTGTGTGATGTGTGCAGGGAGCGGAGATATGGCGTGCAGTAGCAGTGTCAACATCTGTCAGTGAAACGATATTAATGAAGGGCAAATGACTCTGAATGTCCTGTTAAATGCTGATGCATGATGTGTTAGCAATGACGCTTTAGCGCAGAAGAAGAACGGTGTTGTTTAAAATTATTTTTTTTTATTTTTAATTGTAGCTTCTTTGATATTATGAAGTCTTCTTTTGAGGATGGAAATTATTCAAAAAGCTGTGTATGTTTTTTTTTTTCCCTACAGCAGTATTACGCTTAGACTTCTTCCGAAAAGTTATCCTAAATGTAGAATGTGGGTTGCTTAAGTATTCTAAAATATGTGGGGGGTGTGTTTGAGTAATGAGTAAGGCGAACTTACCCAGAAAGAGGTGAAAGAACGGTTCAATAGGATTGTCCAGTTTTTTTGTTTTTTGTTTTTTTTTATAATTTAGACTTGATCTCATGTCATTTCTATACTTGGGGGAAAAAATGTGTTTTTGGTGCAAAATTGTAATGATTTTTTTTTTGTTTTTGAAAGCAGGTTTTGTTGCTGTGTTCTGGAAAAAAATATATCTCTTTGAATACAATATCAAATAAATAAAAACAGATTGTTCAATGGTATTCTGCTTTAAACTTTATTTGGGCAGCTGATTTTTATAACAATTTACATATGTATTTAATCGTGATGGTAATCATGTACGTCGAAAAAATTAAATCTTGTGACGACATATCGGTCTCGAGTAAAGTGTTGGAAAAGATTCTGTGCTATATTTCACTTCCTTTTACTGAGTGGTGAAACAGGATTTTATTTTTTTCAGATTATGCAATGCTGTAAAATCACTTCCTATATTTACATATTGCATCATAATTTTTCAATACCACGAAATAAGAGAATCCATGTTTCTAGTATTACTGACTGTAGGGGAGCAGAAAGCTTAATTTCGAACCGTTTTTGGCCCGTCATCAGGGCTTGAATTGGTTTCGACCGATTATAATGACAGTCACATATTTGAGGCCTATGTAATACCTGCTACACTGTGGATTCATCCAGTCTTCAAAATGAATTCGAAGGGGCAATAAAAATCAGCCCTTATAATAGAGTGTAGTACACCCTTTACACATGGAAACACATTGAACTTTCTACACCCCCCCCCCCCCTTAATGACCTGTAGTCTAAAAACCAGAATATTTGATAGCAAAGGTGTTGCCCGACCATCGCGGGCTGGTACTTCCATCTTGGTAAATCGAGTCCCATGATATTTGCTAAACTGATGACCTCTCACAGTGGGTAGGTGTCCGTTTCTTTTTTTTTTTTTTTTTTTTTTTTTTTTTTTTTTTTTACCTTGCTTTGTATATCGTTTTGCATTCTACAAAATGTACACTAATTTTTATGTATCGACATACTATGTTTCTGTCACTAAGCTTACATATATCCGATTTCCCAATACATTATTTTATTAATAACAATGTTTCAGAAATATAGACTGAATTTTGACATACCCAGAGGGAATGGCGCTATATGCTATGTTGCTTAATTTACTTAGTTTCCATTTCTCCAAACAAAGTTTTTTCACACAAGGAAGACCGTACAAGAGAATAATATGCATTTTGCTCGAATACATTTATTTTCCCACGTAATAAATATAGGTATATATATATTATATATCTTTAAAAAAAATTCATAAAATTTTAGACTTAACATTCCGCCATTTTTGTTGATTTTTAGGACATCACCAAATAAGAAAAAAAGTAATATCCTAGTAAGAAGCAAAATAAGCGTTCCTGAATCACGTAAAAGCGATCCACCCAAAACTGTCAGAGCAATGTTTTGAAAATCGAATTATATAAGTGATGTAATTTTGCCAGGATTTAGCGGCTCACAAAGTTAAAGTGGTAGCACACCAGATACAGAGATGTAATGTTAAAACAAACGGATGAAAACCGTCGGCGTAGTAGCAGCTGATTGCTTAACGTGCAAGTGTATACGACCAGAAAGCCGTCGGCATAGTAGCAGCTGATTGCTTAACGTGCAAGCGTATACGACCAGAAAACCGTCGGCATAGTAGCAGCTGATTGCTTAACGTGCAAGCGTATACGACCAGAAAGCCGTCGGCACAGTAGCAGCTGATTGCTTAACGTGCAAGCGCACACGACCAATTGACAAGTCTCTGCTACTCGTACTAAACCCAGCATTCCGAAAATAGAGAAACCAGAGTTTTGACCCAAGTGTTATCAATAAATGACCCAAGCGGTTCAAATTTCTGGGGGGAAAATGATCGCTGAACTGGTCAGTTTCCTTCAAAAGTGTAGATGGCGGAAACAGCTAATTTTTTCTGACCTTGATGCTTTGTAACACTTCCAAATATGGTTTGTCGTTAGAAACCTTTATGAGGACGGATTTTTTTAATGCACAATCAGATTAGAGTGAAAAAATCTTGTGTAATCTCATGGATTTGGCCAATGATGATATTATTGACATGCGCAATTCAGTCTTCCTTAATGTCGTGAAGATTATTCGTTTAATGGCAGTTCTAAATGGGTACCGCCTGATTATCCAAGTACCCTTGCTATAGTGGCTCTCTGCCATACGACGTGACCCAAAAGCTCTGGTCAGATAATCAGTAAGATAGGTAGCAGGGAGTTGCTTTGTCTCATTTCAGTCTAAAACGAGGAGCACGATTTGACGAAAGTTTCTATTTTTTTTTAAATTCGGGTTTAGTGCGATCCCGTTCTAAAAGGATAGTTTATTTTTCACAACCATGCATCCTGCTAAAAACTGACCTGCATATAAGCATCTAGCATGCCTGGTGCAGAGCCCCCCACCCCTCGATCAAACCACTCTCGAGCGTGCGATTTTTTTCAAGACCTCGAAGCTTCTGTTTTATATTTTGACCGTTATAACTTGAAATTCGATGAGTAGCAGCCAAAGAGTATATCGAAAACTTTATGACAATTAATGATATACATATACACATATATAATATTTTATATAAAATGATACACACAAAAATGCACGCTATTAAATTTAAAGTCGATTAATTTTTTTATTGTGCTCAGCTGCACACAAATTCAACTGATCTCGAGCCATGCACACACGCACTTATTTTTAGCAATGCGGCAATTAAAGCCTGCACTGTGTTTACAGCAGGCCTCAGCTGTGAGGTAATAGCAAACTATGCACAGCAAGTATCAGCCTTTTGCCCAGCGCAGAAGAAAGGAAAAATTACCCTGTCTTTGCATATTGATTTGACCTTGAAAACAACCTTAATAATAAATAAAAAATATCTATAGAACTAGTTTACGTCAAGTCCTATATACAGCGAAAGTTTGATGTCAATCGGACCAGTAGTTTCTGACGAGTTGTGATGACAAAATGACGGCCGACTGTAAAGGAAACAACGATGAAAATCTCACGGGTGCCCTAATACCAAAGCATATAACTCTTTGCAAGACTTAGTCTTGCCAAGTGTTAAATGTATGAAACACAATATATTCCATGGGTCTAAAGTAATAACGCGAAGTCAAAGTTATAGTTAGCTGAACAGGTTAGAAATTAAGCCAAACCTAAGTGCTGTTAAAAGGGTCAGTGTGCTATTGCAGCTAACGACGAGCTCAGACCCACTTTATGCACGCACAAATGCAAATTTTTAACTTATTTTAGAAAGTCAAACGATGTTAAAATTATAACTTCCTATTGTATCAGACGATTTTTTTGTCGGGGCAGAGAAAGATCTATCTGAGAACTGGTATACACATTTAAGTGTCTCCCATTGTAACACATTACTTCAACCCCTTTGAAAATTAAGTGGAACTAATGGTTGTTTCAAACAATTATATGTAAAAAAACCATTGACAAAAAAAAAAAAAAAAAAAAAAAGAAAGAAAGAAAAGAAATGCTATAACATATGGCAGTTACTAACAGTTATTATTTAAAAGTTAACTTTTTTAAAATTCAAACATTCGTGACAATTACACTTTTAGGTAAATAAATACACCAAAAGTCGGTGTGTTATATTCCAGTTACGGTATGAGCAATCCACAGGTACCGCAAAGAAATCATTTTCTAAAATGGTAAATGGTCAAATTGATACTCCTTTCTTATTCTTGCAATTTCATCATTCTGATAAACTCTGAAAAACAAACAGGCATAATATATATATATATATATATATATATATATATATATATATATATATATATATATATATATATATATATATATATATATATATATATATATATATATATAATCCATTCGAGTTAATGTGTTTGTTGCGGGACAAGCTGTATGTATAACAAACCGTTTATTGACAAACTTTTTTGACACTGTACCATTTCATAAGTGAATGTCTGTAAAATTAATATTGAATGACGTTTCTAAAATTTAATTTTAGGTCTAATGACCGTCCATGAACAGTCGCGGCCATGAATCGTAAACTGGTGCTATGTAACAATCGGGTATAGCGCATTTCAACCACAACTGATGTCTAGTATTCTTGCTTTGGTCTTGCAATCACTGCCCAAAGGCAGTGGTTCAGATGATTCGTATATTTATAAGTGCTGGATAAGTGCATAAGTTAAACTAAATTTGTATTAGAAAAGCTAGTATCAAATATTTTCTGCACAAACCATTATAATCTATTTGGCCATCTCCATTAAGATCTGCTGCGTCTATCATGTCTTTTAGTTGTTTATCAGTAAGTTGTTCTCCTAAATCTCTCATTGCTCGTCGTAATTCTTCAGGGCTTATAAAACCATTGCCATCTTTGTCGAACACTACAATGAAATGTTAAAATGGTGCCATTGGAATGTATGCACACACTTCAATTTCAGTTGTAAAGGTACAAAAAATAAAAGATAGCTTTTCAGATTAGATAAAAAGTTCGTTTTTGTTTTGAAAATCACTCAGTGGGTTTCTGTGATTCATAATATTAAGATAAAACACAAACACTGAAAACTTAAACCTATTAAAAGCTCGTAAAAAGTCGTCATATTTAAATGGTCATCAATCAACATCAGGTGGTATTTTCCTTTTCAAAAATTCCAAGAAAATGAATATTGTACAGATACCCAATGCTGCTCTAAGAATTTTTGCATTTTGAATTTTTTGTTATGTATGCACGCTAAATTTTGTTCAGCAGGTGCGCAAAATGTTATCACATGCGATCAATTGTGCTTTTTAGACACCAACTTGGAATGCGAATGGAATATATATATATATATATATATATATATATATATATATATATATATATATATATATATATATATATATATATATATATATATATATATATATATATATATATATATATATAGTCTAACGTAACAGGTAAATTATATTCCGGCATAGCTTCTGCGTCTTGTTTCGTGTGATTTCATTGGAACAGACCAGAAAACAGCAGTTATACCTTCAAAATTTAGAAAGTCTCTAAATGATTTTCTTCAGTTTATAAAAAAATCAGGATACCATGAACATTAGTGAACAATAATTATATAAAACTTAAGAAAACATAACTAAATAATTGAATCATTGTTCGTAAATATGAATCCCGAAATGTGTTTCATTTACTTTATTGAAGTTTGAGACTTCCATGCTTTATACATATTGGAATTATCAAAATGGTGTTTTGACGGGGGGATTAGGGCAGAGGGTTTGGGCCTGTTCTGTTTAAAAGATCATTAAATATTCCATTTATTATTCAAAATTAAGGTTGACCGCAAAGTATTAGTATCTTCATTTATCAAGGCCACCAGTTGTTCTACAAGAATAAAAATGAATATATAAATGCTTACATGGATATCTACTGAAGTTTTGTAAAGGCAGTCAGAGATCATTGAAAAAAAATCGTTTTGATGATATTACTCACATCTGAAATATTTACCCGGCACTTTAATCCCTTGAACAATCGAGTGACCCATCAGTCTTTCATCCACCCATGCATCCTTCCAAATATTTGTTTACAAATGTTTACCTTTAAAGGCGGCTTTCATTTCGTCGTCAACATTAATAGACTTTTTTTTTGCTTTCACCATCATCGCTAAGAATTCGTTGAACTCAATTGTTCCATTGCCTTAAAACAAATTAAATAAAATAGTTGATAAGTCGATTCTGTGTGTGAAATATACAACAATTTTTTCAAACTTTAATGCCAAATAAGAATATGTCCATCAGCTGTATAATTGAAATAAAACACTAGGGTTCCAAAATTGTGATAATTGGAATACTGCCAAATAAATCACTTACATGCTAAACCTACAGTTATAATATGCCACCGCAGCGAAAAAGTGATAGCACTTATTGCAGATTAATTCAATATGTCAAAACATCATTAATGTCTCTTCGAGATATCAATATGTCAAAACATCATTAATGTCTCTTCGAGATATCTTGAATGTGCTATATTTTTCTTCACAACCCTTGAATGTCTTTAGCTCGTATCAATGTCTGTCACACGTAGTATGTTGTTTGTCATTAACTATTAATGTATACTCTCTTTCATAATGCACCCTTGACGACAAAGATTAAATGGTATTCTATCAGATAATTGAAACTGAATAAAAAATTGAATATAGATGACGTCATTGATCCCGCATCCCATCAATTTCATCATTGTTTTGCCATTTTAAATTTGATTCTGATACTTTTCTCCGAATTTGCTCCGAAATTCTTTACTAAAGTAAGTCGTGTTTTGTATAAACAAATTAAGTAAACGCTACAAAATAGAACAGAGGTAGTATGCGAATGCAAAAACGACAAAGTTGCGCTTGAGGCGGAGGAATATGTGCTTACGTCGTAAGTTCATTAGCTTCCTACATCAAATCTTAAAGTCTACAACTTGCTTAAAGCTATTGTGTTGCGAGATGTTTGCAACGTATACTTCTTTAAATAAAATTATCTGATGATTTATTTTGAGAAAAGTGTGCATTTAAATGAGTAGTTAACGGATCAAACACACAATGATTTACAATTTGTCATAATTCAAGCAAATACAGTAAATCGCCGGTTGTGGACGCCCCAGTGTTACGGACATTCAGTTACGAACACTTTCTGTCAGTCTAATTTAAAATACCATTGGCTTCTGAACCTATCAAACCCTATTATGTTGGACACCCTCGCGATTTGAGACAGTGGACACGTTCGTTCCCCGTTACTCCACTATGCTTTGAAATTGGCCCAGTATTAACAGGTCGCCTTGTTGAATAGTTTTGTCCCTTTTTTATGCTTTGATGATTAAGACAGCAATCCCATTTGCAATTGGTATCAAAATGAACAAGCCGCCTTGCATTTTCAAACACATAATAATTTCTTAGGTTGTATTATGAATTGGTCACTTTTGTTTTGCTCCTACTTAGTTTAAAGAAAGCGATATTATTAGCAAAATGGACAAAGTAAATCAAAACCCGGCGGCATTTAAAGAAAATGGAACAAACTTCATTTTCAAAGGTTAACATCAAAGCCAGCGACTGGGAAAGCATTTGAAAGTTATTGCTATTTAATTAAATACGTATTCTACATGTCGGATGGGTTACGGTAAGACATAAAGGGCACAGCAACGGTGATTTTCTTGCTGCTGACACCTCCCTCCCCGCCTTTTCTATGTGTAAACTTCTCTATAAGGGACAAAAGCTGCCGGTCAGTTAGTTAATAGATTGTTTAACTGCATCTGGCAAATTTCTCATGATTCAACGCTACATAATATCCAGTATAAGCAAAAAAAACGAAAATTATATCAAGGCACACAAACTATAATGAGGATTTACACGGATTTTAAAACATCTTTGCTTCGCTTAATAAAAGACTTTACCATATATCGCAATTGCAAAATATTACTATGAACAAATATCAGGTGGTACTATTGCTTAAAAAATTGAGGTCTGTTTCCTCCAGTTATCGAGTTCATTCTGAACACACTGCAAACTGCTAAATGAATGACAAATATAAAATAAGAAAATAACTGGGATGTAAAAAAATATGCACTTGGAATGTCATGTGACTGTTTTTTGAAACCAAACGCATTGTAAAACGTAATGTTTTTTATCTATTAATTATTTGATATAACGCAGAGAATAAAAAATGATAAAGTTAGATAAAAAAAAGATATTTCACCCTATTGATCGACACATTTCAGAGATAAACTAGACATCGAAATTATATATCTCACCTCATTATTCGTAATTAAATAATAATTATATCCAATTTAAAAAAAAAATGGTTAGAACAGAGTAGAAACAGACGATCATGTATTTTAGTTATTTTATTTACCATCGATATCAATAGCTGAAATCATTGACTTAAGGCTGCTTTCGCTGGGATACTGCCCCATGAGATTCATCACTTTTCCTAGTTCTCGAGCACATATGCGATTGTCTTTATTCTTGTCAAACATGCTAAATGCCTCCTTATACTCTGAAACAGACTTTGTAACATAAACGAAATGCCTAAGACTAGTCGCACGTCAATGTCGTACGCATGACTCATCGTGACGACTGGAAAAACTTCGTGACGAAAAGGTTTTGGCTATGCGTGCCATTTATGACAATGTGTTATAATGACGATAGAGCATGGTCTGTCGTACATTGTACTGGATTCGGGCTTCTGGGAGGACTCCCAAGCGTAACTAAATCAATGCAAAGTACTCCAGTCATGTACTTAGCTCAAAGTAGCGTTAGTTTACACACACTGTAACTTCTTACATGACGACGTTATAAGACATGATATTTGGTATGTAACTATAACCTTTTCTGCTGGTATACCTTTAATTTCCTTAGTTGTTAGCCTTTGGTCCTGAAAACAACAAACCGATTGGCATTTTAAAAACTGGTATTAATTATCTTTTACTGCTTAACAAGACTTTTTATTAATAAAAGTCACGTTCCTTCACTGTGTGAAGGTCATTGCATACACGTGTTTCTGCGTACAACTTGTCCAAGAAGTATCTTGCTACCATAATTTTCTCGTACGTTTCTTTAAAAAACAAGAATTCACTTGGTTGATACCGAATTACTTTAAATGGTGTCGTAACTGGGCAATAATGCTCAACATATGTCCGCTGTTACATCAGTTAACTGCCGTTTAAATTACAAATAACTGCAACATCTATCGACAGTTGCCTTCCTGTCAGCGTTAAAGAACGAGTGACTTTGGGAATGACCAATCAGATTGCAGTATGCAACAATGGTGAATGTTATCCGCGGTAAAAGTTTTGACCTCACGGTCAAATTGGCATAATCGACAAGAAATAAGAAAAATATCTCTAAAACTTTTTAAAAATTAAAAGCAACCCGACTAAAACGTTGGCTTTAGCACAATGAGGGACAATTTAAGGACTTACGAAACAAGTATGCCCAAGGCCATGATCCAGCCGAGTTACCAAACAAGGAAAAAGAGAAAAACTCTGAAATGAATACTGTCAGACCAAAAAAATGAAGAATGTAAAATGCATTTAATTTGAATGGAAGCTACCCGAAAAGAGATGTTGGAGAGGTTGGGTTTTGACGATTCACGTATTCACCGACATTTACACAATTTTACAAAAATTTTCAAATTCCACCATGTCGGCATTTTTTTTTTTGTCATTTGCGAAAAAAGAAAAGTCGAGGTGGAGAAGCACCTGAGAAACTTTTGATTAAATTTTTATAAGTATTTGAAAAAGACTGAGAGAAATGAATTGTTTGACAATTCAGTTATTTACTACCAGTTATTCCATTTTTTGAAAAACTTCAAAGTTCGGCCATTTCAGCAGTTTTTGGCAAACCGCGAAAAAAATAATACCCTGGTAGGCGAACCCCTGGGAAACATACCTGCGTAACATCTAAACGATTGGTGTAAAACTGTAGGAGGAGTAGCATTTTAAAAATGGGTCAAAACAGGCACAAAAAAGTGCCGCCATTTTGTCAGTTTTTCGTCAATCGTCAAAAAAAAGTAATAACCAGGTGGGGGGATCACCCAGGGAACATTCCTGAGTAATATCAAAACGATTGGGGCAAAACTGTAGGAGGAGTAGCATTTTAAAGAAAAGGTTCAACATACGCACATGCATTCAAGCCCCCTATAGTGATACGACTAACCCAGTCCGACAAAGTCGGCTTGGTTAAAAACCACAAGAAAAGCGTCCCTGAAATCTATCCGGCGCAAATTTTCCAGGTTTATGTTTGTGTTTATGCTTACAATGTTAAACATCTCTTTTCACCAAAGAAAAAAAATGACGCCAATTTGCTCCACCCCCCCCCCCCCCACTCTACAGAAATAAACAAACAACATTTTGAAGACTTACACCAGTATAAAATACAGGCGTTGAGAAAGTCATGACTTCAGCCACGATCGGCTAAAAACAATAATTTTTAGTGTATTGCTGGACTTAAGCATTGCTCAACCAGAAGAGAAGTTACTCACCCCCATGTCGTCACGTCAATGCTGCATTGGCTCTACTTCCGGTAAGCTTTCCTTATCACACTACTTTCTTTTTTTCCCCTAGCACGTCATGTTATTCCAACAAAGTCTGTTATTAACAGCTTTATAATAACTTAATGCAATTAAGTGCTGAAAGATGTTACACATTTGATTGGTTAGTATGAGTTGTGTTCAATCAACAGGTGGATGTATTTTGTCTCATAAAATCTCTCCTATTTTCCCGGTGAAACATAAATGTTATTTTTTTTATTTTGATTATCCAATAGACTTTGAGGCACGAGAAACGTTTCCACTGCTTTGGTTTTGAATGCACCACCAGTGGGGCGCTGTTTCCAGAGTCCTTAAGTAACCTATTCCCATTACGGCAGAGTCGTAGAATTGTCCGTAATGTGTCAAGCCCGGCATGAAATTTCAATAACAGATCCTTTTGGTGGATAATATGAATATGATCCAATTAATCACCCGGAAAAGTTTGTCTTTTTGTTGATCAATTGAGAATGCATTTCTCCTTCAAAATATATAACGCCAAGTGAGTTACACAGAAACGCAGGAGGATCAGCGCATAACTGAGTAGACAGAATGTCGGATTTGACATGAAAGGCTAGGGGACATACGTCAAATGGTGGAAGCAGACTTAACCCGATACGTCAAATAGTGGAAAGCCTTATCGAATAGCACTTCATACTGCAATATCAATACAGAGCGCTAGGCATCTCTGTCGCAACGACGCTTTTATGACAGCCCTCTGCCCTCAATATATAAGCCTGACTAATCTTCAACAGTGCAATTCACAGAAAATGATCTCTTCTCCCAATTCCCAAGGTGTGTGACATTCATATTCGGTGGCTTCAATGATTTTATTAAAATTGAAGAAAACAGTATTAATTCCAAAATAATCAATATCTGGGGAAAAAAATGAGAATGCCTAACGTCAACAACTTGTTTTATTTGTGAATTTGTGAAATGAAAGCTGTCAATTAATGCTTGGATTTCGCAATCTTGACAACAGTTACTGTAATTGACAAGTACTTGGTAGACGAAGTGGCCAATGAGGTCAGTAATAAGGAAATTTTGAAAAAGAATTCCTAAAAAAAGTAAATAAACTTTTGCATTTTTTTTAATTTCGGCCACTGGCCATATTTCTTGCGTCATTTTTTATTGTTTTTTTTTTAAATAAAATATGGTTTAACGTTCATATAAAAGGTGAGATACTTGTTACATTCGCACTTTATAAGCTGCTACTTTTAAGCGCTCGAAGCGTTTCGTGCGTGAAAAGGTGAGGACTGAAGGCGCGAGCACAAACACTTTATAGAGTACAATTCTCCTCTGAAAGACCATTGTCGGGACGGTCCAAATCTTTCTTACTTAAAAATTTCATTCAACCGGCCGGTCGATCACATTTTTTTTACTCGAAACACAAGGCACACCAATGACAGCTTGCCCCCCCCCCCCATCCCCCACCCCCAACCAATCCCCCACCCGACTCCCTCCACCTCCGGACTCCAGGTCATTCCGTAGTGTTTTGTTTGTATGTACACCAATGTCACATATTTGGTGATATCTAGAAACAAAATAGCGCAAAAAAAAGTATACGTTTAATTGAGTATATGTTTTATTTATTATCCATTAGTTTCATCATTCTTAACTCGTTACAGCCAAAGTTGTTGCCATGACGGAGATACCCGAATGCATCGTCCATCATAATAACAGATCAATTATCTACACCGAACAAACTGAAGCTGCGGATCGATTCCCTTATCACAACATTCGTCACATGCTGTTGTTATACCACTTATAATCAATAAGTACCAATTTAGATGCATTATTCGACATTTTTTTTTTCAATATTTTTATTTGTATACATCAAACTACACTGAACTAACCATGTGATTCTGCCACCACCTAACTACAAATAAAGGGAGGGGAGGGGAGGGGACGGGAGGGGAGGGGAGGAGACAGGGGAGAGGAGAGGGGAGGGGACGGGAGGGGAGGGGAGGAGACAGGGGAGAGGGGAGAGGGGAGGGGAGGGGAGCGGACGGGACGGGAGGGGAGGGGAGAAGACAGGGGAGAGGGGAGAGGAGGGACGGGAGGGGAGGGGAGGAGACAGGGAAGAGGGGAGAGGGGAGGGGAGTGGAGGGGAGGAGAGGGGAGAGGAGAGGGGAGGGGACGGGAGGAGACAGGAGGAGAGGGGAGAGGAGAGGGGAGGGGAGTGGAGCGGAGGGGAGGAGAGGAGAGGAGACGGAAGGGGGAAGAGGGGACGGGATGGGAGGGGAGTAGAGTTGCGTGGGCCAGAGAAAGGGCAAGTACCATTTGAGGTGCGTAAAGCCAACCCGTCCTATGTGGAAAGTGCCTTCACGAACTACATTTAAGGATTATCCGTCCGTACGTCAAGTGGGAATTCAGGAGCACGAAATAATACTACACAAGAAGGATAACATGACTAAGAACGTGACCTCACATCGCCCCCCACCCCCTCCCCCCTTTCCTTACACAAGAGACAGGAAAAGAACGCACAGCTTGAAACCCATTATTTTCTTATTTGACTACAATACGCATTTGCAGGAAAAACGATCAAAGAGGTGCTGATAACCTCGGATTTTTGGACAAATATAATATATAATATTACCTCTATTCGGTCACTGGGAACTAAAAACAAGATGATTACGCAACCTGAACTATATATTTGGATTCTGTTCTGTATAGTGAAATCGACTTAAGTGGCATTAAGAAATGCAAAGAAGAAACAGTTAGAAAGCTGGCGCCTGTGATCCTCATTTTGAGCATGATCATGGTGCACTCTCAGCCTACAATGCGCTCAGCGACAGAACAACTCCTTTCATTCAGTATGCTCCTGCACGGCATAACTCATGAGCTATACATCCTACGACATACAACAATTTAACACTTGATTCATTGTCAACACGCTGAAAACATTTGCATTAAAAGAACTGAACCCGTGCCCCCATGAACACCTGATATGACTACGGTAAAAGCTACAACAAAACACTAAGTGAGAGACAGGAACAGCACTTGAAATATTCCCCAAAACTTGACTGATATAACGTTCTCGTACCCCACCAACACAATAACTCAAAAGCTGTGCGAGTACCAGCAGCTGTACAACACAGTACCTCAAGTACTGTGAGAGTACCAGCAAGCTGTACAACACAGTACCTCAAATACTGTGCGAGTGATAACAGCTGTACAACACAGTACCTCAAGTACTGTGAGAGTACCAGCAAGCTGTACAACACAGTACCTCAAGTACTGTGAGAGTACCAGCTGCTGTACAACACAGTAACTCAAAAGCTGTGCGAGTACCAGCAGCTGTACAACACAGTACCTCAAGTACTGTGAGAGTACCAGCAAGCTGTACACCACAGTACCTCAAATACTGTGAGAGTACCAGCAAGCTGTACAACACAGTACCTCAAATACTGTGCGAGTGACAACAGCTGTACAACACAGTACCTCAAGTACTGTGAGAGTACCAGCAAGCTGTACAACACAGTAACTCAAAAGCTGTGCGAGTACCAGCAGCTGTACAACACAGTACCTCAAGTACTGTGAGGGTACCAGCAAGCTGTACAACACAGTACCTCAAGTACTGTGAGAGTACCAGCAAGCTGTACAACACAGTACCTCAAGTACTGTGAGAGTACCAGCTGCTGTACAACACAGTAACTCAAAAGCTGTGCGAGTACCAGCAGCTGTACAACACAGTACCTCAAGTACTGTGAGAGTACCAGCAAGCTGTACAACACAGTACCTCAAGTACTGTGAGAGTACCAGCAAGCTGTACAACACAGTACCTCAAGTACTGTGAGAGTACAAGCTGCTGTACAACACAGTAACTCAAAAGCTGTCCGAGTACTATAAGTTGTACAATACAGCACCTTAAGTACTCCACGAGTACAAGCAAATGTACAACACAGCACATTAAGTACTAGTGATGTGATCCGTCACTGATGGGTCCGGTTCGGTTCGGTTTCGGTTTTTAAAGAAAAATCCGCGGTTTTTTTCGGTTCTGTTTCGGTTTTTTCCGACTATGCAAATATACATAAATTACAGATATCCCAATTAATTTTCTGTTTTTATTCTAGAACGTGATAAGTAAACACTTTGCTTAACTAAAAAAGGAACTCATCTGAAAGTGTAAAATACTGCTGCGCTAAAAAAGTGAGCTGAAACATTCATAGTAGTTAAAAATGGTCCTGAAAAAAACAAAAATAATGTTAATTAAAAACCGAAAATGAACCGCGGTTTTCCACAGAGCACGGTTCGGTTTAACCGAACCGCCAGCTTAACGGTTAAAAATTCCAAAACGGTAAACCGTCACATCCCTATTAAGTACTACACGAGTGCCAGCAAATGTACAACACAGTACCTTAAGTACCAGCAGTTGTACGGCAATACACTGTCGCTTTTTGTGTATTGTGTATTTAAAACTCAGCTGAACACGACCGCCTGTTGACAATCACGGATGAATCATCGCTTTATTTCTCTTTTTTGTTTAATATAAGCCTCCATATTTTTATCACCACAAAAAATGCACTTTTTAACAGATTACTATTTAGTTCTAACAGTTTTCAACTAACTGAATTGAGAACAAAACCCTGGAATGAAAACTTTAAGGTTATTTATAGCAACTATGGCAGAGCTCAGTAGTGTATGCATCTCACCGTTGTTATAAAACAGCTGACCTCTGAGGAGATCTATCTGTGATGGATCTCACAGCATTCAAGTTCTCAATCACATAGATTGCGGTTTATTGAATACTCTGTTTTTGTTCAACAAAAGCGTTATGTGATGACCAATAAAACTCGCTCCTTCTTACAACCACAGATCAACTGTAGAATTATCGCATAACGCAATCAGCAACATCTAAAATAAAAGTCCCGATAACCTCTACGTGTCCACTTCCCATTTAACAATTAAAACTCAAATAAGAAGTCATAAGTCCTCCACATTCACTTTATAAGTTTTACTGATCGTCAACATCACCCAGGGTTCTGTTAATGCAATAATAACGATTCGACAGACAAAACAATATTGGACGCTAAACCCATTCCACATTGAGAAGATATAAGAAAGACTACCCCGCCCCCCCCCGCCCCCCCCCCCAACTTCCTGAGAGGAAACAGTCCTTGACTTGGGTTTATGTTTCTAATAGCAGAGTGTACGGTAGGCGTCTGCATTCAGTGACGTCATCACGTCGCCTCAGTCTTACATCTTCGGCTCTTCAGGCATTGGCGTTATATTGATCACATCTAAACAGTAAACATTATTTGTACCAAAATCAATCAAAAAAAAAAAAAAACGATGTCACAGAGTTTCACATTCTTACCGGCTCTTACTATGCAAATGATCTGGCCGAAAAATAAATAAATAAACAAATAACAAACACAAAACAAACAATTTTTGGATTTTTTTTGGTGCTATTTTAAAAGTCGAATCTCTTAAGTGTGCGTGTCAAATTAAATCGGCTGCCCAACAACGCTTAAAAGACAATCCAGCGCAGCCGTACTTTATTTACTGCGATTTATAATTGATTTTTTTTTTTTTATGAAAAATAATCATTCGCACAAATGACACGAATTACATGAAATACACGAATTAGAATTTTTCCTTCACGTGAAATTCACGGCTGACGTATAGCATTTCAAATATTAAACCTGATCACCACTTAAGGCGTGTGACCTCGTTCTCGACTCACCTCGTCCAACGATTGCTGAGGTAACAGCTTCTGCCACAGCTGCAGCTGATGTGGACGGCTGGGCAGCTGCAGCTGAGGCCGTGATCTCGGCAGCCTGAGCCGCCAGCTGTGTGTGAGGCAGTGCGCTTTTTGGAGCGTCTTGGCGATCCTGCGAAGTGCTGCCTTGCGTCCAACCCGACGCCGACTGAGCCGAATCCGTAGCACTGCTTTGAACATGCCCGGCGGCCGTGACATCGGGAAGGTGCGGCCGCACTACATTGACCTTGACATTGGGATAGCGTTGATACGACGACAACTGCGCGGAGCTCTGGGGACCGCTGAACGGGACCTGCGCATGAGCAGTGCCCACCGGCTGAACAGCTGCCACCACAGCACTGCCCGGAACGCGGCTCGGCTCTTGCCCGACATCGCTCTTCATTCCGCTCACGGGATTACTCATCTGTGGAGTCTGACCACTAGCTGTGGACTCACTCCAGTAGTCCTGCTTCCCCTGAACACATGTGGTGGGCGTGTTTGGCTGTTTGAAAGCTCCTTGCGATGAAGAGGGTTGGTGCAGCTGTTGTTGCGGCTGTTGTTGCAGCTGTTGATGCGGTTGTTGCTGCGGCTGTTGGTTCGACAAATGGTGCAACTGTTGTTGCAGCTGTTGCTGCGGCTGTTGGTGCAGCTGTTGCGGCGGCTGCTGTTGCCCCTGTTGTTGCGGCTGTTGGTACGACAACTGGTGCAGCTGTTGCTGTTGTTGCAGCTGCTGCTGCGGCTGCCCGAGCACCCTGGTTGAAACCGTGGGCTTGGACATCACCGCAAAATCTTTGGCGTTTTGAAACAGCAGCGGGTTGGCATTCATCAACTGTGGACTCGCATGCTGCACTGTAGGAAAGGTCAGCGCTGGTTGGCCGGTTGGCTGCTGGGCGCTGGTTGCCCGGGGTACGAGGATGAGTTTGCCGCCGTTAATTGTGTACGTGCCTTGCTCGAGTCCCATGACACTGGGCTGAGTGGTGACAACAGACTTCTTCGCCGACTCCACTTTCGTCACCTGTGCGTTGTTTAAGTGGGTTATGTGAAACATAAGGGAAAGAAGCGAATCTTCATTCAGCGTCTTTTACGCTGGAATGTCTTGAAAATCGAATTTACTTGTCTTTGTTTGTTTTTGTTTTTGTTTCTTTTTGTGTTTTTGTTTGTTTGTTTGTTTGTTTTTTTTTTTTTTTTGTTTTTTTTTTTGGGGGGGGGGGGTAAAAATAAGACAGTGTAACTATTACGACAGTTTTATAACGGCAATTATTAGCACAGTTTTCAGTAGCTTAAAAAATGTGGTGTTTGTCATAACCTAAGGACAGGTGCCAACGTTTGACTGAAAAGCTTGGTCACTCACAGCCTTGCAACAAACTAAGTGCTTTGGGCTATTTTGAGATGATTTTAATTAACAAAGCCTTATTAATTAAGATTTTAAGATTTTAAGATTCCAACAACACCCGAACACCTACCTTGAGATCGTCATCGGAATCGCTCATGACTATAGGGTCCTCCTGGTTGATGGTCAATGGCTGTGCGGCGTTCACATTTTGAGATTCCAGAAACACCCAAACACTTACCTTGAAATCGTCATCGGAATCGCTCACGACTATAGGGTCCTCCTGGTAGATGGTCACTGGCTGTGCGGCGTTCACATTTTGAGATTCCAGAAACACCCAAACACTTACCTTGAGATCGTCATCGGAATCGCTCACGACTATAGGGTCCTCCTGGTTGATGGTCCCTGGCTGCACGGCGTTCACATTTTGAGATTCCAGCAACACCCAAACACCTAACTTGAGATCGTCATCGGAATCGCTCACGACTATAGGGTCCTCCTGGTTGATGGTCACTCGCTGTACGGCGTTCACATTTTGAGATTGCAGCAACACCCAAACACCTAACTTGAGATCGTCATCGGAATCGCTCAGGACTATAGGGTCCTCCTGGCTGATGGTCACTCGCTGTGCGGCGTTCACATTTTGAGATTCCAGCAACACCCAAACACCTAACTTGAGATCGTCATCGGAATCGCTCACGACTATAGGGTCCTCCTGGTTGATGGTCACTCGCTGTACGGCGTTCACATTTTGAGATTGCAGCAACACCCAAACACCTAACTTGAGATCGTCATCGGAATCGCTCACGACTATAGGGTCCTCCTGGTTGATGGTCACTCGCTGTGCGGCGTTCACATTTTGAGATTGCAGCAACACCCAAACACCTAACTTGAGATCGTCATCGGAATCGCTCACGACTATAGGGTCCTCCTGGCTGATGGTCACTCGCTGTGCGGCGTTCACATTTTGAGATTGCAGCAACACCCAAACACCTAACTTGAGATCGTCATCGGAATCGCTCACGACTATAGGGTCCTCCTGGTAGATGGTCACTCGCTGTACGGCGTTCACATTTTGAGATTGCAGCAGCACCCAAACACCTACCTTGAGATCGTCATCGGAATCGCTCAGGACTATAGGGTCCTCCTGGCTGATGGTCACTCGCTGTGCGGCGTTCACATTTTGAGATTCCAGCAACTCCCAAACACCTACCTTGAGATCGTCATCGGAATCGCTCAGGACTCTAGGGTCCTCCTGGCTGATGGTCACTCGCTGTACGGCGTTCACATTTTGAGATTCCAGCAACACCCAAACACCTACCTTGAGATCGTCATCGGAATCGCTCACGACTATAGGGTCCTCCTGGCTGATGGTCACTCGCTGTGCGGCGTTCACATTTTGAGAGTCCAGCAACACCCGAACACCTACCTTGAGATCGTCATCGGAATCGCTCACGACTATAGGGTCCTCCTGGTTGATGGTCACTGGCTGTGCGGCGTTCACATCTTGAGATTCCAGAAACACCCAAACACCTACCTTGAGATCGCCATCGGAATCGCTCACGACTATAGGGTCCTCCTGGCTGATGGCAACTGGCTGCACGGCGTTCACATTTTGAGATTCCAGCAACACCCAAATACCTACCTTGAGATCGTCATCGGAATCGCTCACGACTATAGGGTCCTCCTGGTTGATGGCAACTGGCTGCACGGCGTTCACATTTTGAGATTCCAGCAACACCCAAACACCTACCTTCAGATCGTCATCGGAATCGCTCACGACTATAGAGTCTTCTTGGCTGATGGTCACTGGCTGTGCGGCATTCACATTTTGAGATTCCAGCAACACCCGAACACCTACCTTGAGATCGTCATCGGAATCGCTCACGACTATAGGGTCCTCCTGGTTGATGGTCACTGGCTGTGCGGCGTTCACATTTTGAGATTCCAGCAACACCCAAACACCTACCTTGAGATCGTCATCGGAATCGCTCAGGACTATAGAATCTTCCTGGCTGATGGTCAGCGGCTGAACGGCGTTGACGGCCCGGGTTTCAGTATCGGTTAACCTCAAAGACTGCGGATCTGTAGTCGACCACAGAGCAGTAGAAGAAAAACTTCAGGTAATTTATTCTCAATTTATCTTCTTTATGTAACAATATGAACTTACTACAATCACATAATCATTTGACACACATAGCATATTTATATGTACGATGTCTTTTTGAAAATCAACCGGGTGAAATGTTTCATTCATTACATGCCTAGCGGCCGTACGTAAAAAAGTGATAGAAAACATAAAGGGTGCAGTATTCGCGCTCACGTGGTGCACCCCGCCTCCTTTTAAGCGTATTTCCAAGACCAAGGTGTTCCACTGTCGTTTTTTTTTTTTTTTTTTGCCTTGCAACAGTAAGAGAAAAACTGGGTCAGTCACTTACAAAAACAAGTTAAAAGATTTCAAATTTACGAAGTTGTTCATGTGAATACAGTTACTCATCAAACAGTGACAATAATAGGGGTAAAGAAACCCTACCCCAGCCGCATAATCCATAGCGCGTCGCCCTATCGGAGCATAAACCATACCTCGTCGCCCCATCCGAGCATACCCCATACCGCGTAGCCCCATCTGAGCATAAACCATACCTGTCGCCCCATTGGAGCATAAACCATACCGCGTCGCCCCATCGGAGCATAAACCATTCCGCGTCGCCCAATTGGAGCATAAACCATACCGCGTCGCCCATCGGAGCATTAACCATTCCGCGTCGCCCCATCGGAGCATGAACCATACCGCGTCGCCCCATCGGAGCATAAACCATACCGCGTCGCCCCATCCGAGCATACCCCTAACCGCGTCGCCCCATCCGAGCATAACCCATACCGCGTCGCCCCATCCGAGCATAACCCATACCGCGTCGCCCCATCGGAGCATAACCCATACCGCGTCGCCCCATCGGAGCATAACCCATACCGCGTCGCCCCATCCGAGCATAACCCATACCGCGTCGCCCCATCCGAGCATAAACCATACCGCGTCGCCCCATCCGAGCATAAACCATACCGCGTCTTTCCATCGGAGCATAACCCATACCGCGTCGCCCCATCGGAGCATAACCCATACCGCGTCGCCCCATCCGAGCATTACCCATACCGCGTCACCCATCGGAGCATAAACCATACCGCGTCGCCCATCGGAGCATAAACCATACTGCGTCGCCCCATCTCAGCATAAACCATACCGCGTCGACCAAGATAAGTATACGGGACCGAGTGAAATAATTCGTTATAAACTAAACAAAATAAGACATAAATATCCCCGACGTGAGGCAAATAATAAAAGTAATACGTCATTCTGTATGTGCTGATGTTATTTTTGGCCATCAGCCTACGGACATGCACGGGCCTTCCCCTTCGCAGTGGTCCGTACGGCCCTCCTGCTTCAGACAAAAAAAACATAAAATTCTGCACGTACAGAAAGAAGTATTAGTATTACATTCACTTCCGTTTTCTTGTGAAAATACACGCAGGGGTTCAGTTTCTAACCCTGGTACCTGACCCAGTTTTCTATATTTTCAGTCTAGACCTAAGTTGAGGAATTTACCCAGAATGCCCGCGCATGTCAGGCGTTACCTGATGCGTATGACCTCTCCACCACGGCCGAAGCGTGCGTCGCGGAAGGCTCATCGTCGCTGCTGTCCAGCGATATTACAACCGCGCGATTAAGCTGCGAGGCGGCCGAAGGCGGGGCCGAAGGCGGAGCCGAGCCTGTGGCCTCGGGCTGATAGCCATCTCGGGCTTGGGCCGGATGAAACCTTTCTTGTTTTACTTTCTGTAAGGCTGCGGCCGAACGGAACTTCTTCGGCTTATCTTGTTTGGCTGGTACAAAAAAAAATCAACTACATAAATAACTAGATGCTGTCAGAGAGCAGCAATATCCCCCGTGAAACCCTAAATATTACCCCTATGCAATATCTAAGCTAATGGATTACCATTGACAGGAAACTGGACACCCTTCCTTGAAGTCCACTCCGTTTGCATATATGTCGATTTATGACGATTTTTAAAAGCCTGTCATTTTGTCAATTTTGCTTCGATCAAACTGAAACCTTGACGTTGCACATCTTTATACCCTATATGTTGCCTATATGAAATATGAAAGCTGAATTATGCTTCGTTGATATAGAAGTGGTGTCCACAAAGTCCTATACATGTGCACATATGTCTATTTTCAACGATTTTCAAAAGCCTGTCAATTTGTCAATTTTGCTTCGATCAAACTGAAACCTTAACGTTGCACATCTTTATACCCTATATTTTGCCTATATGAAATATGACAGCTGCATTATGCTTCGTTGATATAGAAGTGGTGTCCACAAAGTCCTATACATGTGCACATATGTCTATTTTCGACGATTTTCAAAAGCCTGTCAATTTGTCAATTTTGCTTCGATCAAACTGAAACCTTGACGTTGCACATCTTTATACCCTATATTTTGCCTGTATGAAATATGAAAGCTGAATTATGCTTCGTTGATATAGAAGTGGTGTCCACAAAGTCCTATACATGTGCACATATGTCTATTTTCGACGATTTTCAAAAGCCTGTCAATTTGTCAATTTTGCTTCGATCAAACTGAAACCTTGACGTTGCACATCTTTATACCCTATATTTTGCCTATATGAAATATGACAGCTGCATTATGCTTCGTTGATATAGAAGTGGTGTCCACAAAGTCCTATACATGTGCACATATGTCTATTTTCGACGATTTTCAAAAGCCTGTCAATTTGTCAATTTTGCTTCGATCAAACTGAAACCTTGACGTTGCACATCTTTATACCCTATATTTTGCCTGTATGAAATATGAAAGCTGAATTATGCTTCGTTGATATAGAAGTGGTGTCCACAAAGTCCTATACATGTGCACATATGTCTATTTTCGACGATTTTCAAAAGCCTGTCAATTTGTCAATTTTGCTTCGATCAAACTGAAACCTTGACGTTGCACATCTTTATACCCTATATTTTGCCTGTATGAAATATGAAAGCTGAATTATGCTTCGTTGATATAGAAGTAGTGTCCACAAAGTCCTATACATGTGCACATATGTCTATTTTCGACGATTTTCAAAAGCCTGTCAATTTGTCAATTTTGCTTCGATCAAACTGAAACCTTGACGTTGCACATCTTTATACCCTATATTTTGCCTGTATGAAATATGAAAGCTGAATTATGCTTCGTTGATATAGAAGTGGTGTCCACAAAGTCCTTAGCTTGAAGAGGGGACGGACGGACGGACGGACGGACGGACAGACGGACGGACGGACGGACAATCTCAAACCTATATCCCTCCGTTTCACGGGGGATAATAAACGGGAACTGGACACTTATCACCTAACATTTCGAACCCTTACGAAAGACACTGCGTACCCTAATTGTAACCTTAAATTCCGATTAGGCGTCTCCTAGCCCATGCACGGAACAGAAAGCAGTTGGCGTATTCTTAAGATTCCACCCCCACCCCCCCCCCCCCCAACCCACAGGGGGGGGGGCGGCACAATGAGTGTATTACAGAACAGACTCACGCGGATACTCTACGAAGACATCAAAGACAGCCACACGATTGTTACAGCTGGGCTAAATGTATGTGGATATCCTTTAGAACATCTGAGTTATTTTTTCCAGGTCACTATATATGTTCAAACAAAGCGCATTTGTTACAATTAACGCACTTGACCGACAAACCAACAAAGCATGACGTCACTGTGAGCGGTGTGAAAGCATCTTGTGGTGATAAGTAGGCTGTGAAATAAGTGATAAATCCGTACTGATTTTAATCTTAGTACAAGGGGGTCGGTGGTGTAGTGGTTATCACATCTGCTTTACGAGCAGAAGGTCGCGAGTTCGAATCTCGTCAGACCCCCAATGATTTTGTCTGTCATTTTCCAACGTTACACCTTTTTTTTTGCTATTTTTATCTTTTCGGGGGGGGGGGGGAGGGGGGTCGTGGAATGCTGTTGCGCTCACCTGATCTTGAGTTGGTGCTGCCATTTCTTGGGGCCGCGGACTCACAACTAATCGACGATGCAGAAGAGCCTGTAATCCCAAACAGACATCCGGGCACTCGATCAACCCCAATTCTACATGTAACACCCTCATACACTCGGTCACCCCCCAATTTCAAAAATCCAAGACGCCGGCCACTGTGTCCTTGAAATTGGGTCAACGTCAAAATAACGTGTACCTGCCCACAATTATAGGTCATATATAGGTATATTTTTTTAGAAAATATCGCAGGATGGGAGTAACAGCCGGCGATGGACGGACGGACAACACCCAAAACCTATAGTCCCCCTCAGGGGTCTAAAATCCAGGTCGGAGGCTAACTACTACCAAAAAGGCGTAAGACGGAAAAGGGGTGATATCCGGACAACGAGTGACCGCCTCTTCGTTTGAGTCGGGTACGGGACTTGCCTGATCTGCTGGCCTCTTTTGACGCGCTCTCGGCCCCGTGTGTGCGCATCCCAATGACTGTCTCCCTGCCGTACTCCTCGCCTGTCGTCGAATTGCAGCTGACAACCGACTCGGCGCTCGCCCGTCTTTTCTCCCGCTTCCTGTCATAAATACACCACCAAACACATGTAATACACCACCAGATACATGTAATACGCCACCAAATACACACAATATTCCCTCAAATACATGTAATACACCCCACGTACACGTAATACACCACCAAATACACGTGTTACATCACCAAATACATGTAATATACCCCCAAATCCATTTATTTTTTATCACAGCCTGGCAGATTACCACCAGCCTGACATTTTAGCAAACACACGTATTTGCCAGAGATTTCAGCTATGCACGAATTAGACCGATACGTTTAGGCAATACACGAATGAACCCAATTCCAACATTGTCCATAACATCGTGACGTACCTCGTGTCCCGGAAGGCGTTGTCCTCCTCCGCCTTGTCGTCAATCACCGTCACCGTGACGATGACCTTCTTCCTCTTGTGACCGTCCGTGTGTGACGTCAGCGCTCTGTCGTTCACGAACTGCTCGCCGCATACGTCACACACAAACAGCAACGCCTGGTGACAAGACAAGCAAAACAAGTTTGTCCAAGGACAAAGTCCCAGCTTACGAAAAGCAATAAGACCCATTCCAGCGTGCATGAGCGAAGGAATTTCCCTGAAATATCAAGCTTCAAAAGATGAGACGGCAAAGAGCTAGCTCAATAATTAATTTAGCACCGGACCAGAACATAGACCGATAAATGCATACAAAGATTTCTTTCCCAGAAAAATGGGGAACAGATTTTTTGTATATCTGGTAGACTGGATAGATTGCCATAGATACCTTCAAACAACGCTCGCATTTCGGACCAGTGCGCATATTTATGTAACTTGCCTCGATGCGCGGTTCTAATTCAGACAAGTGCGCATGTTTATTTAATTTGCGTTGATGCGCGGCTCTCATTTTGGAACAGTGCACATGTTTATTTAACTTAATAAAGATTAATGCGCGGTTCTTATTCCAGACCAATGCGCATGTTTATTTTACTTTCGTACTTATTTTGGACAAGTGCACAAGTTTCCTTAGGTTGTCTTGATGCGCGGGTCACAACATTCGTACATTATCGCCCAATGTTCCCTATTATCGCCCACCCGAAAAATATTATATTTATCATATTTTCGGGTCCTAGAATTGTTTCCTGCACTTTTAAAGCGAAAATTACAACTTTCTTGCATTATCGCCCAATATTCCCTATTATCGCCCACCCGAAAAATATCACATTTATCATATTTTCGGGTCATAGAATTGATTCCTGCGCTTTTAAAGCGAAAATTACAACTTTCTTGCATTATCGCCCAATGTTCCCTATTATCGCCGACACGAAAAATATCATATTTATCATATTTTCGGGTCATAGAATTGATTATTGCACTTTTAAAGCGAAAATCACAACTTTCTTACATTATCGCCCAATGTTCCCTATTATCGCCCACACGAAAAATATCACATTTATCATATTTTCGGGTCATAGAATTGTTTCCTCAACTTTTAAAGCGAAAATTACAACTTTCTTGCACTATCGCTCAATGTTCCCTATTATCGACCATCCGAAAAATATCATATTTATCATATTTTCGGGTCACAGAACTGATTCCTGCACTTTTAAAGCGAAAATTACAATTTTCTTACATTATCGCCCAATATTCCCTATTTTCGCCCACCCGAAAAATATCACATTGTTCATATTTTCGGGTCATAGAATTGATTCCTGCACTTTTAAAGCGAAAATTACAACTTTCTTGTATTATCGCCCAATGCTCCCTATTATCGCCCATCCGAAAAATATCACATTTATCCTATTTTCAGGTTATAGAATTGATTCCTGCTCTTTTAAAGCGAAAATTACAATTTCTTACATTATCGCCCAATGTTACCTATTATCGCCCACACGAAAAATATTATATTTATGATATTTTCGGGTCCTAGAATTGTTTCCTGCACTTTTAAAGCGAAAATTACAACTTTCTTGCTTTATCGCCCAATATTCCCTGTTATCGCCCACCCGTAAAATATCACATTGATCATATTTTCAGGTCACAGAATTGATTCCTGCACTTTAAAAGCGAAAATTACAACTTTCTTGCATTATCGCCCAATGCTCCCTATTATCGCCCACACGAAAAATATCACATTTATCATATTTTCGGGTCATAGAATTGATTCCTGCACTTTTAAAGCGAAAATTACAACTTTCTTGCATTATCGCCCAATGTTCCCTATTATCGTCCATCCAAAAAATATCATATTTTTCAAATTTTCGGGACATATAATTGATCCCTGCACTTTTAAAGCGAAAATTACAACTTTCTTGCATTATCGCCCAATATTCCCTATTATCGCCCATCCGAAAAATATCATATTTATCATATTTTCGGGTTATAGAATTGATTCCTGCTCTTTTAAAGCGAAAATTACAACTTTCTTGCTTTATCCCCAATATTCCCTGTTATCGCCCACCCGTAAAATATCACATTGATCATATTTTCGGGTCACAGAATTGATTCCTGCACTTTTAAAGCGAAAATTACAACTTTCTTGCATTATCGCCCAATGTTCCCTATTATCGCCCACACGAAAAATATCACATTTATCATATTTTCGGGTTATAGAATTGATTCCTGCTCTTTTAAAGCGAAAATTACAACTTTCTTACATTATCGCCCAATGTTCCCTATTATCGCCCACACGAAAAATATTATATTTATCATATTTTCGGGTCCTAGAATTGTTTCCTGCACTTTTAAAGCGAAAATTACAACTTTCTTGGTTTATCGCCCAATATTCCCTGTTATCGCCCACCCGTAAAATATCACATTGATCATATTTTCGGGTCACAGAATTGATTCCTGCACTTTTAAAGCGAAAATTACAACTTTCTTGCTTTATCGCCCAATGTTCCCTATTATCGCCCACTTGAAAATATCATAGAGATGACCTACTGACAACAAAATTACTGAAAAGTCCAACCAAAAGTACTTGCATGTAACATATTGTGCCCCTCTGCAAATTGAAACTTTGCTTTTTTAAGAAGAAAAATGGAAATTTCCAATTTTTTAAAAGCTGCAAACTTCGAAGCTCAGTGGATTCAAAAATAAGGCGAAATTCAAAAATCGAAAAATAGACTTTTTTCACCCCTTAGTTCTAGTTTCTTCATAACAAATTTCGGAATCTTCCGATGAAAAATGAGGGACTAGATAGATTTTTTCGTATTTTGCCCAAATCGGCAATAAAATAGCCAAAAATGGTTTAAACCAAAAAATAAAAAAAAATTCCTAATGCAGTAGAAGGTTAAAAACTCGCGTTTAAAATTTGGTACGAATCGGATGAAAAATAAAAAAAGATATTCCACTTTAACTACTTTGTTAAGAAAAAAAAATGGAAATTTGCCAATTTTTAGAAGTTGCAAACTTTGAAGCTCAGTAGATTCAAAAATAAGGCGAAATTCAAAAATCGAAAAAAGAACTTTTTTCATCCCTTAGTTCTAGTTTCTTCATGAAAAATTTCGGAATCTTCCGATGAAAAATGAGGGACTAGATAGGTTTTTTCGTATTTTGCCCAAATTGGCAATAAAATCGCCAAAAATGGTTTAAACCAAAAAATAAAAAAAATCCTAATGCAGTAGAAGGTTAAAAACTCGTGTAAAAAATTTGGTACGAATCGGATAAAAAATAAAAACGATATTCCACTTTAACTACTTTGTTCAGAAAAAAAAATTGGAAATTTGCCAATTTTTAGAAGTTGCAAACTTTGAAGCTCAGTAAATTCAAAAATAAGGCGAAATTCAAAAATCGAAAAAAGTACTTTTTTTACCCCTTAGTCCTAGTTTCTTCATAAAAAATTTCGGAATCTTCCGATGAAAAATGAGGGACTAGATAGGTTTTTTCGTATTTTGCCCAAATTGGCAATAAAATCACCAAAAATGGTTTAAACCGCAAAAATAAAAATATTTCCTAATGCAGTAAAGGGTTAGGAACTCGTGTTTAAAATTTGGTAAGAATCGGATAAAAAATAAAAAAGTTATTCCACTTTTAACGGTCGCGGGACGGACAGACGGACGGACGGACGGACAGACGGACGATACTTGCCCCCATCTGTATAGCCCTGTTGGCTAAAAAGCAAACTGGGCTAAAAAAAAAGACATCGGATAAAAAATGTAGGACGAGATACATTTTAAATTTTTTTCTTCAAAAATTCCCCAAAAATTAAAAAATCACCCGATCGACTAGAAAAGCACAAGCCGTATGCACGACACTTTAGGGGTGCCTCATACCAAAAATAAATCACATCGGGTCAAAAATGTAGGAGGAGACACATTTTAAATTTTTTTCTTTAAAAATTCCCCTAAAATTCAAAAATCACCCGATCGACTAAAAAAGCACAAGCCTTATGCACGACTCCTTAGGGATGCCTCACACCAAAAATAAATGACATCGAATCAAAATTGTAGGAGAAGATGCATTTTGAATTATTTTCGAAAATTTTGCTTTAAAAATTCCCCAAAAATACAAAAATTGCGCGATCGACTAAAAAAGCACAAGCCGTATGCACGACCCTTTAGGGGTGCCTCATACCAAAAATAAATGACATCGGGTCAAAAATGTAGGAGGAGATACATTTTAAAATTTTTTCTTTAAAAATTCGCCAAAAATTAAAAAATCACCCGATCGACTAGAAAAGCACAAGCCGTATGCACAACCCCTTAGGGATACCTCACACCAAAAATAAATGACATCGGATCAAAATTGTAGGAGGAGATGCATTTTGAACCAAAGTTTACTAAATAAACAACTAACTAACTAACTAACTAACTAACGGACACCGCCCGCAAACCGATAGGAATACCCCAGCTTACGTGTAACGTAAGCTGGGCTAAAAAAATAACAACAACAACAACAACAAAATGACTCAATGGGTGGGAATTGTGAATAGCGTGCCTGGTGATCTGACTCCTTGCTTTCGCCTAGCTGAGGCCATCGGAGAGAAGGTCAATCTTCTGTTTACTACCCCCTGGTCGGATTCGAACCCAGAACCTTGCGATTGCTAGACCAACACTCTTAAACCAACTGAGCTATGACGTCACCTTTCTGGCGTGATATTTGGCACAGTGCAGCTGCATGAGGGAGCTGCTGTAGGTCCAGAACTGGCAGATCTTGCACATGTAGAGCGACTCCCACAGGCTGTGTCCGGAGCGCATCGTCTCGATGACAATGAAGGCCGGCTTGACACACGACGCCACCGTCCTGTGAGTGTCTGTCACGTGCTGCTGGAGCTGTAGGATGAAGAAAGTACATGAAGAAGCCATACACAACTACTCACAACGCCATCTCGGCACCTTTCCTCGGCGCGCAGAACACGCTGAATCTACTCGTACGTGTTGGACACTTTGAATTTACTCGCACGTGTTGGACAATTTGAATTTATTCGCACTTCTTGGACACTTTGAATTTACTTGCACGTGTTGGACACTTTGAATTTACTTGCACGTGCTGGGCACTTTGAATTTACTCGCACCTGCTGGACATTTAGAATTTACTCGCACGTGCTGGACATCTTTAATTTGCTCGCACGTGCTGGACATTTTGAATTTATTCGTACGTGTTAGACTCTTTTGAGGTCACTCGTACACATCTTTTACCCTGACAAAATAATTTTATCTTTGCTCCAAGTTTAGACTATGAGGAAAGTGAACGATTTACGAGGTCTAGAGGACTGACTTACGTCATCGACGTTGTAGGTAGCCGCGGAGCGGGGACACTGCTTGACGGGGCACCGGTATTGTTTGTTCGGCCCCAGGTACTGAAAGCCCGATGTGATTTTGTCTGCAACAGACACAACGATCAAAATCTTGTTGGAATGAAGCAAATCACACGCGGAAATGTTGATCATCGCGGAGAGCGTGGCGTTTCTCAGAATCCAATCCCCACCATCCCCACCTCCTCGCCCCTCACCACCACCAGGACTGATCCACATCAACACTCGCGGAGAGCCGTGGCGTTTCTCAGAATCCAATCCCCCCCCCCCCACAACCTCCCCGCCCCTCACCACCCCCCCCCCACACACACCCATTCCCTCCAAGGACATTTGTTCAAATGAAGCGAATCATACACTAATGTTGATCATCAACGGACAGCGTGGCGTTTTTCACAACCCCCTCCCTCCCCCCTCTCCCCCCCCCCTGCCGCACCCAACCGCCACCCCCCCCCCCCCACCCCCTCACCAAAAGCGCCATTCAGCTCTAGGAAACTCAACACCGACGCGGCTCAAGGCAGTGCCGCTTTAAACTCACAAAACTTGCCTCTATTCTTAAACCCTTCATTTAAACTAGAACGGTATTTACATACTTCAGAATCTGGACACACTTCTTATTTTTTTATTTTTTTATTTAACTTGGGCAGAGGGCTCCGGATCACCCACCCTGCTCCATCAGGATATCCGAGACGCCGTGTCTGGATTTGAAATGCTCCCACAGCGGCTCCGTCTCCATGGCAATGTAATCACAATGGCGGCAGTAGAAAAACCATGACAACCGATCCTTGCTGCTGTTCTGGAAATCGCTCACTTTCCCTTCGTGCTTGACATTCATGTGGTTAGCCACAACCTGGAAACAGAACATCAAAAAAAAAAAAAAATAAAAAATAAATAAATGATAAATAAATACACACTGTAATATCTTTTATACATACATTGGTTTTGCAAAAATGGTTTGAAACTTTCACGATAAATTAGAGACAAACTTCGACACTGTTAAGACCGGAAATTGAAGGAAAAAATATCTGATTTTATGAACGAAATGTTGGAGTACGAAAGGCTTTTCTATTAGTTACCATAGAGTAGCCGAGGATTAGCCTAGGTTTAGCGTGGGATAAGCTTAGGACTAGCCTAGGAGTAATCCAAACTTGACAAAACAGAAGGTTGTACGACGCAAACCAATGGGGGAAGGGAGCTTATTGTGATAATGACTCAAAATCTGACATCACCACAAACGGACGAAAAAAATACAACCAAACGCAGTGAGACAAGACAAACTTGACTACGTCTCGAGGAGTACGTCTATCCCCCGTGGGGGATATGGTTTGTGTAAGGCTGTTGCGTGTTGACTACGCAAAAAAAAATTTACAAGTGGAAGGATGTAAGTCGACGTAGTGTCTAACATTTAGACGGATCAATCCATTAACCAGTATTCGCGTGAGACTGTCGTAGGTACGCTAAGTACAGCGCCGATTTTGAAAAATTCGCCATTTTGTCAAGTCCCATCCGGAAAATGCTTGATCACTGCACTGCGGAAGGTGCCAGGGAGCCCGTGTGCAGAATTTGAAACGAATCCATTCATTAATGTGGCCTGAAGACGCGTGAGACTGCCGTATATACGCTAAGTCCAGTGCCGATTTTCAAAAGTCCGCCATTTTGTCAATTTATGGCCGATCCGGAAAATTCTTGGTCACTGCACTGCGGAAGGTTCCAGAGAAGCCGTGTACAAAATTTGAAACGAATTTGTCTATTAATGTGGCTTGTAGACGCGTGAGACTGCCGTATGTATAAAGTCCAGTGCCAATTTTCAAATGTCCGCCATTTTGTCAATTTTTGGCCGATTCGGAAAATTCTTGGTCACTGCACTGCGGAACGTTCCAGAGAAGCCGTGTACAAAATTTGAAACGAATCCGTCTATTAATGTGGCTTGTAGACGCGTGAGACTGCCGTATGTATAAAGTCCAGTGCCAATTTTCAAATGTCCGCCATTTTGTCAATTTTTGGCCGATTCGGAAAATTCTTGGTCACTGCACTGCGGAACGTTCCAGAGAAGCCGTGTACAAAATTTGAAACGAATCCGTCTATTAATGTGGCTTGTAGACGCGTGAGACTGCCGTATATATAAAGTCCAGTGCCAATTTTCAAATGTCCGCCATTTTGTCAATTTTTGGCCGATTCGGAAAATTCTTGGTCACTGCACTGCGGAACGTTCCAGAGAAGCCGTGTACAAAATTTGAAACGAATCCGTCTTTTAATGTGGCCTGTAGACGCGTGAGACTGCCGTATATACGCTAAGTCCAGTGCCAATTTTCAAATGTCCGCCATTTTATCAATTTTTGGCCGATCCGGAAAATTCTTGGTCACTGCACTGCGGAAGGTTCCAGAGAAGCCGTGTACAAAATTTGAAACGAATCCGTCTATTAATGTGGCCTGTAGGCGCGTGAGACTGAAGCGTGACAGACGGACAGACGGACGGACAGACGGACAGACGGACAGACCGAAAAGTTCAAAACTATATCCCTCCGTTTCACGGGGGATAACCAAACATCATCAGTTGGTCTAAAATAACATCCATAACTTGTCGACAATATGACCACTACAGAGGGCCGCTTAGAGCGGGTTCATTACCTCTGGTTGTTCACAGGAGCGAGAACAGCAGTAGCATTACCTCTGGTTGTTCACCGGAACGATAATAGAACTAGCATTACCTTTGGCTGTTCACTGGAACGAGAACAGAAGTAGCATTACCTCTGGTTGTTCACCGGAACGATAATAGAACTAGCATTACCTTTGGCTGTTCACTGGAGCGAGAACAGAACTAGCATTACCTTTGGCTGTTCACTGGAGCGAGAACAGAACTAGCATTACCTTTGGCTGTTCACTGGAGCGAGAACAGAACTAGCATTACCTTTGGCTGTTCACTGGAGCGAGAACAGAACTAGCATTACCTTTGGGTGTTCATTGGAGCGAGAACAGAACTAGCATTACCTCTGGTTGTTCACTGGAGCGAGAACAGAAGTAGCATTACCTTTGGCTATTCACCGGAGCGAGAACAGAAGTAGCATTACCTCTGGCTGTTCACTGGAGCAAGAACAGAACTAGCATTACCTTTGGGTGTTCACTGGAGCGAGAACAGAAGTAGCATTACCTCTGGCTGTTCACTGGAGCAAGAACAGAACTAGCATTACCTTTGGGTGTTCACTGGAGCGAGAACAGTAGTAGCATTGCCTTTGGGTGTTCACTGGAGCGAGAACAGAAGTAGCATTACCTTTGGCTGTTCACTGGAGCGAGAACAGAAGTAGCATTACCTTTGGCTGTTCACTGGAGCGAGAACAGAACTAGCATTACCTTTGGCTGTTCACTGGAGCGAGAACAGAAGTAGCACTGGTAGAGGAATTTGTTCTTCTCCTTGCCGATCACCCGCAACCAGTTGGACCTACCCCCGGGCTCCTCCATGTTGCCCAAGTACAGTGTACGCATTTCTGGGTTCCTGCTCCTTTTAAGCACAGAATTTTTAAAAATTTATAAAAGAAAATTGAAATAAGTTGTGTAAATAAGCAAAAATATAATAACAGTGCTATGACTAAAGTCATTTCACGTCACTAACCGAGCGCACACTCAAACAAGAATGTCCAGGGACACTGTGACCAGCCGAGATCTGGTGAATCAAGTATCAATAGGCTTGTATTGCCGCCAAAAGACTGGTAGTCATTTCAGGCCAGTAACTCAAAAAAAAAAAAAAAAAACCAAAACGACGTGTTTTTTTCTTGTCGAACTGTTCTCGAAAACAAATTTTCTTGGTCATTTCCTTGCGTCGTTTGGGCGACAGAGGTACTTACTTGTTGACGTTGACCCGTATCTTCAGCGGCAGCTGCAGCTCTCTGTCCTGGCCATTTACAGTCAGAGTTTCTATTTTCGTATGTGCGACGTCCTGTGAATCCGAATCCGACAGATCGACGATGTCAATGGCGGGTTCGCTGCTGTTGTCCGGAGCGGCGGAGTGTTGGCGGCGTGCGGCCAGCGGTAACTGCGGGGATAGCTTCGGTGGCGACATGGGCGGGGACGGTGGCGACGTGGGAGGGGACGGTGGCGGCGAGTGGCCGCTCGCCTCCCGGCATGTCATGTCAAACAGCAGCGGCGAGAGCGACTTCCTGGCGCTGCCCGATGGCCCCTCCTCCGTCCGTTCCACCGCCCCCTGCCCCTCCTCTCCCGCTTCCTGCGCCCGTTCCGTCATCCCCTGCGCCCGTTCCGTGCCCCCCTGCGCCCGTTCCGCCGCCCGCTGCGATCGTTCCGTCACCCCCTGCACCCGTTCCGCCGCCCCCTGCGCCCGTTCCACCGCCCGCTGCGATCGTTCCGTCACCCCCTGCACCCGTTCCGCCGCCCCCTGCGCCCGTTCCGTGGCCCCTTTTGGGCTTGACTCTGGCGCACCAGTGTCTTTGGCCTCTTCGCCATGCGCACTTGACGACTTCTTTTTCGGTGCCGTACCTGACGCGGGTTTCGGGGTGAGCACTGTGGCGGGTTTCGGGGTGAGCACTGTGGCGGGTTTCGGGTTGAGCACTGTGGCGGGTTTCGGGGTGAGCACTGTGGCGGGTTTCGGGGACAACGCCTGCCTTGGAGATAGGGATGTTTTACTTGGCGATGGCGCTCCTGTCGTGTTATGTAGCGTGGAACCCGACTTCTGACGGAGTGCTAACTGCTGCTGAAACATCACAAGCATTACGCACTGCACAAGGCCACCCCCTGTCGCATTAACGCCCGTCAACATGGTAGTCAATTTTCTCACGGTAAAATTCACAAACTTTTCGTTCAGCTTTTCCATAGGACTTTGACATTTTGTCTCACCGTTCGCAGAAAGTAAACAGAAACTTTTATAATGGACGAAGAAATGAGAGGGAGAGGGAGAGAGAGACAGAGACAGAGAAAAAGAGAGAGAGAGCGAGAGAGAAAGAGAGAGACAGACAGAGAAAGAGAGAGAGAGCGAGAGAGAGAGAGAGAGAGAGAGAGAGAGCGACAGCGAGCGAGAGACAGAGAGAGAGAGAGAAAGAGAGAGCGAGACAGAGAGAGAGAGAAAGTGAGAGAGAGCGAGAGCGAGACAGAGAGAGAGAGAGAGAAAGTGAGAGAGAGAGACAGGGAGAGAGAGACAGAGAGAAAGTGAGTGAGAGAGAGAGAGCGAGACAGAGACAGAGAGAGAGAAAGAAGGACAGAGAAAGAGAGAGAGAGAGAGAGAGAAAGAGAGAGAGCGAGAGAGACAGAGAGAGGGAGAGAAAGAGAGAGAAAGAGAGAGAAAGAAAGAGAGAGAGAGACAGAGACAGAGAGAGAGAGAGAGAGAGAGAGAGAGAGAGCGAGAGAGAGAGAGAGAGAGAGAGAGAGACAGAGAGAGAGAGAGAGAGGGAGAGACAGAGAGAGAACGAGAGAGAGAAAGAGAGAGAGAGAGAGAGAGAGAGAGAGAGAGAGTGAGAGAGAGAGAGAGAGAGAAAGAGTGAAAGAGAGAGAGCGAGAAAGAGACAGAGAGAGAGAGAGAGAGAGAGAGAGAGAGAGAGAGAAAGAGAGTGAGAGGTCTGCGTCCGTTTGCTCGCACGAAAATACACTGTGCAGGATACAAGTTTTTACTTCTACAAGCCTTTACTGTCGTAACTCATGAAAACTGGACGCGGGATTGTGAAGAGAAACCGGAAGCGAACGCTATTGGCCCACATATACTACCGCTGGATTACGGCAAAAATAAATCACAAAACATTTAGGGTTGATTTCTCAGCTTCGGTCTCGACCTGGCTTTCGTGAGCTTAACTATGGGAGATCAGGTTTAGAGCTAGGTTAAGAAATTTGCTGTTAATTTCTATCTCTCCTACGATGAGGCTTTGTGTCATCCTTCACCTATTCTCATTCACCACTGGTGAATGCGGCAGTCTCCTGATCAATTTTAGCGAAAGAATAATTCTTCTTAAAGGTGTACACCACCAAACTGGGTCACCACCACAGGACTGACAATTATTACAATTAGAGTTACAATTACAATTACAGTACTTAAATTCTTGAACCAAACCCAGTTTCCCCCCCCCCCTCCCCCCCCCCTCCCCCCCCCAAAAAAAAAACTGACACCTAAGCTTCTCATATCCCTCCCTCCCTCCCTCTCCCTCCCTCCCTCCCTCCCACGAGCGCGTGTACTCACCGTGTCGACCCCGTACGCCCTCAGCGTTCCCTTCGTGAGCGGTCGCACGACTACGCACGGTTTCAGTGCCAGCTTGAACAAGTTCGCCTCCTTGCACAACGTCAACAGCTGCTCAGGGTCCATCACACTAGCAGGGCGTAAGAACCATGACATTACGTCCACGTTATACGTCACAGACGTCTTCCGCTACACAGCTGACGTCATTAGAGCTGTGAGCATAATCGTGTGGTGAAGATCGTTACTATTTTTGTTTCGTTTCTAACACATATAAATGAAATCTTACCGTACAGATCGGCCTATTTTAAATGTAGATGCAGTGCAATTGCAATTCTAGTGTACCGGTAGTACATGCTTTCAAAGACAATTGCAATTCTAGTGTAGTACACGCTTTCAAAGACAATTGCAATTCTAGTTAGTACATAGCCATCATAGCCAAGCAAAACAACTCGTTCTTTCGAGATAAACATTCCACAGAGTTCTTTATTGTGCTAATTTGGAATAAAGTATCACGTGCATATTATTTTCAGAGAAAAAAAATCGTTAAAAAAGAAGAAAGGAAAGAGTACTCTGGAGAAAGTGACGGCTGATCCGGAGACGCCGGGCTCACATCTGGAGACGACTCACGATACCGCCTGCAAACATACAGCATGGCAACGAGTCACTATAACGCCTACATACAGCATGGTAACGAGTCACTATAACGCCTACATACAGCATGGTAACGAGTCACTATGGCGCCTACATACAGCATGACAACGAGTCACTATAACGCCAACATACAGCATGGCAACGAGTCACTATAATGCAAACATACAGCATGGTAACGAGTTACTATAGCGTCTACATACACCATGATAACGAGTCACTATAACGCCTACATATACCATGGTAACGAGTCACTATACTGTTTAAATACAGCATGGTAACCAGTCACTGTAACGCCTACATACACCATGGTAACGAGTCACTATAACGCCTGCAAACGTGCCCACAGAACGCCCACTCTCCTCCCTAACCCCCCGCCCCCGACTTTCCTCCGCAACCCACCCCCACTCTCCTCCCCAGCCCCCTCCACTCTCCTCCCCAATCCTTCCCCACTCTTCTCCCCAGCCCCCGCCCCTCAAACCACAGCCCCATCCCAACTATAATACTGTGCTTCCCAGCCCATCCCCACTCTCCTCCCAAGCCCCCCTTCACTCTCCTCCCCGACTCCCCCCTCCCCCCTTACCTATGAGTATTCCTGGCTGGAGATTGCTCGTCCACCGCTATGGCCTTGGTTCGATCCATGGCCTCCAGCGCGGCGCGCCTTTGTGACGCGTGGCCGGCGCGCGGGGCGGGCCCCTTTTTCTCGGGAGACAGCTCCTTGGCGGCAATGGCTTTGATGCGGTCCATGGACGTAAGGGCGGCGCGCCTGTGGAAGGTGAGCGCGCTCTCCGCGGCTTTATCTTTGTTGAAGCTCAGCGAGGCCTCACACAGCAGACGATCCACCTCTTTCTGAAACAAACCACCAGTTCGTTCCTTAACACACGACTCAATTCTGACAGATTCTTGTTCTGTGAAACGGAAATGGATCTGTACGTCTCTAGGCTGGATAATCAGCCCACCCATCACCCACCCACCAAATAATCTTGCTTGTAAAACAAGTGCGGAATCCTTTTTAAAAAAAAATCAAAACGTCATGACCATTTCAATCGAAGATGCTGCGCCACAGCATGAATGTGCTCCGCCTCAGCCTGAATATGCTCCGCCCGAGCCTGAATGTGCTCCGCCCAGCCTGACTGTGCTCCGGCTCAGTCTAGATGTGCTCCGCTCGAGCCTGAATGTGCTCCGCCCCAGCCTGAATGAGCTCCACCCGAGTTTGAACGCGCCTAGCCCCAGCCCGAATGATTCCCCTACGCCACCTCCCTCTCCCCCATCCCGCCCGCCAAGCTTAACGAGTCCTGCCACAGCCCGAAGGAGCTCCGCCCCTGCATGAATGTGCCTTGTCAGCGTGTGACATGTGACATGTCCTCACCATGTGCCCTGTCAGCGTGTGGCATGTCACATGTCCTTACCATGTGCCCTGTCGGCGTGTGACATGTGACATGTCCTCACCATGTGCCCTGTCAGCGTGACATTTGACATGTTCCCACCATGTGCCCTGTCAGCGTGTGGCATGTCACATATCCTCACCATGTGCCCTGTCAGCGTGTGACATGTGACATGCCCTCACCATGTGCCCTGTCAGCGTGTGGCATGTGACATGCCCTCACCACGTGCCCTGTCAGCGTGTGACATGTGACATGCCCTCACCATGAGCCCTGTCAGCGTGTGACATGCGACATGTCCTCACGATGTGCCCTGTCAGCGTGTGACATGTCCTTACCATGTGCCCTGTCAGCGTGTGACATGTCACATGTCCTCACCATGTGCCCTGTCTGCGTGTGACATGTGACATGCCCTCACCATGTGCCCTGTCAGCGTGTCACATGTGACATGCCCTCACCATGTGCCCTGTCAGTGTGTGACATGTGACATGTTCTCACCATGAGGTTTGGCTTCGTCCTCGTGCCCGCGCACTTGGCCTCGTGTGCTCTCAGCGTTCTCTGCCACTTGAAGACGTGTGAGCACTTGCTGCACTTGAGCGGCTGACCCACCCCGTGGAAGGCCCACCTGTGCGCCAGCAGGTCCTCCCCTCCGGCAGTCTCAAAGCCACAGATGACGCACGTAAAGCCGTCCTCCCGCAGGAACTTCTTGTACTCGCCTCTTCTACCAGGCCACTGCACAATCTGAAACCAGATCACGCCCTGCACCATGCACAGATCTTATATCTTATCCGAACTGTCAACAAGACAGATTCGTAGGCACGTCATATTTTGTTAACTCTGTCCAAAAACATTCGACCCAGCTTCAGGTATTGTCTTTATCAATATATTTTTTTTCACTAACAAAATATCTCTCCGGGGCGATAAAGATTTTGCAGGCCTTAATATTGACGCCTCTGCCCGTTTCAGTCAGCCAGTGAGGAGCTTCTTGTAGCCACGAAGCGAACATGAACAGTCTTACCTCTGCATTCTCGGACGACATAGGCGGGGATTTGTGTACGCCTTGTCTGACTGTCTCCTTCTTCCCTTTCTCGGGCTTGGCGGTGGCGATATGCTGGCGCTTCCGGTGCCTGCCCAGGCCCATGGTGGAGCAGAAGATGAGGCGACACTCGTGGCACTTCCACACCCTGGTCACCCCGTGGCTCTGCCTGGCGTGCAGCACGCACGCCTTGTGCGACGAGCAGACACCGCCACACGCCTCCTCCCCGCACCGCCACTCGTCTTCCTCCTGGTTATTAACCAATCAAATGATCCTCCTGGTTATTAACCAATCAAATGATCCTCCTGGTTATTAACCAATCAAATACGGAGAAGGTTACAAACAGGACCGCACCAACTGGTGACGTTTACATCATCATTCTACAGCCTGCCACATTACAGAAAAGGCAACACGACACAGCTGTTTTCACGTCACATAGGTGTTTTAACGTCACACAGCTGTTTTCACATCACACAGCTGTTTTCAACTTGATGAATTAAGGCCGATTTCTTTTAATTTTTTTTTACATACCTGTACCATTTTTCTTCTCTTTTTTTCAGTCTTTTTACTTGAGTTCAAAGTGCTATCAAAATAATCAGAAGAGAGCTACATTTTTTACATCACACACAAAATCCACGTCATTTGATAGAAGCTGAGCCACAAGTACAGGATGACGGACACTGGGGGAGGGGGGGCGGGGTAGGGGGGTATATTCTCACCCTCGGTTCTTTCTTCTTCTTGAGGAGCTTGAAGTCGGGCTGACACTCATTCTTCTTGTGCCACATGAGGCGGAAGACGCTCGTGAACGGCTTGTCGCACTGGTTACACGCGGGCCGCGTCACGGCGCGGTGTGCGCGCTTCACGTGTCTCTTCAGCAGGCTTTTTAACTTGAAATTCTTCCCACATTCCTCGCACGTCAGCAGGCTCTTCAACTTGACATTCTTCCCGTATTCCTCACTCTGAAAAAGAATTAAAAAAAACTAGAGCGACAAGTGTACCTCAGCATTACACATGTGATAAATGTTGCTTTTCACTGTGACACGTTAGTATGCAATGTCAACGTCAACGATCTGCACAGATAAATCTACTAATATAAGGTCACTAAATATAGACACCGTCATTACAACAGCAACATACAAAATTTCAAACTCTCATTTTTTTATCCAAATACCAAATTGGTACATCCTTTGAATGCGACTTCTTGGGGACATTTTTGCAAAATCCTAACAAAACTGGCAGAAAGTCCGCATGAGTTTCTTTTTTTTTTTTTCGAAGCGTCCGATAGGTTAACGTATTGTCGTACCTCGACGGCCTCCGTTCGGCTCGTGTCGTGTTTCTCCGTCGCCATTCGGCTCGTGTCGTGTTTCTCCGTCGCCGTTCGGCTCGTGTCGTGTTTCTCCGTCGCCGTTCGGCTCGTGTCGTGCTTCTCCGTCGCCGTTCGGCTCGTGTCGTGTTTCTCCGTCGCCGTCGGCTTCTCCTTGGGCCTGCACTCATTGCGCTGGTGCCACCGTAGCCGGTAGGTACTGGTGAAGAGGTGCCCACAGCGCGAGCACGTCACCCGCGTGTCGCTCTGGTGCACGCTGCGCAGGTGTCGCCGCAGCAGTGTCGGCAGCTTCAGGTCCCTGTCACACGCTAGACAACGCGTCCCTTCCTGGATCAACAACAACAGTAGCGCTTAATGAGTCCAGAGCTCTGGCTTTCTTATGCTATGTTTTTCTGCACAGCGGCAGCCGTGACTGCCAAATGAAGAATCTCTGTGTGCAAGATTTTGTAGAAGATTCGTGGGACAAGGCAGAAGAACAACTACTGTAAAACAGGTATTATTATGTAAAACACTTCTCATTACTATGTAAAACATTCTCATTATTACGTAAAACATTCTCATTATGGTGTAAAACAGATCTGCATTATACGAAAAACAGGTCTCAGATATTTCACCCTATGTGGCCAAATATTTCTTTCAGATATTGTTTGTCTTTGAGGGGAATGGAACCTTGCAAACCCATTTCGTGATTTGGAGGGGCACGAAAGTTCAATTAAAATACATCACAAGGATTAACTAGCTTAAAGAATTATGATTATTATGTCTATATCTTGTATCAAGTCAAAACGTTGCTTACAGTGGGCACTTTGCCGTTCGGTGATGACTTGTGTGGTGACCTGCTTGGTGACTTGTCAGGTGACTTGTTTGGTGACTTGTCTGGTGACTTGTCTGGTGACTTGCTAGTGGCGTCGTACGACACGGCGCACTTGTCCTCATGCAGCTGCAGCGTCTGGGCGTTACTACACCGCATGCCACAGTGGCGGCACTGGTGCGACATTTTCGCGGGCTTTGAATGCTTTGTCGTCTGCTTGTCTGGCGAGAAGTGCTTCGCCAGTGTTTGGTGGCGTCTTAAATTGGTGACGTTGAGGAATCGCTTGTGGCACATTGGGCACACAGTTTCGTGGTTCTGAAATGTAAAAGCCTTTCAGTTTTAGTATCATTGCATCAGACGGAGAAAAAGAAATTATATTTTCTTTTTCCCACGAGGATCTGAAATCCCAACATTTAATTCCATTTTCGCGCTACAGATACGGAATAAAGGCCCTTAATCCTTGATGACGAATATGTTTGCAATAATTTATTATTTCCACCTGAAAATTGTGCCCTATTGTTTCAGAGCAGCAGAATCAGCGGTTGTAACAGTTGTCCATCGTGCTCCGAAGATGACCATGCGCACTTCCGGTTTGCTTGGGTGCGAAGTTGCCCGGTTTTATTCTGCTGGACAGATTTACGGTATGCTCGCGTGCCGTGGTCCAGCCTGTCTCTATTTATAGTCATGCGTCTCTGTTGGGCTTCAGCGTTTTTTTTTATCTCACCTCCCACGCCTAACATCTTTGCTGTGTGGTCTCATTCTATGGTCTCCCTATGTATGCGGCCTGGCTCTCATGCTACGATAGGAGCACAGATGACAGTGCTCTCCACCTAGGGGACAGCTTGAATTCTCCCTATGTATGCTCCCTGACTCTGACCCCGCGATGGGAGCACAGGGGACAGTGCTCTCCACTTAGGGGACAGCTTGAGGTCTCACTATGTATGCTCCCTGGTTTTCACGCGATGACAGGAGCACAGGGGATAGTGCTCTCCACCTAGGGGATAGTTTGAGGTCTTCGATGTTGAACAATGTATCCCATGCTCTCTACCTAATAATATGAGAACTGAACAAAGGCGAGTTACTCGCGGACCGAGTACCATTGAGGGCTCGCGGACGGAGGACCATCCAGGGTCCGTGGACCATCCAGGGCCCGTGGACCATCGACGGCCCGAGGACCATCCAGGGCCCGAGGACCATCGGCGGCCCGAGGACCATCCAGGGCCCGAGGACCATCAAGGGCCCGTGGACCATCGACGGCCCGAGGACCATCCAGGGCTGGTGGACCATCGACGGCCCGAGGACCATCCAGGGCCCGTGGACCATCGACGGCCCGAGGACCATCCAGGGCCCGTGGACCATCGACGGCCCACGGACCATCCAGGGCCCGTAGGCCATCGACGGCTCGAGGACCATCCAGGGCCCATGGGCCATCGGAGGCCCGCGGTCGGAGGACCACTGAGTGATTTAACGCCTTATAGAGACGTCTGGCTTTGTTTGCCTTGGCATAAGCTTGTTTCATATCACAACAATCAGTTCTTAACTCTTCCCTTGGACAACGCAGAATGATTATACCGTCACTGATTCAGCTTAAATCATACAATGTTCATAAGCAGAATAAACTGTGTAAGAACTGCTCATAGCAGGCTTCTTCTTTCTTACTTATAAACCTCTTGATGATGATGATGATGATGATGATGATGATGATGATGATGATGATGATGATGATGATGATGATGATGATGATGATGACAGTCGCATTTTCCTCTGAACATTGCTAAAAATACTTATCCGAACATATTTGAGAAATATAAGTTCGAAGTACAACACACAGTATTCACATTCGGCGACCATTCCGTTTGACAACTTAAATGGCATTTTCCCCACTGGTTTCTAGACCATTTCACACAAAATAAGGCAACTTCCGGAATGATGCACTCAAACGACATCAAGAGCAAAAATCAGGTGACGAGGAATAGGCCAAAAATAAAACAAAAGTTGGCACCGAACAACTAAACGTTAACTCTGCTTAATAAGGTCAGCATAAATAGGTCAGCTTAATTAGGTCAGCACAACTAGGTCAGCTTAATTAGGTCAGCTTAATTAGGTCAGCATACCGTAAACTTTTAAAACGTTAAATTGGTAAACTATAACAACTGTGATAATAAACCTGGCTTTGCAACTATAACTAACATCTCTAAAAGTTTAGTCTAGAGAGAAGAAGTTCGTGATGCATAATCTTTGGATAATTTTGAATAATCTTTTCGCCATCACAGAAGCTGTCATTGATTAAATAAAGTGTAAGATGAAGACGTTGCGAAAGAGCAAACTATAAATAGCTCTTGCTTTAAAAAAATCACCTCCCGGCCCACCCCCACCCCACTTCACCCCCACCCTCTGCTGTTAGGAGTATTTTCACGCGACGTACCTTCCTTAAAGGACAGCCTCCGGACAGGCGATGCACGCGCAGCTGGTTTTTATTCGCAAACACCTGTCTGCACTCACACTTGAAGAAGTTGGCAGTCACGTGACCATGGGCAGAAGCCATGTGAAAGGCGAGTGTGGATCGCTGAGAGAAGGCCGTTTTACACACGCTGCATGTCTGAAAGTGCAACAGCTTTACATCCAACTTCACAAAAAAAAACAAAAAACGAACAAACAAACAAATCAGTCACGTGGAAAAAAATCCTTGCTTAAAAGTACAACATTGGCGAGCCCAAAAAACTGAAAAAATCGCCAAAAATACATTTTTACAGAAAATGAAGAAAAACTTCGCAGTAAACATTTGCACTATATATGTGTTGTTCTTGTCATGTTTCAGCCTAATCCAACAAACTGTTTCGGAGATATCGCAACAATATGACCCAAAAAAGTTAAAAACCAAAAATTTAAAAATTCGCCAAAAATACATTTTCAGCGGAAATGAAGAAAAACTTGGCACTATACATTTGCGCTACATGTGTGTTCTTGCGACATCTGAGCCTTATCCAACGAACTGTTTCGGCGATATAGCCTGCCAAACTGAAAAAAATGCACGAAAACCCCCCTATGTTCAAAAATTTGCCAAAAATAGAATTTTTTAAGCAACGAAAAAAAATAAATAAATAACACACTCATCATCTAGACATGTACCCCAATACGTATGTATGTTTTGAGAAAAATCGACTCATTAATTTCATAAGAACTCACTGCGGGCAGACTGACGGACACACCAAATGCTATATATATGTCTCCCTTAGCGAGAGACATATAATTAAAATCCTTGTAGCAGTTTTTAAATTATCGTGTTAACGAGCTGTTGATGACAGACCGACAGACCGACCGACACACGGTCGATCGCATATATTCCCCACAGGTTCTACAGGAATAAAGAAAAACGCATGAAACGTGAAAATCTGAAGAGCAGAGCCCGAAGTCAGCACTCGCAACAAAGCAAGGCAATAAATTACCCATTTTCGCCTCTTCTCCCTCAACACCTCAACAAACCATTTTACCCTGGCTCTCAAAATCATATACATTTTCCCCATCTCGTTGCCTTTTTTTTTCCCTCGATTTTCATCGCAATCTCTGGTTTTAAAACAACAGTTTAATTATAGTTTATTTTTGAAATTGAACACCTCGCCGAACAAATAGTTCAGTTAGGATTTTCGCAAGGGAAACGTTTGCAGGGTGGAGATCCACTGGCTGCCACTTGGCTCTCTCTCTCTCTCTCTCTCTCTCTCTCTCTCTCTCTCTCTCTCTCTCTCTCACTCACTCTCTTTCTCTCTCTCTCTGCAATATGTTCTTTTTATATCATGCTGGAACAGACGAGTGAGTGTAACGGGTTAAGTCTTTTGAAAGAACAAGTCTATGCGTCTACTCTGCATTGGCAGTGCTCAAGCAGTCAGCCAGCAATGGTTATGTCATTGATACAAGTGATTTCATTCAATGCCACTAACCCCCACCCCCCCCCCCCACCCCCATCCCTACGCAAAATAAACCCAAGTCTGGCAGACGCTGACAGGAATACTGCCTATTTCTTACTCCTAAGAACTGAACAAGAATTTGTACGAGAACTGAACGAGACCTTATACGAGAACTGAAGGAGAACGTGTACGAGAACTGAACGAGAACTTGTACGAAAACTGAACGAGACCTTATACGAGAACTGAAGGAGAATGTGTACGAGAACTGAACGAGAACTTAAATGAGAACTAAACGTGAACTTGTACGAGAACTAAACGAGAACTAGAACGAGAACTGAACGAGAACGACGGCTACTCACGGCCTTGTTTTTGCTTTCGGCAGCACGGCCCTTCTTCGTGTTTTGCGTCTTGGCAGCTGCCGCTCCTCCCAAGTCAAGTTCTTCCTTTAAAATATGACGATGCCATGGCTTAATGCTACAAGTCTGATTACTCTCTGTCGAAATTTTTAATAACAAACTCCGTTAGAATTTAAAAAAAAAAAACCTTGCCTCTTGGTTCAAATTAACATGTAACATACTAATAAATGTACCGTCTCAGAAGACTGCACTCCTTCACACTCCTTCGTGCTTTATCATCGCTGATTCTTCTACATGCCGCACAACAAATACTTCTCATTTCTCAATGTTTCTACCAACGAATAAATAAATAAATACAAGTTTGTCCAAGGACAAAGTCCCAGCTTACGAAAAGCAATAAGACCAATTCCAGCGTACATGAGCAAGGGAATTTCCCTGAAAAATTGGGCTTCAAAAGATGAAACGGCAAAGAGCTAGCTGAATAATTAATTTAGCACCGGACCAGAACATAGACCGATAAATGCATACAAAGATTTCTTTCCCAGAAAAATGGGAAACAGATTTTTTTTGTATCTCTGGTAGACTGGATAGTCTGCCATAGATACGTTCAAACAAGGCTCGCATTTCGGACCAGTGCGCATATTTATGTAACTTGCCTCGATGCACGGTTCTTGTTCAGCCAAGTGCGCATGTTTATTTAACTTGCGTTGATGTGCGGTTCTTATTTCGGACCAGCGCCCATGTTTTTTACCTTGTGTTGATATGCGGTTCTTATTTCGGATTAGTGCGCATGTTTATTTACCTTGTGTTGATGTGCGGTTCTTATTTCGGACCAATGTGCATGTTTATTTAACTTGCATCGATGCGCGGTTCTTATTCCAGACCAATGCGCATGTTTATTTTACTTGCGTTAATGAGCGGTACTTATTTTGGACAAGTGCGCAAGTTTCCTTAGGTTGCCTTGATGCTCGGTGCGCATTTCGGACCAGCTTGCATGTTTATTTAACTTGCGTTGATGCACGGTGCTTATTTTGGACGTCTGCATATATTTATTTAACTTACGTTGGTGCGCGGTTTGCATTTTGGACCAGTGCGCATGTTTATTTAATTTGCGTTGATGCGCGGTTCGAATTTCGAATCAGTGCGCATGTTTATTTAACTTGCGTTGATGCGCAGTGCTTATTTTGGACCAGTGCGAATGTTTATTTAAACTTGACTACGTCTCGAGGAGTACGTCTATCCCCCGTGGGATATATGGTTTGTGTAAGGCTGTTGCGTGTTGACTACGCAACAAATTTACAAGTGGAAGGATATAGGCCGACGTAGTGTCTAACATTTAGACGAATCAATCCGTTAACCAGTAGGCGCGTGAGACTGTCGTAGTTACGCTAAGTACAGCGCCGATTTTGAAAAAATCCGCCATTTTGTCAAGTCCCATCCGGAAAATGCTTAATCATTTCACTGCGGAAGGTGCCAGGGAACCCGTGTGCAGAATTTGAAACGAATCTATCCATTAACGTGGCCTGTAGACGCGTGAGACTGCCGTATATATAAAGTCCAGTGCCAAGTTTCAAAAGTCCGCCATTTTGTCAATTTTTGGTCGATCCGGAAAATTCTTGGTCACTGCACTGCAGATGGTTCCAGAGAAGCCGTGTACAAAATTTGAAACGAATTCGTCTATTAATGTGGCCTGTAGACGCGTGAGACTGCCGTATATATAAAGTCCAGTGCCAATTTTCAAAAGTCCGCCATTTTGTCAATTTTTGGTTGATCCGGAAACTTCTTGGTCACTGCACTGCGGAAGGTTCCAGAGAAGCCGTGTACAAAATTTGAAACGAATCCGTCTATTAATGTGGCCTGTAGACGCGTGAGACTGCCGTATACACGCTAAGTCCAGTGCCGATTTTCAAAAGTCCGCCATTTTGTCGATTTTTGGCCGATTCGGAAAATTCTTGGTCACTGCACTGCGGAAGGGTCCAGAGAAGCCGTGTACAAAATTTGAACCGAATCCATGTATTGATGTGGCCTGTAGACGCGTGAGACTGAAGCGTGACAGACGGACAGACAGACGGACGGACAGACAGACGGACGGGCAGACCGAAAAGTTCAAAACTATATCCCTCCGTTTCAAGGGGGATAATTGCGTTGGCGCGTGGTTCGCATTTCGAACCACTACGCATTTTTAGTTAACTTGCGTTGATGCGCGGTTCGAATTTCGGACCACGGACCCCAGTGCGCATGTTTATTTAACTTGCGTTGATGCGCGGTTCGAATTTCGGACCAGTGCGCATGTTTCTTTAGGTTGCGATGATGCGCGGTTCGCATTTCGGACCACTGCGCATATCTATTCAACTTGCGTCGATGTTTAGTCCTTTTTTCGAGCTAGTGCGCATGTTTATTTAACTTGCGTTGAGGCGAGGCGCTTATTTTGGACCAGTTCACTTGTTTATTAATCTTCCGTCGATACGCGGTTCACATTATGGACCAATGCGCATGTTTATTTAACTTGAAACGATGCGCAGTGCTTAATTTGGAATACTGCGAATGTGCGCTGTATGAGGAGATTCACTTAATTTTTTTTTTCAAAAATTCCGAAAAAAATTCAAAAGTTTTCCAATTCACTCAAAAAGCACAAGCCGTATGCATGACCCCCTAGAGACGGCTCGTATGAAAAACAAATGAAATCTGATAAAAACTCTAGGAGGAAATGCATTTTGAATTTTTTTCTTCAAAAATTCCCCAAAAATTCTATGATCGACTCGAAAAGCACAGGCCGTATTCACGACACCCTAATCACGCCTCAGCCCCAAAATAAATGATGTCTGGTCAAAACTGCAGGAGAAAATGCATTTTCATCAAAAATTCCCCCCGAAATCAAAAATTGCCAAGTCGAGTCAAATAGCACAAGCCGTACGCCCGACCCACCTAAGGATGCCCCACACCAAAAATAAATGAAATCGGATAAAAACTGTAGGAGGAAATGCATTTTGAAGTTTTTCTTCAAAAATTCCCTAAAAATACAGAAATTGTCGGAGCGACTAAAAAAGCACAACCCGTATGCTCAACCCCTTAGGTATGCCTCAAACCAAAAAACAAATAATAATAAATAAAAGAAAAAAAAAGACATCGGTTCAAAACTGTAGGGGAAATGCATTTTGAAGTTTTTTTTCTAAAAATACAAAAATTGTCCGATCGATTAAAACGCACAAGCCGTATGCAAGACCCTTTAGGATCCCTCATACCAAAAAAAAAAAAAAAAACAAAATGACATCAGATCAAAAATGTATGAGGAAATACATTTTAAAAATTTTTCTTCAAAAATTCTCCAAAAATTCAAAAATCACCTTATCGACTTAAAAAAGCACAAGACGTATGCACGACCGCAAAGGGATGCCTCAAGCCAAAAATAAATGACATCGAATCAAAATTGTAGGAGTAGATGCCTTTTGAATTACTTTTGAAATTTTTGCTTAAAAAATTGCCCAAAAATACAAAAATTGTCCGATCGACTAAAAAAAGCACAAGCCGTATGTAGGACCCTTCAGAGGTACCTCATACCAAAAATAAATGACATCGGTTCAAAAATGTAGGAAGAGATACATTTTAAAATTTTTTCTTCAAAAATTCTCCAAAAATTCAAAAATCACCTTATTGACTTAAAAAAGCACAAGACGTATGCACGACCGCTAAGGGATGCCTCAAGCCAAAAATAAATGACATCGAATCAAAATTGTAGGAGTAGATGCATTTTGAATTACTTTTGAAATTTTTGCTTAAAAAATTGCCCAAAAATACAAAAATTGTCCGATCGACTAAAAAAAGCACAAGCCGTATGTAGGACCCTTCAGAGGTACCTCATACCAAAAATAAATGACATCGGTTCAAAAATGTAGGAAGAGATACATTTTAAAATTTTTTCTTCAAAAATTCCCCAAAAATTCAAAAATCACCCGATCGACTAAAAAAGCACAAGCCGTATGCATGACCGCTTAGAGATGTCTCACACCAAAAATAAATGACATCGAATGAAAATTGTAGGAGTAGATGCATTTTGAATTATTTTCGAAATTTTTGCTTAAAAAATTCGACAAAAATACAAAAATTGTCCGATCGACTAAAAAAGCACAAGCCGTATGCACGACCCTTTAGGGGTGCCTCATACCAAAAATAAATAACATCGGGTCAAAAATGTTGGAGGAGATACATTTTAAAATTTTTTCTTTAAAAATTCGCCAAAAATTCAAAAATCACCCGATCAACTAGAAAAGCACAAGCCGTATGCATGACCCCTTCGGGATGCCTCACACAAAAAATAAATGACATCAGATCAAAATTGTAGGAGGAGATGCATTTTGAAACAAAGTTTACTAAATAAACAACTAACTAACTAACTAATTAACTAACTAACTAACGGACGCCACCCGCAGACCGATAGGAATACCCCAGCTTACGTGTAACGTAAGCTGGGCTAATAATACATCGATCAAGGATAAACGAAGAAGCGTGCTACTTACCTGTGCTCTGGGACAGCTGTCCTTGTGCACCAGCTTCGCGGCTACAGAGGTGAAGGACTGGCCACACACACACGTCAGCAGCGTGGTGGCGGCAGTGGTGGCGGTGGTGGTAGCGGTGGCAGTGGGCCGGTGGAACATCATGTGACGTGCCTTGCCCGGCCGATTTTTACACACCTTGCCGCAAATCTCGCACGTCAGGTCCTCAACAGTCTGGCATAGAAAAACCAACGCCCATTTACTTCCGCATACTTCTCCAACACCACTTTTTCTTTTACTTATTTATTTCTTCTGACTCCATCACGTGCACCAACGTCCTCCCACTTCAGCCACAAAAAAAAATCATTTTCTATCTAATCGATGTTCATTTTCTTTATAATTTTTATTTTAACATAAAACAGGAAATAGCGCCTTTGATACTACACATTTCTCGCGCTTAGCGTGACCCGTACCCTAACCCTAACCCGTACCCTAACCCTAACCCGTACCCTAACCCGTACCGGCGTCTTGGTGTTCGTGCCCTTGTGCATGGTTTTCTTCTTGTGTCGCCAGATGGCTCTGTATGAGCTAAACTCGGCGCCGCACTCGATGCACTGATACGTCTGAAAAAACAAAACAAAACAAAAAAAAAACTAGTGGTGTGTCCGATGTGATTCTTCGTTGCCGGCCAAATAGCTACGCTACATTGCGATCCACAAAACTTGGTACCTAAAGCGTAACGTACACACAGACAGACGGACGGACGCACAACACAAACACTGTATACCCCGCTGACATTTGTCAGGTGGGGCATAAAAAAAGAAGAAAACGGCTGTATAGCAAGAGTGTACACTTTCATTAGCACTCGTCACTACGCCTGGTTAGTGACGTCACACTGACATGAGTGTACACTGCCATTAGCGCTCGTCACAACCGCTCGTTAGTGACGTCACACTGACATGAGTGTACACTGCCATTAGCGCTCGACACAACCGTTCGTTAGTCACGTCACACTGACATGAGTGTACACTGCCATTAGCGCTCGTCACAACCCCTCGTTAGTGACGTCACACTGCCATGAGTGTACACTGCCATTAGCGCTCGTCACAACCCCTCGTTAGTGACGTCACACTGCCATGAGTGTACACTGCCATTAGCGCCCGTCACAACCCCTCGTTAGTGACGTCACACTGACATGAGTGTACACTGCCATTAGCGCTCGTCACTACGCCTCGTTAGTGACGTCACACTGACATGAGTGTACACTGCCATTAGCACTCGTCACTACGTCTCGTTAGTGACGTCACACTGACATGAGTGTACACTGTCATTAGCGCTAGTCACAACCCCTCATTAGTGACGTCACACTGACATGAGTGTACACTGCCATTAGCGCTAGTCACTACGCCTCGTTAGTGACGTCACACTGACATGAGTGTACACTGCCATTAGCGCTCGACACAACCGCTCGTTAGTCACGTCACACTGACATGAGTGTACACTGCCATTAGCGCTAGTCACTACGCCCCTTCTGTTGTCCAAGTGAATGTGCTAAATCCAGGTTAAAAAATTAATAAATTACCGCTTTAAATTCAGTTAATTCTTTCAAAAAACATTTTTTCATCATTATAGTTTTAACCAGAGCTGAGTATATGAGATCATCGTTTATTTTGTTTGTTTGTTTTTGTTTTTTTTTTTTTTTTTTTGTTTTTTTTTTTTTACACAGTTCCATCTCCAAAGACAGCAAGATAACATCAAGAGCTACCTTTTTATTTGAGCCCTCTTTGCTGCCTTGTGGGGGAGTCGTACTGGGAGTAGTTGAAAACCTCAAGCCTGGCGAAGATATATATATATATATACTGTTTGGGCCTGCATTTAAATAACATATTATGCTGAAAAAACTGAACAAAACCTCGCTGAGGAATATTTCATTGGATGAAAATATTATTTTGCGGATAACTTCGACATAAACAGCCTTCGAGTTCTGTAATATCTTGTAATAACTTCTAGCTCGCAGCATAATAAGGAACAAGCTTTTGACTGTTTATTACACCGCAGTATCCCCAATGTGTGAACCTACACGCCGTTACCAACCCGGTGTAGGGCCCTCACACACGCCGTTACTTAACCGGTGTAGGGTCCAAACACACGCCGTTACTTACCCGATGTAGGACCCTCACACACGCCGTTATTTACCCGGTGTAGGACCCTCACACACGCCGTTACTTACCCGGTGTAGGACCCTCACACACGCCGTTACTTACCCGGTGTAGGACCCTCACACACGCCGTTACTTACCCGGTGTCGGGCCCTCGCACACGTCGATGTAGACGCCGGATTTGGAGGCGGGCGCCTCGGGGTGCACCACTGACTGGTGACCGTGCTCAAGGTCACTCTGGCCGCCGGCGATGTAAGGGTTCCCTCCCGCTGTAATGCTGGCTGCTGTACCGGCTGCCAAGTCATACAGAGGTCATGCAGAGGTCATACAAAAGTCATACAGAGGTCATGCAAAAGTCATACAGTGATCCTATAGAGGTCATACAGTGGTCCTACAGAGGCCACACATCTCATATATTATCAATTATAACATTAAAAAAAAATTACAAATCCTCTTTATTACTGGATGAAATAAATACACCACAGCCACACTATCGCCACAAGCTGGTGCGATCATTACTCCATACTTGTACCACTAATATATATCTTCCGAATATTGCTACTCATGCCCAGCCAAAAAGAGCTGTTACATGTACCTGTAGCAAAACTGGACAGCGACTGGTTGGGGTCGTATGGGTCCTTTGCACTTGGCGTAGTAGTTACCTAAAAACAGAAGACGTTGCGTTATGGAGAATTCGGATCTCTCCAGTGTATGCGACAACAAACACTACCATAGTCTCACCTTCGTAATTTATTAAACCTGCGAACGATTAAGTCACAATACGGACCGCGAAAGCTCCTGTTAATCTGCTTGTACAGCGCACTGAGTAAGTTTACCACTTGATTTTGCGCTATATAAAAGCTACGATGATGATGATGATGATGATGATGATGATGATGATGATGATGATGATGATGATGATGATGATGATGATGATGATGCTATAGTCTCGCCTTGTGTATGCCACAACAAACACTCCTATAGTCTCGCCTTCATAATTTGATAAAGGTGTGAACGTTTAAGTCACAATAAGGACTGTGAAAGCCCAGCTGTTCAGTCGATCCCTCGACATGATAAAGAATTTACTCAGTTGTTTTCTTCTTTTTTTTTTACAATTTTCCGATTCCTCATTTTGTATCCCTCATACGTATTTTTTTTTCAGTTTGTTTTAAATCATAGTGAATTTTTTTTTTTTTTTTACCTTAAAAATCTATTTGTTAAATACCCACCATTACCTAAGCAACCATAAAATGTTAAATAAGAATCACTCACGGGGACTCGGCTACTGGCAGCACCGGCGGTCACTAGCACAGGGGCTATCGCATCGCCGCTGTACACTTCTTCCATGACGGGTTCCTGAAACAGTACACTCTCAAATGACTATTAACGTGGCTGCTATTAAAGGGCTTCACTTTCCGGAGAGGGGGGGGGACTAAAGGTTGAGGTGTTGTCCGTCCGTCTGTCTACCCGTCTATCGCTGGCTGTTACTCCCACACTCGTAATCTGTTCGAGATCAAATTTATTATATAGAAGACCTATCATAGTGGGCAGGTGCTCGTCATGTTTATTCTGACCAGACCCCAATTACAAGGTAACAATCGCTGCCAACTTGGATGTTCACTCGAAATTTCTTGATAACACGATAAAAACAACAAGACTGTCCAGGGATATCGCGAAGAGCCGAGATCTAGTTAATCAAATATCAAAATATTAAAAAAATGGTTACTGAAAATTTCAAGTTCAAATGCAGGGATTAGACAAATTTTCGGAGGATCGCCCAAAAATTAATTTTTAAAGAAAAGCTGACCTTGAAAACATTCTTCGATGATTTAGAAGAGATTCAATCAAAACGCAGGAGGCAACGCATTTTGAAAAATGGCTTATAGAAAATTTAACAATGATGCTATTTGGCCAATTTTTGGATGCTCACTAAAAATTATTTTTTCTCACGACAGGAGCATACAGGGAACATTCATACAAAATTTGAAAGCAATCCGAAGGAAACTAGGTTAACTAAGTTTACAGACATACATACGTACACACAGACGAAGGATGTCCCCACTGGTGTGACTAGACCAGCAGGACGAAGTCGACTGATCCAGTAACTACTTGACTAGTCATCATTAAATTTTGGACACGACTTAATCAGTTCGAAAGCAAAGCTGGGGTTGGTTATGCGATCGATGAGAAAATTAAAAATTAAAAATCCGTAAATAACTTAACGCACCGTCACCAAATTTAAACCATGGGTTAAACAACTGAATATTGAAGCTCTCAGCTGGTATCGGGAAGAATAACATAAATCAAAATTGCTACCAGCCACTATCTGCGCAAAGCAATAAATTATAAAAACCATTAAAATTACTTAACAAGCATGTCCAAGGACATTACCCAGCCGAGTTACCAAACAAGGAAAGAGAGAAAAACTCTGTTAGGCCAAAAAATGAAGTATGTAAAATGCATTTAATTCGAATTCGGAACCTAGCTGAAAAAGGATGTTGGAGAGGTTGGCTTTTGAAGATACGGGTATTTACCGACATTTACACAATTTTACAAAATTTGTAAAATTCCACTATTTCGGCATTTTTTGTCATTTGCGAAAAAAGCAAAGTCTAGGTGCAGGAGCACCTAAGAAACTTTCGATTAAAATTTTATAACTATTTGAAAAAAAAAAAAAAACTGAGAGAAATGAATGGTTTGACATTATTGTGTTATTTACTATCATTTATTCCAGTTTTTGCCAAATTTCAAAGATCCGCCATTTCGGCAGTTTTTGGCGAACCGCGAAAAAAATAATAACCTGGTAGGCGAACCCCTAGGGAATATCCCTACGTAGCATCTCAGCGATTGGTGTAAAACTGTAGGAGAAGTAGCATTTAAAAAATGGGTCAAAACGGGCACAAAAAGTGCCGCCATTTTGTCAGTTTTTCGTCAATCGCCAAAAAGAAGTAATAGGCAGGTGGGGGACCACCCAGGGAACATTCCTGCGTAATATCAAAACGATTGGAGCAAAACTGTAGGAGGAGTAGCATTTTAAAGAAAAAGTTTAACATACGCACATACATTCAAGCCCCCCCCCCCCCCCCCCCCCATAGTGATACGAATAGCCCAGTCCGACAAAGTCGGCTGCGTTAAAAACAATCATAAAATAAGAATAAAATCGGTGCTTGAGTGTGGACTGACCTGAAACCCGTCCCTCAGTCCCTATTCGCACTCGCCTTTCTGGCCCGGGCTGCCAGTGCACCAGCCAGGGAAGGTAGTACTGACCGCTATTGCCGCATGCTGCGGTACGCACGCCGCGGTACGATACACGGCATTTTGTTCCGGAATACCGGTATTTCTTTGTTTTTTTTATATTTATTTTAAATCTCATTTTATATTACTCGAAACAGAAACAGCAGCTGTACATACACAACACGTACCGGTATACACCGCGGTACGCACGGCACCGGTATGCACCGCGGTACGCCCCGGTATACACCGCGGTACGCACGGCACCGGTATGCACCGCGGTACGCCCCGGTATGCACCGCGGTACGCACGGCACCGGTATGCACCGCGGTACGCACCGGTACGCACCGCGTTACGCACCGGTATGCACCGCGGTACGCCCCGGTATGCACCGCGGTACGCCCCGGTATGCACCGCGGTACGCACCGGTACGCACCGGTATGCACCGCGGTACGCCCCGGTATGCACCGCGGTACGCACCGGTATGCACCGCGGTACGCACCGGTATGCACCGCGGTACGCACCGGTACGCACCGGTATGCACCGCGGTACGCCCCGGTATGCACCGCGCTACGCACCGGTATGCACCGCGGTACGCCCCGGTATGCACCGCGGTACGCACCGGTACGCACCGGTATGCACCGCGGTACGCACCGGTATGCACCGCGGTTCAAAGTTTTTCGTGGCACCTCTGCCTAGCTCCAGGCTGCGGGGGGGGGGGGGGGGGGATTTCCGAATCAGTCCACACGCTCGTTTGGTTTTCTTATTATATCTGAAGAATTTTAGTGAGAATTCAGGAAATGTACCCCGTATCTACCATCCGGTGTAACAGACCCACAGTGCTGAATTCTTACTTTAGATTTTTTTAACTATTTAAGAATCAGTTTAGATAACAGATAACAGGGACCGCGTGAGATAAGGCAGCAGGGTGACGATAATATCTCGTGCGCAAAATTCAACGAGGGTTAAATCAAGAGGACAATTAGAAAACCCTATACCGGAACTTCACTAAATCAAACAACACAAACGTACTTCGTTCATTGAGACTTCCGGTTCTTCTTTTAGTCGGGCCTGCTCAGAGAGAAAGTGAAACGAAATGGCATCTCATTACTACTGCTTCTTCCAATATATTCAACATTCACCTCCTCCAACAGACAGAGGAGCGTCCACAGCATAGCACCAAGTGATCCTGGTTCGTGTTGGGGGCCCAGAGGTCAGTGAATGCGTGACAACTGGGGACATTCGGATGTAGTCCTTTTTGGAGAAGCTTAGTTACTCGAAGCTCAACAGTAATATGCATTTCTTCGACATGTGCGTTCGATCTGGCGCCAAAAATTGGACACACAAACTAATGGCAATTATAAGGAAAAACTTCAAGTAACTCACAGCCGTATGGAATCCTCTGAAACACTGGGAAAGTTTTTCGTTCCTCACCATGACAACAAGGTCTGTGTGAGTCACCATGACAACAAGGGTAGTGTGAGTCACCATGACAACAAGGGGAATGTGAGTCACCATGACAACAAAGGAAGTATGAGTCACCAGGTCAACAAGAGGAGTGTGAGTCACCACGGCAACAAGGGGAATGTGAGTCACCATGACAACAAGGGGAGTGTGAGTCACCATGGCAACAAGGGGTGTGTGAGTCACCATGACAACAAAGGGAATGTGAGTCACCATGACAACAAGGGGTGTGTGAGTCACCATGACAACAAGGGGAATGTGAGTCACCATGACAACAAGGGGAATGTGAGTCACCATGACAACAAGGGGGGTGTGAGTCACCATGACAACAAGGGGAATGTGAGTCACCATGACAACAAGGGGGATGTGAGTCACCATGACAACAAGGGGATTGTGAGTCACCATGACAACAAGGGGTGTGTGAGTCACCATGACAACAAGGGGAATGTGAGTCACCATGACAACAAGGGGAATGTGAGTCACCATGACAACAAGGGGGGTGTGAGTCACCATGACAACAAGGGGAATGTGAGTCACCATGACAACAAGGGGGATGTGAGTCACCATGACAACAAGGGGATTGTGAGTCACCATGACAACAAGGGCAGTGTGAGTCACCATGGCAAGGTGATTGTGAGTCACCATGACAACAAGGGGTGTGTGAGTCACCATGACAACAAGGGGAATGTGAGTCACCATGACAACAAGGGGGGTGTGAGTGACCATGACAACAAGGGGAATGTGAGTCACCATGACAACAAGGGGAATGTGAGTCACCATGACAACAAGGGGAATGTGAGTCACCATGACAACAAGGGGTGTGTGAGTCACCATGACAACAAAGGGAATGTGAGTCACCATGACAACAAGGGCAGTGTGAGTCACCATGGCAAGGTGATTGTGAGTCACCATGACAACAAGGGGTGTGTGAGTCACCATGACAACAAGGGGAATGTGAGTCACCATGACAACAAGGGGTGTGTGAGTCACCATGACAACAAAGGGAATGTGAGTCACCATGACAACAAGGGCAGTGTGAGTCACCATGGCAAGGTGATTGTGAGTCACCATGACAACAAGGGGTGTGTGAGTCACCATGACAACAAGGGGAATGTGAGTCACCATGACAACAAGGGGTGTGTGAGTCACCATGACAACAAAGGGAATGTGAGTCACCATGACAACAAGGGCAGTGTGAGTCACCATGGCAAGGTGATTGTGAGTCACCATGACAACAAGGGGTGTGTGAGTCACCATGACAACAAGGGGAATGTGAGTCACCATGACAACAAGGGGTGTGTGAGTCACCATGACAACAAAGGGAATGTGAGTCACCATGACAACAAGGGCAGTGTGAGTCACCATGGCAAGGTGATTGTGAGTCACCATGACAACAAGGGGTGTGTGAGTCACCATGACAACAAGGGGAATGTGAGTCACCATGACAACAAGGGGGGTGTGAGTGACCATGACAACAAGGGGAATGTGAGTCACCATGACAACAAGGGGAATGTGAGTCACCATGACAACAAGGGGAATGTGAGTCACCATGACAACAAGGGGGGTGTGAGTGACCATGACAACAAGGGGGATGTGAGTCACCATGACAACAAGGGGAATGTGAGTCACCATGACAACAAGGGGAATGTGAGTCACCATGACAACAAGGGGGATGTGAGTCACCATGACAACAAGGGGAATGTGAGTCACCATGACAACAAGGGGGATGTGAGTCACCATGACAACAGGGGGAATGTGAGTCACCATGACAACAAAGGGAATGTGAGTGACCATGACAACAAGGGGAATGTGAGTCACCATGACAACAAGGCAGTGTGCGTCACCATGACAACAAGGGCTGTGTGAGTCACCATGACAACAAGGGCTGAGTCACCATGACAACAAAGGAAGTATGAGTCACCAGGTCAACAAGAGGAGTGTGAGTCACCATGACAAGGGGTGTGTGAGTCACGAGGACACGGGATACTACCTGCTCCACCATAGAAGTACCTACTTTCCTCAAACAAACCCTCTACCTGTAGATTATGGACACCTCCCTATCAGGGACAAAAAGGCTTAGGCGGGTAGGTGTCCTTAATACTCAGGTTTAACTGTTTCTATTTTCTGTGCCTAACTTGTGACCTACACCACACACACACACTCCATACTTCATTAAAATGAAAATGCACAATTTTTCGGCATTCCACAGAGAGATAAAATGCCCACGTCCAATTCATCAGCATTTATATATTGCATACACTAAACCCAACACGATTAGTTATTAACGTAATTTTTTTCTCTTCAACAAGATTTTGACATTACTGAAGTATAAAACCTACTTAATTATTTCTTCTTCTTCTTCTTCTTCTTCTTCTTCTTCTTCTTCTTCTTCTTCAATCATTATTTTTAATACATTTTATTAGAAAATCACATTTAATTGATTGCCATTGACAGAAAAAAAATATCGTGGTCTAAGCACATACCGTGCTACTGTCCGCGGGTTCCTTCTTAACTGCGACTTCGGCTTCGGGTTCTGTCTTTACTTCCGGAATGCCATACGCGGCCAGCATCGCAGCCTCATCGCTTGCCATGCCCTGGCTCCCTGCCGGCAACGCTGATCGGTAGCTCGATCCGGAAGCGTACTCTGCACCTGTGCTGTAAGCGGCAAACATGGCTGCTTGGTCCGCACTCGGTGACTGACCTCGACCTTCCATTGTCGGCCGCTTTTTGCCGGATATACCCAGGTCCTCTTTCTTCAGTACCCTTCAGTACCCTTCACATCGCGACCTGAGTACAAAGAGAAAACGTTGTAAGATAAAAGTTTCATTAACCTAAGATCTCAAGAATTGCAATTCAATAACTGTTGCTGTTATAACCTGCGGTTTGCAATCAGTCACCGTTTATCACGGGACTGTGTTGCAGAGGACAAAATGTATCCTTAAAATATCTGGCTCGCGTCTCTAGCGACCTCGCGATCGCTTTCCAGCCAGGAACAGTTCAAACGCTGAAAAGCAGCCTCATAAAAATTGGCGCTAGTTGTCATTGAACTTTAAAAAAAAAAAAAAACAAGAAAACGCAAAAATGTTTTACTCCGAGTCTGGAAAGTGGTAGCTAGCAACAGATTTTACTGTTCGTCTTTTATCCAGATCTGGAAGGTGGTTACTACAAACAAGACATGGAAGGTGGTCGTTACAGAGGTTATTATTGTCCTTTTTCTTGTCCGGCGTTTGGAAGGTGGTCACCTCAATCAGGTTTCACTGTTCGTCTTTTGGGGGGCCTTAAATGTGGTCATAAAAGACCAGTTTTCTGTCGTCTTTTCATTCGGATCTAGAAAGCGGTAGCCATAAACAGGTATAACTGTACTCTTTTTATCCGGGTCAGGAAGGTGGTAGTCATAAACAGGTATAACTGTACTCTTTTTATCCGGGTCAGGAAGGTGGTAGTCATGAACAGGTATAACTGTACTCTTTTCATCCGGATCTAAAAAGCGGTAGTCATAAACAGGAAAAACTGTACTCTTTTTATCCGGGTCAGGAAGGTGGTAGTCACAAACAGGTATAACTGTACTCTTTTTATCCGGGTCAGGAAGGTGGTAGTCATAAACAGGTATAACTGTACTCTTTTCATCCGGATCTAGAAAGCGGTAGTCATAAACAGGTATAACTGTACTCTTTTCATCCGGATCTAGAAAGCGGTAGTCATAAACAGGTATAACTGTACTCTTTTTATCCGGGTCAGGAAGGTGGTAGTCACAAACAGGTATAACTGTACTCTTTTTATCCGGGTCAGGAAGGTGGTAGTCACAAACAGGTATAACTGTACTCTTTTTATCCGGGTCAGGAAGGTGGTAGTCATAAACAGGTATAACTGTACTCTTTTCATCCGGATCTAGAAAGCGGTAGTCATAAACAGGTATAACTGTACTCTTTTCATCCGGATCTAGAAAGCGGTAGTCATAAACAGGTATAACTGTACTCTTTTTATCCGGGTCAGGAAGGTGGTAGTCACAAACAGGTATAACTGTACTCTTTTTATCCGGGTCAGGAAGGTGGTAGTCACAAACAGGTATAACTGTACTCTTTTTATCCGGGTCAGGAAGGTGGTAGTCATAAACAGGTATAACTGTACTCTTTTCATCCGGATCTAGAAAGCGGTAGTCATAAACAGGTATAACTGTACTCTTTTTATCCAGGTCAGGAAGGTGGTCACTACACACAGGTTTAAAACAAGTTTAATGGACGCCTCATTGATGCAAGGCTGGGATTAAGTCTACAAAATGGTTTTAATGTACGTATTTTATCCGGGTTAGTAAAGTGGACACCACATCACTAACCTCCTACCCAAGTAGGAGCCTCGGCCCCTTCACCCTTGAATATGAGTGCCGCTCAGAATGCAAAACTAATCTCGTTGCTAAAAAAAAAAAATACGATTTCATATTGAAAAAAAAACCGGGTTCAACCTTCGTTCATATTATATAGACTAGTGACTCCCATTCCGCCCTACCCCGTCCATATTATATAGACTAGTGACTCCCATTCCGCCCTACCCCGTCCATATTATATAGACTAGTGACTCCCATTCCGCCCTACCCCGTCCAAATTATATAGACTAGTGACTCCCATTCCGCCCTATCCCCTTTCCAATCCACCCTCGATTTTATTTCCTGGTCAACTGCTATGTGAAGCAACAAAAAAAGACTATAAACACGGTCTAGAACAAGCCGTTGTAGAGAGAACTCAGCCTGCACACGTGACTCAACATGTACACATGACTCGGCATGTACACGTGACTCAGCACATACACGTGACTCAGCACACACACACATGACTCAACATGCACACGTGATTCAGCATGCACACATGACTCGGCATGCACACGTGATACAGCATGTACACGTGACTCAGCATGTACATATGACTCGGCATGTACACGTGACTCAGCACATACACGTGACTCAGCATGTACACATGACTCGGCATGTACACGTGACTCAGCATGTACATATGACTCGGCATGTACACGTGACTCAGCATGAACATATGACTCGGAATGTACACGTGACTCAGCACATACACGTGACTCAGCACATACATATGACTCAGCATGTACACAAGACATCTTGAAACTTCGTTTTTTTCAACGCGAAGGCATAATGTTTCCCAAGGTTTTCACACAATCAATTTCTTTATGCTGCTTTAGCATCTAGACTCAAACCATTGGTTTTTTGGGATTGAGCCAGCCTCTTCTTAAAATCGTCCGACCAATCACAGTCCGCACATACTTTGCTTCATCATGCCAAATGTGTTCTTTCAATGAATGTGTGTAATTTTCTTTCTTTTTTTTTTTTTTTGGTCCTACATGCGATGATGAGAGTGACTATACAAAAGATCTTCAAACTCGATTCTCTCAATATGAAAACTACAGCACAGCATGGTACAACGAACTATATCTCACAAAGTCGAATTCTATAAAAAAATTGTAACTTTCCTAACATCATATACGTATTTTTCTTGCATACTTTTTCAAACCATTATATCTCACAAAGTCGAATTTTATAACTGTAAGTTTCCTAACTTCATAAACATATTTTTGGCAAATTTGTTCAAACCACATTAAACAAACATGACATTGACGTATCCAACCGTGTAGATATTCCAACTATTTATCCTGCATACCAGCCCCTATTATTCAGACTTTACATTAAGTTCATGCCCAAAGTGCCCTTTTTGTAAAACAGGCACAGTTTTTAGTGAGCTGTATATCTTTGTTCATAAAAGTGCAGAAAAGTTAGCTTCCGCACCGACCTGTCAAATGTTTGTTTACATTCTGGCCTTTAAATGTCACGTGACCAAAGTCAAGGTACCGAAAATTTAAACTAAGGGGTTATAGTTTATTTGTAAAACATATACTAAAATAGTTGCTAGATGCAGAATTACGTATATATTTCTTTTGTACACCCACAATATTTGACTTTTTATTTTTACGTTCTTTATGAAATATCAATTTAAAAGTTTTTTGATGGATGATTGCAAAAATTATTGTTACTTTTTCAATACAAAGCGAGCGTATTTGACTTGCTTATCGTTATATAGCGAGGCTTTGAAGCGGTGCCTGGAAACTTTTTAGCGCACCGCTTCTTGGAGCTATAACTCGAGCTACTTGTCGTAGCTCCAAGAAGCGTTGCGTTAAAAAGTTTCCAGGCACCGCTTCAAAGCCTCGCTATATAAAGATAAGCAAGTCAACTGCGCTCGCTTTGAGGCACCCCTGTGGCTACTTTGTGCGAGATTCAACAACCCATAAGTTGTTATTGGCATTTGCTAAAGGGCCTCAAAGTACAAGGGTAATCATATACAACTTCTGTGTTACGCTTTCTCTAAAAGAAAATAATACGGAAATAACCCCAAATCTCCCGCAATAAACGACATTTGTCTGTATACAGGGAGCATACTTTATTACGTGAAATAGTAACAATAATTTTTTGCAATTATCCACCAAAAACTTTTAAATTGATATTTCAAAAAGAACGTAAACATAAAAAGTCAAATATGGTGGGTGTACCAAATAAATTTATACGTTATTCTGCATCTATCAACTATTTAATATATATTGTTCAAATAAACTATAACCCCTTTATTTAAATTTTCGGTCCCTTGACTTTGGTCACGTGACATTTAAAGGCCAGAATGTAAACAAACGTTTGACAGGTGGATGCGGAAGCGAACTTTTCTGCACTTTTCTGAACAAATAAAAGATATACAGCTCACTAAACACTTTGCCTGTTTTACAAAAAGGGCATATTGGGCATGAACTCTCTGTAGATGTTTGAATAATTGGGGCTGATATGCAGGATTCGTGCCTCAGAACCTATGACATTGACCCATATTAGTGAAACAATGGAAGGCTTCGTAGCTCTGACACAGATATATACGATGTTATACAAGTCAGAGCTACTCGGAGCTATACTTGGCGATACGTCTCGAGAAAATAAACTTTCATACATTTCCTTGTTTCTTTATGCTTTTCCCATTGCAAGCCTCCGAATTTCCTCTACGGAGCTTGCACACTTGAAACCGTGAACTGGCTTCCTGAGCTGTCGGACGTCTTGACGTGGCTCGTAAATACACATACGTACTCGTACGAGTATAAAAAAAAATCTGGAAGTTTGGAACGGACTACGCAAAAATGGTACAAGAAATGAGCGCGAGTGCATCATGAGTGTTCGGACAAACTCATTCACTATATGCTAGCATACTAAACCATACCCATTTCCTTAATAAGCCAAATTACACTTTCGGTAATGGGCGATAATACGTAGTCTTATAAATTCCATTCACAACAACGGCGATTGCATTCAATTCTGTATGGTGTCTCAGCGGTTTCGATGAATGAGCGCCAGGCAACATTAGTCTTGTGGACGCGGTGATGTGACGACAGTCTTAATCCTGATGCATTTTCCCACAAGTCTGGCACTGTTAACGGCCTGTCGTTAGAGTCGGATCGGAGCGACTTTTCCTTAGCCTACGCTTCTGTGCCAGTTCATCTTTTCGTCTCTATCGAAAGCTTTTCACTGCCACATGGCACATGTAAACCTCTGCACTAGGCCTTGCGTTCCAGCCCTTTTTCTCTATATGGTACAACTTCAGATCGGACCTTGGAGTGTCTTTGCATCGAAAACACCTACATCCGACAATATCCCTCTTTCAGCTGGCCATAGAACATACGTTTCTAAATGCTCGAGTTGTCCATAGGCCTAACGTGTTCTCGCCAGCTCAACTGACTACGAATGAGTTTTGCTTCTATACTTTCGCTCCAAATTCCTCGCAAGACATTGGTCTTTGGTAATTTATCTTGAGTCTTGATGTCGCATATGTTGGGGAAACATCTCATCTGGTAGGAGTCTAGTTGACGTATGTGCTTTCTATACAGCGTCAATGTTTTGTTCCAGTAGAGTAGTGTATATATAATGACATTGTAAACGATTATTCTGTCTCGATTTTGCTGTCCCCGTTTCTCCAAAGCCTGTGCAATAATCTACAAACGCTGATCTGGCCTCCCCCATACATTGAGTATTTCTACACCAATGCTTCCAAGATTGCAAAAATTCTTCACAGAGTTCAGGTTGATGTTTCCGGTAGATACAACAGGGTCAATGTGTTTGTCATCAGTGGCAGCTTGATTTCATATTTTTCAGGTTGATTGTAATTTCAAATTTTGCTGCTGCATCAGCAAACGTGTCTGTAATGATCTGAATGTCTTAAAGGCTGAGAGCAGGCAAGACACAGTCATCGGAAAAGAGCAGCTTACGGATCAAAGTTTCGACTACTTAGGTTCATTCATACAAATCTACGTAGGTTGAAGACAATGTCATCACAACAAAACGTGCATATACACACCTTTGTCAAAGTCGTGGAATACCTATCTATGTGTCAACTAGAATAGAATTATAAAAATAGCGTGGGAGCTAAACATAACCTTGTTTCGTACGATTGCTGATTTCGAATGGAAACTGAGAAAATCAACGCTTTCTCCTATTTTTCTCATCATGTCATCATGGAACGCACGTATTATAATAATAATCATCTTATTTGGGCAGCCTGCTCTGTGTAGGAGCTTTTATAGCCCTATCCTACTCACTGTGTCAAAGGTTTTTGTGAGGTCTACAAATACTCTGAACAGCCCCATGTTCTGCTCTCGACGTGTTTCTTGCAGTAACCCCATAACAAAGATCAGATCAGATGTGCCCTGTCCTATGCGAAAACGGCATTGAGATTCTGGATATGTCAACAATGTCTTTGAGTAGTAGATTCAGGAAGATGAGTGCCAGCATTTTATCAGCTATTGATAACAGTGAAATGCCTCGGTGGTTATTATAGTTGGGTCTATTTCCATTCCTATTGCGTAGACGCATTATGGGGCATCCTGCATGTCTTGGGGAAACTTCCTTTCTTGCAGAAACAACAGAATAATTTTGTTAGTTTGGTTACCATATGGGCCCTTCTTTCTTGTACCTTTAGAATGAATGTCATCAGGTCTGCGTGCCTTCCCTGACGACAACTGCTTAATCGCTTTTGATACTGCATCACATGTCGGAGCTGACTCCAGGTTTGACAGAACGGGCAGCTGTGGCGTGCTTTCAGTAATTTTTCGGATATGTCAAAGGAACGGTGAAAGTGTTCAACCCACCTCTCCGTGATGTCTTATTTGTAGGTGAGTACCTATGTACCGCCATCGTTTAGGATTGACGAAGCGCCACTCGCTCAAGGTTTAAAACAGCTTTCAGGCCATTGTGTAGCGTCTTAGAATCATATTACTGCAGCTCTTGAGCTTTTTCATCCCACCACAACGCTTCTGTACTTGCTTTTGTAGACGCTTTTGGGTTTTTAAAAGGCTGTTTCTGTGGAACCGAGACCTGCCATGTTCAGCTTCTTAGGCTGACTTTGGCGTTGTCTTCGTTGCTGTTCAGCTAAAGTGAGCTTCAGTTTGTTTCTGACAAAGTCGATGATCAGCTAACCATTGGAACCAGACAGGGCACGAATTATCGTGACAGCACTCCTGCCTTTCTGCCTTATTGTCACATTAATGGCCAATGTTGAGAACTTGAGTGCATCCATGTTGTCTTGTACTTCTCCGCATGCTGGAGTAGTGAGTTGGTGATGACTGACTTATGTTCTGCACATATGGAAAGGAGTAGCTGAACATTGGAATTAGCTTACCAATGCCTTGACTACCAAGCACCTTTGTTCATACGAGGTTGTCGAAGCAGTAGGGTGAAAACAAGGGTTCTACTGCACTTTGTGACGTCATACTGTCTGGAAATGACGTCATAGCGTCTGGACCGGAAGTGCTGTCTAGACCGGAAGTGACGTCATCATGTCTGGACCGGAAGTCATGATAAGCGTTAGGATAGGCGCGACCATCTGTGACGTCATCATGACGTCATACTGAGATGATGCTGTCTGGAGCGAAAGTGGTTTGGCCGAGTCAATCAACATGAAGCCAAAGAACTCGACCTGTCAATCAGTGTAACCATGGCAACAGACCCTAAAAAGGTCGACAACCCCCCCCCCCCCCCAGGACATACTATGTACCGACCCCCCCCCCCTAGACCATACTATGTACCGACCCCCCCCCCCCCCAGGACATACTATGTACCGACCCCCCCCCCCCCAGGACATACTATGTACCGACCCCCACCCCCCCCAGGACATACTATGTACCGCCCCCCCCCAGGACATACTATGTACCGACCCCCCCCCCCCCAGGACATACTATGTACCGACCCCCCCCCCCCCCTAGGCGAGCAACATTCTGTCAAGTCAGCTTCAGTTCCATCAGAGGGGTATATAAGGGATGAGCATACAGCAGTGACAGTCATTTCGGTGAGTGGAGCAAGGAAGTACAAGTTGTAGAACTACAATTGGATCACATCAGATCAAGGGATGGCATCCAGTGACAACTATTTCGGTAAGTGTTTATTGAAACTTTATAAATAAAAAGTGAACTTTGTAAACAAACTTTAGTTATTTGCATAATTGAAACTTTGTAAACAAACTGTGTAAACAAACTTTATAAACAAACTTTATAAATAAACTTTGTAAACAAACTTTATAAACAAACTTTATAAATAAAATTTGTAAACAAACTTTGTAAATAAACTTTATAAACAAAATTTGTAAACAAACTTTGTAAACAAACTTTGTAAACAAACTTTGTAAACAAACTTTATAAACAAACTTTATAAACAAACTTTATAAACAAACTTTGTAAACAAACTTTGTAAACAAACTTTGGTTATTTGCTTAATTGAAACTTTGTAAAACAATACCTTTCGTTATACTTGGTCGATTTATATGAATATTTCACTGTTTGATTCAGTTTTATGTAAAGTTTTGTTATAAAGTAGTCATAGGCTATTTGCGCAGCTGGCTGTATGCATTTTTACCGCCATTACAGTGCTTCTTCGCGGATGAATACCATTTGACAGACCATTTAACTTCACCGTCAGTTAACTTCACCGCTAGATGTCTCTGCTGTATATCAGCTGTACAACTGTAAGTGAGATATTCATATACACAAGTAAAATTCTGATGAGTCAGCATTTTTGAACAATTTTTGAACAAAGTTACACACCATATTTTGATTACATGGAAGTAGTATAAAAGCATGAGTGAAACATGTCAACTAGTCAACTAGTGATACATTCTGCTGAGTTAACACACCATTGAAGTGGTATAAAAGGAAGAGTGAAACGTATAATTTTACTTCATTTCAGTTCTAGCAACAGCAACAGCAACAACGATGGCAACAGTCTACTGTCATGAATGCGATGTGACATTTCCATCTCTGGAAGTGTTCGTGACACATACATGCAAACCAGCTAGGTTGAAACGTGCTCGTGAAGAGCTTGTTGAGCAGATTGAAGCCAAGAGACGAAAGACGGTACAAGATGGTGTTATCAGACCTGATCCGTTCCTCTGCTGTGAATGCATTAAAATATTTCCATCTATGGATGCGTTTGACACACATGTATGCAAAGAACCAAAGACAGTGCAAGTAGGGAGAGGGAGAAGAGTGAGTCTTGGTGAAAACGCGCAGGAAAGACGGTTTGAGCCTGAAGATGGATCAGATTTGCTACTCGAAATGCGACAACAAGAGAATAGAATCAAGAGACATTTGCTAGAAACGCTAAACCGTGGCATGAAATGGTACATTGTGGTACATGCACGCTTCAAGAAAATGACACCAAATGTTGAAGGCGTGATGGTAGAACAAGTGGATAATGCCTTCATCAGTAGTCCGACATATGCAGCATACAATCCAACAGATATTGAGAAGGACTTGCCAGAAGCCTATAAAGAATTGTTTACTAGGTTTGATGAACATGAGCGACAAGGCTCTGGCTGGGTGTTGGATAACATATTATTCATTGAAGTGCATACAGCGACGTCAGCGCCACTGGAAGCGAGCAGTTTTATCCCACTGCCGAAGAAAGTACAGAGTACAAAAGGTGTGTTAAACATTCAGAATAAAGACAACAAATGTTTCTTATGGTCTGTATTGGCTCACCTTCACCCTTCAACAAATGTAAACCCAGAGCGTGTACATCAATACAAAGCATTTGAGAACGAATTGAAGGTGGAAGGCATGACATTTCCCACACCGATTACAGACATTCCAAAGTTTGAAAAGGAGAATGATGTGTCCATTAACGTGTTTGGATATGAACATGATGTCGTTGTTCCCATACAACTCAGTCGAAACACCAGTGCGAGAGAAATCAACTTGCTTTTGATTAGCAATGACAAGACAAGACATTACTGCCTCATCAAGAATTTCAGCAGACTGATGGCTTATCGATCAAAGTGCAAGAATGCAGCTTTTTATTGTTTCAACTGTCTTCATGGGTTTATGCGACAAGATCTGTTAGACAAGCATCGTGAAGTGTGTGGCAAGCATGGCGCACAACGTTTATCATTTCCCAAGGAACCCTTCATCAAGTTCAAGAATGTAGCCAAACAACAGCGAGCGCCGTTTGTCATTTATGCAGACTTTGAATGTTTCACGAAAAAGCATGAAGGAGACAAGTATCAACATCATCGTCCAAACAGCTTTGCCTACGTGGTTGTGAGCCAGTATGATACACGCGCTCCAGTCCTGTATCGAGGCGATAATGCTGTGAAAGTCTTTTTAGACCATATGGTATATGAACGTGATCGTATTGTGCATGGTTTACAACAGAAAAAGAAAATGGTCATGACTTGTGAAGATGAAGAGCATTATAAGAACGCCACAGATTGCTACATTTGTCATGAGCCTCTAGGAGCAGATCGTGTGAGAGATCATGATCATATCAATGGCAAATACCGTGGAGCTGCACATAATGAATGCAATTTACAATTCCGATTTCGAAAAGATCAGCAGGATGTTGAAGATTCTTTCATCATTCCTGTCTTTTTCCACAATTTACGAGGCTATGACAGCCATTTGATCATGGAAGAAATTGGAAAGTTCAAAAACGAAAGGATTACAGTCATTCCCAACACCGTTGAGAAATATATTGCATTCACCATGAGCAATCTGAAATTTACAGACAGCTTTCAGTTCATGAGTACTTCTCTACAGAAGCTGGTATCCAACCTGGCAGCAGAAGGGAAAGACAATTTTTATCACATGACGTCACACATTCACGATAGTGACCAACAAGATTTACTGTTGAGAAAGGGAGTGTACCCTTATGATTACGTGGATGAGCCATCCAAGTTTGCTGAAACACAACTGCCGTCCAAGGACAAGTTTTACAGTCTAATCAGTGAAGAAGACATTAGCGATGAGGATTATGCGCATGCGCAGAAGGTGTGGGAGACATTCCACTGTACTACATTTGGCGAATACCATGACTTGTACCTGAAATCAGATGTGTTGCTGCTGGCTGACGTGTTTGAAAACTTTCGTCACGTATGTCTCAACACGTATGAATTGGATCCTGCTCACTACTATACAGCGCCAGGACTGTCGTGGGATGCCATGTTGAAAGCGACAAAGGTGAAATTGGAATTGATCAACGACATTGACATGTACCAAATGGTTGAACAAGGTTTACGTGGAGGAATATCTGTCATCACACACAAGTATGCGAAAGCAAATAACCCCTACGTACCAGATTACGATCCCACGAAACCAACCAACTACTTGACTTACCTGGATGCAAACAACTTGTATGGCTGGGCTATGTCGCAAAGCATGCCGGAAAGTGGATTTATGTGGGTGAGCGAGCCAGAATCCATTGACTTTATGGATGTGGATGAAGATGACGAGATTGGATACATTTTAGAAGTGGATTTGGAATACCCATATTCAATCCATGATCATCATAATCACTATCCAGTGGCTCCAGAACGGAAATGTGTGAAAGTGGGAGAATTGTCAGAACATAGTCAGAAGCTACGGAAAGATCTAAACATGAAAGGCAAACCTAGTGAAAAGCTCATTCCCAACCTGTGTGACAAGAAGAAATATGTGCTTCATTATAGAAATTTACAGCAATATGTCTCACTGGGATTGAAAGTCACGAAGGTGCACCGTGCCATCATGTTTGCACAGAGCAAATGGTTGGCAAAATACATCTCCTTGAACACGGAAAAGAGAAAGTTGGCCAAGAACCCGTTTGAGAAAGACTTTTTCAAACTGATGAACAACTCTGTGTTTGGCAAAACCATGGAAAATGTAAGAAAGCGCATGAATGTGGAACTTGTTCACCAGGAAAAGCGGTTCAAGAAACTTGTAGCCAAACCTTCCTTCCACAAATTTAGAATTTTCAACGAAGATTTAACCGCGGTACATTTGCGCAAAGTGGATCTGCTTCTGGATAAACCCATTCAAGTTGGGTTCACCATTCTCGACCTCAGCAAGGTGCTCATGTTCCACTTTCATTACAACTACATCATGACCAAGTATCCCAACGCCAAACTCTTGTTCAGCGACACCGACAGTCTATGTTATGACATAGAAACGGAAGATATCTACAAAGACATGCAGGAAGATGCCGACTTGTTCGACACAAGTGACTATCCGCCAGATCATTTCCTACATTCCAACGTGAACAAGAAAGTGCTTGGGAAAATGAAAGATGAGACGGCGGGCATTCCCATTGAAGAGTTTGTTGGACTTCGACCGAAAATGTATAGTATGATGTATGGTGGGAAAGAAAAACGTACGGCTAAAGGCATCACTCGCGCGTGTCAAAGACGGATGAAACATCAGCAGTATAGAGACAGTTTGTTCAACCAAACGCAAACGATGACTACAGGACACATCATACGAAGTCATGACCACCAGATTTTCTCGGAGAAGTTGAGGAAAGTGGCTCTCTCTCCTTTTGATGATAAGCGATATGTGATGAGTGATGGCTATTCCACTTTGGCGCATGGGCATTACAGTATATAAGGGGGGAGACACTTCAACTTTAGAGTCAGTTGAGGTGTGAACACTGAAGCGTCAACATGAAAAGATCTGCAACAACGGATATGGATACTCTAGCAGATACGGTGAAAGACATGAAAGTGAAACATCCTGATACTACCATTAAGAAATTAAAAGTGGAGACGGCGACGGCGACGGCACCAACACCACAGTCGTGGGATGGAATGCTTTCTCTAGGCAATGGAAAGTATATCAAGATTATGAAACAAAGTAATGAAGGTGTGGTGAACATTCGCAAATACCTCAGAGATGAGGGGACTGGAAAAAACCGTCCAACAAAAAAGGGAATTTTGCTGACAATACCTGAATGGAAAATGATGAAGAAGCAGGTGAAAGAAGTGGATAAAAGGCTTCGCAGACAAGACGACAAGTCATAACAAGGTAACAATCATGAATGCACTCAGGCTGAACGGTGGTGTTTACCTTACTGTCAATGAGAGGAATGAAGTGATACTAGATTCTAAGACAAGTTATCATCGGTTTAAACCTGAAGTGTGGAAAGACTTTAAAAACATACCACTTGAACCTGGGTTTAAACGTAGACTTGAAAATAAAGTGGAAGTGACGGTAGCTGAATATGATTCTAACATACGTGTGACATTCTGTAGAAATCTTTTACAGGATTATCCAAAGGATTATAAGGGAGTTGTGCCAGATACACCATATACAGATTTGATCCTCTTTGATATCAAGAACTGGCGCGCAGTCTTACGATTCCTAGAAGTGATACAACATCCGCTGTTCGACATCATCCGAGTATAAGAAAGATGGAAGACGACTATGTGTTGGATTATGAACCCATAACATATGGATTCTCATACATGAGAAACTTATGTGATGATATTGTGCTACGACATTTTGGACAGTATCTCGTCCTATCGCTTGATGACCAATCCGTGTTGAAGGATCATCTAGACAAGTTGAGAATACCTGGCTTTCTCCTAGTAGTCTCAAATGAATTAGAAGTGCGTGTGACTGAGAACGGTCTAGACGTGTTTGTACAATTTCGCCAATATGACGAGCTTACAGAAGACTGCGACATCATCACCCTCAGCACCGTGGAATGGAACGCGCTGTTGCAAGCATTGGATTGGAAAGAACCTGACGCTTGAATTCAAAGAGCATGGAATACAACTTATGCGGGGTACCAAATCCATTGAGCTGCCACAACCTATGCGCGTGATAGACATAAATGAAGAAGGATATGAACTGAAACTGTCTGAACATGTAACTGTGAAAGTGATAAAGTTTGGTGATGTGCGTTATGTGAGCTTTCATAGCATTTACAAACACGGATGTAATGTCTATGATACCTATATCAATTTAGATTCTAATGAATGGCATGCATTGATGAATGTATTGAAAAATGAATGTGATTGTAAATAGACTTTGTAAATAGTGTAAATAGACTTTGTAGTTAAGAATTTGTAAATAGTGTAAATAGACTTTGTAGTTAAGAGTTTGTAAATAGTGTAAATAGACTTTGTAAATAAAAGTTTGTAAATAGTGTAAATAGCGTTTGTAGTTAAGAGTTTGTAAATAGTGTAAATAGCGTTTGTAGTTAAGAGTTTGTAAATAGTGTTTGTAAACTTTGTAAATAGAACACAATAAACAAGACAGTTGTTTGAAAACTTGGTTTGTTTTATTTAACAACAACAACTTAACTAATATAACAACAACAACAACAACAACAACAACTTAACTAATATAACAACAACTTAACTACAACTTAACTAATATAACAACAACAACATTAATAAAACAATGGTTTATAATGTCTATATACAAAGTCCTTTACAATAAAATCGCCATCCTTTCTTTTTAATATATTCACAATATCAAACATACTCTGACCTCGAGCTCTATGCAATATATAATATACACAATAAAAACCACATGACGATGATATTGGCGTTTGTAATGATATAGAATTATACATATAGTCATTTCTTAAAAACATATCTAAACGATCATCGAGAGGGAACAGTCCATAAGAGTCAAAATATTCCACAGGGTCTTTATCATAATACACTGCCACCCAATGTTCTCCTGGTTCATCTTGATCGTCTGTGTTGATCACATAGGCGCCGCGTTGTAAAGACGGTAACTGATCCATGGCAAACACGCCTTGAAACAAGTCTTTGGTCATGACATCATGACTCAATATGGCATCAATCTGCTTCGTGTTCATGACTGGTAGTCGAATTGGATGCTGCGATTGGCACTGATCTCAATAATGTTGTCAAATTCAGCATAGACAATGACATTGATTGTAGGTTGCAAAGCCCTAGCAAAGTTCATTTCTAGCCGCAAATTCCCATGCTTGATCAGGGGGAAATGATCATCACCATCATAATCCGGTGTTAAGTCAAACGAAAATAAAGCATAACCTCTAGGCCAATCTTCCCGTTTTATAATGGAACTTTTCTCACCATTCAACCGATCAAACGATTTGTAAAGCGTTTCAAAAGCGTTCAGGTATTTGTTCTGTGTAATGTCAAGCTTGAGAGGTTTGGATAGAACTGGTTCACCATCCGTGTACAGTTGCATATAGTCCAGATTAAAATGATCAAAATTGTATGGATTCCTCAATACTGATCCACCAAAAGCTTCATTATGAACCAGACCAATGACAATACGATTTGGTAATTGACCCAAAAAGATGTTATCTTTCACAAAAGACTGAAATCCTGCTGGAATAGCCAAGACTTTACATTCTTTTCTAGTGATGATGATCTTGGCAGGACTTTTCATCAATGCATCTGTATGTCCTAACTGAATACCTGGACTCACCCTCACTTTGCGAATGGTTAAAAATGCCTCTTTCACTTCTACCTTATAGGTATTATCTGCAGCCATCAATACATAGTCATCTTTTTGTCTATGGAAACGCAATTTCAAACTGATGCCATTCGGAAGATAACGATCCTGCTCAAACAAATCTATCCTTAAACCACCAGTAAGCATAACATCACGGCTAAGACGAGTATGTAAATAACGATGATGTAAGCCATTATTGCCTTGCTCAGCCAAGTCACCACCGTCGGCATTGACATGAAACCCGGATACATATTGTTCATGATTAGGTCTTTTCACCTCATGACTATTCATTGACCCAGCAGTATCCTTGTACATGAGACGCATAGAGCGCTCAGAATGCAGACTTTCTTCCGAATCATGGATGAGATGAGAGATAATGCTGGTATAACCATGAGTATTGTTGCTATGCGAAACCAAACGATCATTCAGAAACAATTCAATATTAGACCATAACCCATTAAACACATCATTGATGCAAGAGACATTATCATCTGCGCCACACGCTGTTCCATCAGCCTTTACAATGCGACATACAATATGAAGTTTGCTGTTCTTTAAATCTAGATATTCTTCTGTACTCGCAGGAATGTAGAATTCTATTGGAGCGCCTTCTCTAATGCTTGTAAGTGGTTGATAGTCAACATTATAACTTTTCTCTACAGCAGTTTGCGTTGGTGGTACGTGAAACCATTCCAATGGAGAAAGACTACATTCACACGAATGATTATGAATGAGAGACATGATTTCAAAAGATATCTTTGCGATATTTTGATGTTATCCGTCTGGCTGTTTTTCGTCTTCTGGCACGTTTCGTCGGTTGCACTCTCTTTTTATGTACATCACCACCACCAAACACACGCTGTGCTACTCGGCCCGTCACATCTTTCGCGACATTCTTTGCAGCCTTCTTAAGATGTGGCGCAACGATCTTAGCCCCAGCCTTAAGTAGTGGAATAGCTTTGCGAGCCAATGATCCCAGTATTGAACCAATACCATCGCCATATTGGATTCGCGCTCCTTTGAATCCTGGTAATTCCCCGCCCACTTGACGAAGAAAATGGTTGCGATATGCAGACGGATCGTGTGTATAAGCTTTCATATTGCTTTTGGTCGAAAATGAAGTTTACAGATCACCTTTCCAGTTTGAAATGGAACATTATGGCCTGTGTCGTCCTTAATATTCATTTCTATCATGTCAAATTTGGATGTGTTTACAGGAACATAATGCGGTTCGCCATACGTTTTCATGATAATATCTCCATCATGGCCTTGTATGCCAACAGAACGTAGTAACGGAACATAATAATCACCAACAACTTGTGGTTCACAAATGCTACAATACACATACAGTGTATAAAACCCCTGTTTCACATCCGCTTTATGGTCAGCTGTACATGTTTCAGTATACCATTGATCTGGGATAAATCCTAAAATCTCAGCTAATCCAGCGGAAAAGGACACTTCATAACCATAATCGAGAAATAGAAACACACGTCGTCTAATCTTATCATACTTTATTCGAATAGCTTCTGTAAGTTTCAGAGCATTAGTCGCTTCTTCATTGACTGCCTCACATAGTTCTTGTATGGTTCTATAGTACCCATAAGGAATATTGAGAGTGCTAAGAATAGGATCATCGAATAGTTCTTGTCGATACTGAATAGAGTAGTCCATGCCCTGTCTCATCGTTGTCCATGTATGTGGATATTGAATTTCAGCTAAAGCCACTTCATATTTTCCATTCAGATAAATGGTTCGAGGCATACGAATTTGATAATTCGAAGCCTTGTTGTTGGGATAATAGGTCATACTCGCATTGCTAGGCAAAGTGATGTAAAAGCTTGTCGACTCCATGATGGGAACTAAATGGTATAGGTGCGTTGACGTTGTCTATATACTTCACGATAGCGCGCGCCATTCAACCAAGTATGCCAAATCTCATCCTCATTCACATGGTCTTTTATTTCTCCTTCACAACACGCGCTTGTACATCTTATTTTTACAGGAATAGTTGGTTTCTCTTCTTGGCAACAACAACATAGCTCTTTCAGCCATGTTAAAAATTTTCCCATCCTTCAGGAAACTGTCTTTGTTGACGTTGTTTCATTTCTGTTGTAATGTCGTCACGAGTGGTCTTTTTACTAAACATTGTTTTTGGAATATTCGCATCAACAATTTCCTGGATAAATGGATGCCAGCCATGTGGTTTGACTCGTTCTTTTCTTCTTGTCGCCACCAATGCTTCTTTCATCAAATCAACCATGTTGGAATTTGCTATAATATCGCCCGTTTTCAACACAAGTTCATTCTTCTCTGACCATGTCGTACCATATTTCTTCAGTTCGGCTAAAAGTTGTGTTATTTTTCCATGATAGATAGGTTGAAAATGACTTAACACTAGCTTTTCTGGCTTTTCAGGTGGTGATGATGATGATGAGGGCTTTTGCTGCCTAGACTGACTTGTTCGTAAATGACGACCAAGAAGTTGAGACATTTCAATAACCTTTTCACGCGTTCGCTTCCCACGTAAAAGTTTATTCACTTTCGTTTTGATTTCACCATCTTTACCCTTCTTTTCTAATAACAGTTTGTATTCATATTCAGGAATGAGGACCATTTTCATCGTATGTTTCATTTTAGCAGCAGTTTGGCTAACAAAGGTAATGCCAATCTAGCAATCACTCCAATGAATCCTCCTTTCTGATTAATCAACTTCTTTTTTCGTCGAAGGGATATCTTCTTATCTGCTAGAGTACGTAGCGTATGACGTTCACGTTTAAATTCCTTAAACCGTTTTGAGCTTAAGGGTAAATGTCCTTGCAATATATTCAAACAAATTTCAAACAAGCTTGTTAATTCCTCCTTTGTAGCTTGCTGTAGCAAGGATTTACGTCGTTTAGGCCCACTGCGTGCAAGCAAATGAAGAAACGGCTGGTTCGCTCGAATACGTTTAGACATCTTGACTGCGAATGGTCAAATGAGTTGGTTCTTGTTCATACACTGCTTTATCAATATAGACATAATGTGTATCTTTTGGTAAAATGCCTGTACGAATACGTAGTTGATCATTTGTCTTTGGTTTTAAATCAATGAATAAATAACCATGAGGTTTGCTAGTAGCATCTTGATAGGCTTCTATGAGAAATTGAGATCTTCCAGGATACATTTGCCGCGCCAATGTACTAATTTGTTGACTGTCTCTCGGATTTTTAAACAGAATGATATAATGTGTATTCAAACTAATATTTCGCATCTCTTTCCCATGATGGAATAAATTATGCACAATAAAAATAATGCTTAGATTTTGATGACTGCTTCCAACACTAAAGAGACGTGTCATACGCTCATCACTATGACATTTGGTCATTAAGTCATCAATGATAAGTAAGTTTGGTTTCTTCGGGTTAAAACGCTCTTCAATGTCATCTGAAATGCCTTGGTAAAATTCCACGCCTTTCATTCCCTTGTACAAAGGCTGATCTGCTGCATAGAGCCATAAAATGTTTTTTGGAGAGGGTTGAATTAACTTTTGTTCTAGAATTTCCTTCACCAGAGACGTTTTGCCACTGCCTGTAGGTCCAGAGACCAAACATGTAAATGGATGCTTCATTGTTGAATGTCTGTTTCTTTCACCAACTGTTAAACTTGTTTGGCCAACCTAACCACTTGACAAATAATTCTTTCACACCTCCTCCTCGTCTTTTACGTGTTTTCAAGACTTTTTCAATTCTATACACAGATTCAATATCTTTGGTCACTTTCTGCAGTTCTTCTTCATAGAAATGGCCATCAATATCTTCGTCTAAAAAGTCTTTCACACGATACAAATGTATTCCTTGCTTCTTACAACGATGTGTGACAATGAAGACTTCTTGCGTCCATTTGATGTGATAATCGCGTTGAAACACATATTTAATGTGAGAAATACGAACATGATCGCCAATGTTAAATTTGTACTTCTTCTTCTTCTTCGGTTTCAATTTCAGTTTGTCGACATACATATACTTCCACACTTTTGATTCGTTGTCTTTACGAATCTCGGCTGGAGCATATTTATTAGGAAGAGAACCATGAGGTCTATGGTTGTAATTGTACACCAAGTCTGGAAGAATGTCTAAGTAACGGTAAGTTTGATTATGTAGAAAATACCGATACATCATTCCCTTCAGAGTACGAATGACTCTTTCAGCAAAGTTGGCTTTGGTTTCATTCTTTGTGGTATAAGCATGAATGCCTTCTTTCTTCAAAAATGCTTTAACCCATCTGTTTTTAAATTCTGTTCCTTTATCAGACCTTAGAGTTCGCGGTCTTCGTCGTGTGTCATGAAAAATCTTTTGGAAAGCTTGTATAACGCTGGTATGTGATTTATTAGGTATTGGCTGTACCCAGACATATTTGGAAAACACATCAATGACAATGAGTAAAAAGCGTATGTCATCATTATAGGGAGCTATGTTTCCCATGTCTGCCAAATCAATATCCCACATATCATCAATGCCACGTGTAATCACACGTTGTCTTTTGAACCTGTATTTGACAGGTTGGAGTAAACTGAAAGCATCTTGATCCTGTAGCCATTTCTTCACTTGTGAATGTGTGACTGGTTGATTATGTTTTCGTAAGATGTGATACAGTTTGTAAGGACCAGCAAATGCTCCAGGCTGTCCAGGTTTGAAGTAAATATTGGTCAAGTAGTCTTTCCACGTCGACATGGTCACACCGAATGAAAACCACCTTCTCAACAGAACAGCTTTTATTTTATAACTCAACCAACATCACTTAACTAATATAGTAACTTAACTAACATGTATTTATAACTAACATGTATTTATAACTAACATGTATTTACAAATCAAGTATAGATACAATGGTATGAATCACTGGAGACCATTGGTCTTCAATGAACATTAACCAATGACTGAGTTCATCCAATGTAATAGCATCTACACCATATTTCTCACAACGTTGATTTGCATTATCTAACACTTTATCTAAATGAATATAATATTTAGCTTCATTCCAATATGTATAAACACATGCAGTATGACAAGTATGTTCTGAACACTCTTCAAGTTGGCAAGCAGGACAGACTAAATAAGCAAACTTTTTTACAGCGGATAACATTTCTTCACAATAAGCTTTTTGCACAATATATTGTCTCAGTGTCATGTCCGCCATTATGCAGTCTTGTGAGTCTTGAATCAATGCAGCACAAGTCTGTCAGGTTATGCTGCTCCGGCAATGCAAGTCTGTCAAGTTCAGCAAGTTTTTTTTTTCCAGTTGCTGTTCACTTAACACACTTCTCCATGTTCACACGTCTGCACATCAAGTCTCACACAACAGTTCTAACAACTTTCCCATAATATTCTGACCAGGATATCCAGATGACACTTGTTTCACACCAGCTCCCCACCAATGATCATACGTTGCTTCAACTAAAGTTTTGTCTTTACATTCTTTCAACTTGTTGCGAAACAATACACACTGATTCCATTTGACTTGTAAAACATCTTGCATTTTACTTCTCTTTACTGTATGCCATAACGGACATGGCTTTATCCCTTTAGCAATACGTTTTGCTTCATATCCATTTCTGGATGACACAATGGCTGAAGCAATATCTTGACGGTGATGAAACACTGCTTTCTCATATTGATACAAAGCTTCACTTGAGTTGAACACATGTCCATACTTTTCAAGTCGTGTTGGAAACATGTTTGAAAGAACGTCCTTATGACCGCTGAATAGCACAAGATTCTCCATGTTGACTTTGCTTCTTTATTCTGACATGTCGGTTTCTTCCTGTAATAAAATATATTTCAATATAGTTGCTGCCTCTTCTATCATGTTCCTTCTTTGCTTACGTTGAAACCACTCACATAAAACTAAATTTGCTAGTAAGAAAAACATTGTTATTAATTCACTATGTTGTTACAAAGATGATTAAAAGGTTTTTATAACTTACCTGATAAAGCTGCTCGGTTTCCTCTTCTTCTTTACAACAATCTCTCAAATGATCCACTACGGTGAAATATACTTCCACATCAGTACGAGCAGAATAAAGTGCAGAATCAAAGTCAAAGTCAGGATCTTCTTCTATTCCAATTTTATAACATTCTCCAAGAAATCTTGAATGCAGTTCAATCACATCAAGACTATGATGTACAACATCCCAAAAAGCATCCAAATGATAAAGTTGATAGTCTGGAGTGCCATAGCAAGCAAGTTTAGCAATCATCAAGTCAGTATAAGCATTTTTAAAACATGCATCCATCTTGATTCAGTGTGTCTTGTGAGCTTTTTACTTTGCTTCACTGACTTTAAGTACTCCACACTTGCCGCAGAAGTTGTTTGGTTCACACAACTTGCAATTATACTTGTGGCAGTGGCAATGATAATCCTCCACATATCCACAAGCACCACAATAGTCGCAGGTAAGTCCAAGTTGATTTTGCACATTCATGTTCTCCAACTGAACTTCAGCCAGCCTTTTCTTGGATAGCTTTGACACCTTCATCCGACCATCCTTTTGCAGCTTGATGATCGTTTTCTTGTCATGACATTCCTCACATGGTGATAGGGCTGAGTTGATGTTGTCCATCTCCTGAAGCAGTGTCTCCCGTTCACCATCATTCATGTTGATGTGATGTGTGTATTCTTTCCCTTCAAACCGTGACGTGCGCACAAAACTCACATAGCGCATATCCAAGTATGAAATGACTTCAAGCCACTTCGTTTGCGTTAAGTATAGTTTGAAGCCAATGTCGCGTAAATTTTTCAAGCTCTGGCACACAATCTTCCACAAAGATGGTGAATAAGCACACCATCTCTCTCCACGTGTGATGCGTAGAAATGGCCCATATTCTCCATACTCCACAGTAATGGTTAAGTTTGCACTAATTTTAAAGCTGCTTGTCTTGTTCTCCATGGCTGCAACAATGTATTGATGATCCACTCCCCTCCAACTGTCTGCTGAGAAATGACTTCACTCTGCTGAGTTCACTCCCTTTTATACCCAACTATCTGCTGAGTCAAGCTTTTCAAACTTCTTGCAAACGTTTGAATTCACTTCAACTCGTCCATGGTTGAATCGAACAAGGTCTGATACATTATTTGGAACATCGTCATCATAATGTAGAATAATTCTAGTAGCTACAACTAACATGAGGTCAGTTGCCCAAATTGTATTCGCGTTGATAAATGCTAAATCAATGTTGTAAGTTGATAGTAAATGCAGTTCTTCACATTCATGTAGAAACGAGCGGATGAAACGATCTCTTGGAATGGTCTTTCCAACAGCTTCCCAATGCAGATGTAAATTCTTCACTTGCAGCATCCAATCCGATTCAAAAGCAGGAAGCTTTGAAAACACATAGTCAATATAGTTCACTTTGAAGACGTCATCCATAGTCATACATCTGTCAAGAAGTAATGCCGACATTGTGAAGTATTTTCTCGTCACTCTTCCTTTTATATAACTTTGATGGTATATGGTGTGTAACTTGTTCAAACTTATTCAATACTCATGCTTTTATGCTACTTCCATGTAATCAGAGAAATGACTCCACTCTGCTGAGTTCACTCCCTTTTATACCCAACTGGTTGCTGAGTCAAGCTTTTCAAACTTCTTGCAAACGTTTGAATTCACTTCAACTCGTCCATGGTTGAATCGAACAAGGTCTGATACATTCGTCGTCAATGGAACATCATCATCATAAAGTAAAATGATTCTTGCAGCTACAACTAACATGAGCTCCTCTGCCCAAATTGTATTCGCGTTGATAAATGCTGAATCAATGTCGTAAGTTGATATGATAAATGTTAAATCAATGTTATAAGTTGATAGTATATGTAGATCTTCACAGTCACGCAGAAACGAGTCGATGAAATCACTTGGAATAGTCTTTCCGACAGCTTCCCAATGCAGATGTAAATTCTTCACTTGCTGCATCCAATCCCATTCAAAAGTAGGAAGCTTTGAAAACACATAGTTAGTATAATTCACTTTGAAGACGTCGTCCATAGTCATACATCTGTCAAGAAGTAATGCTGACATTGTGAAGTCTTTTCTCGTCACACAATGTATTACTAGTTGACTAGTTGACATGTTTCACTCATGCTTTTATACTACTTCTAAGGTAACCAAGGTGTAACTAAGGCGTAACTAAGGTGTAACTAAGGTAACTAAGGCGTAACTAAGGTGTAACCACTGTAACCAAGGCGTAACTAAGGTAACCAAGGTGTAACTAAGGCGTAACTAAGGTGTAACTAAGGTAACTAAGGCGTAACCAAGGTGTAACTAAGGTAACTAAGGCGTAACCAAGGCGTAACTAAGGTAACTAAGGCGTAACCAAGATGCAACTAAGGTAACTAAGGCGTAACTAAGGTGCAACTAAGGCGTAACCAAGGTGTAACCACGGTAACTAAGGTGTAACTAAGGTAACCAAGGTGTAACTAAGGCGTAACTAAGGTGTAACTAAGGTAACTAAGGCGTAACCAAGGTGTAACTAAGGTAACTAAGGCGTAACCAAGGCGTAACTAAGGTAACTAAGGCGTAACCAAGATGCAACTAAGGTAACTAAGGCGTAACTAAGGTGCAACTAAGGCGTAACCAAGGTGTAACCACGGTAACTAAGGTGTAACTAAGGTAACCAAGGTGTAACTAAGGCGTAACTAAGGTGTAACTAAGGTAACTAAGGTGTAACCACTGTAACCAAGGCGTAACTAAGGCTTAACTAAGGTAACTAAGGCGTAACCAAGGCGTAACTAAGGTAACTAAATCGTAACTAAGGTGTAACTAAGGTAACTAAGGCGTAACTAAGGTGTAACCACTGTAACCAAGGCATAACTAAGGCTTAACTAAGGTAACTAAGGCGTAACCAAGGCGTAACTAAGGTAACTAAGGCGTAACCAAGGCGTAACTAAGGTGTAACCACTGTAACCAAGGCTTAACTAAGGTAACTAAGGCGTAACCAAGGCGTAACTAAGGTAACTAAATCGTAACTAAGGTGTAACTAAGGTAACTAAGGCGTAACTAAGGTGTAACCACTGTAACCAAGGCATAACTAAGGCTTAACTAAGGTAACTAAGGCGTAACCAAGGCGTAACTAAGGTAACTAAGGCGTAACTAAGGTGTAACTAAGGTAACTAAGGCGTAACCAAGGTGTAACTAAGGTAACTAAGGCTGGATGCCATCCCTTGATCTGATGTGATCCAATTGTAGTTCTACAACTTGTACAGTTGTCACTGGATGCCATCCCTTGATCTGATGTGATCCAATTGTAGTTCTACAACTTGTACTTCCTTGCTCCACTCACCGAAATGACTGTCACTGCTGTATGCTCATCCCTTATATACCCCTCTGATGGAACTGAAGCTGACTTGACAGAATGTTGCTCGCCTAGGGGGGGGGGGTCGGTACATAGTATGTCCGGGGGGGGGGGGGTCGGTACATAGTATGTCCTGGGGGGGGGGGGTCGGTACATAGTATGTCCTGGGGGGGGGGTCGGTACATAGTATGTCCTGGGGGGGGGGGTCGGTACATAGTATGGTCTAGGGGGGGGGGGGTTGTCGACCTTTTTAGGGTCTGTTGCCATGGTTACACTGATTGACAGGTCGAGTTCTTTGGCTTCATGTTGATTGACTCGGCCAAACCACTTTCGCTCCAGACAGCATCATCTCAGTATGACGTCATGATGACGTCACAGATGGTCGCGCCTATCCTAACGCTTATCATGACTTCCGGTCCAGACATGATGACGTCACTTCCGGTCTAGACAGCACTTCCGGTCCAGACGCTATGACGTCATTTCCAGACAGTATGACGTCACAAAGTGCAGTAGAACCCTTGCTTTCACCCTACTCGAAGCCTGCCCTGGCTCAAGGATTATCAACATATCCGTGTGGAACAGTTAAGTTTTTACAGTAACGCCATGTTGCTAGACTGAAAGAAAATACGTCAAGGCAGAGGTCAGCTCTGAGTGGTTTTTGAGCTGAAAATGGTGGCTGTTATATATATATAACATCGAATCAGAACTACCAGAAACATCCTGCGATTGAGAGAGATAAATGCTGCACTAAAGGCGTACACAGATGATATTGTTAATCAAGATAGTAACATCAACATTCTGGTTGAAAATTGAAGAAATCAGCCACATCTGCCACTACATGTCAGAAGGAAAGAAGGAATGGGTTCTCCATCGTTTGGACACTGCTGGTTGAAGAAGACATAGTTGGACTTGATAGATCCCCATTACTAATAGACCACGATTACCTATGGCTAATCATAAACAGTTAACATTTCTCCTTAACGGAAGCCATAATAAAGTCATAATCTTTTACTTAAATATTTAGCTGGTATATAATGTTGCATAAATTCAGATTATAGAAAAGAAAGGTACAATTTCATCGGCATTGATTTAAAAAAAAATTCAGTCACACCGTCTTTGACCAAGAATGTAATATTTACACGATAAGTTATTTCCTAATATTCGCACCATTGTTTTTTAAATAGTAGCTATTTCTGCTGCATTTTCTTAAATGAAATATCTAGAATCATGCGCTTTTTATTAGATCCTTCTTGATGCAGAAGGCTAACAATATGTTATCTTACAAATCTTCAGAGTTGCAACATAATGTATTCATACTTAATATATTTGATCCGTATAAATATTCGGACAATGGTCTAAACACACTTGTTACTTACTGGTTCAAGTTTCTGGATGGAACTATCTCAATACTCTGAATAAATAACTCAGAAAACGATATAAGTAAACGGATGTATACAAAAAGAGGACCGGAACACTAAACAAATAAAAATGAAGATAGAAAACATTTATTTTTGCTTACAAAAAGTACATTTGCCATTGCTTCTAATGATTCATTTATATCTGTAAAACTAAATGATGTACATGTCTCAACGATTAAATTCGAGCTAAAAATTAAGCCGTTTTGTGCAAAATTTAAATGACAAAAACTTTTGAAAAATATTTGAAAGTATCTAGTTTAGAAAGTGTCTGCTCCTTTCTGCTTTTGTTGTGAAAAATGTTGCACCAACGTAACTCTTATATCAATCATTTAAAATAAATCTCTCATTATCAGTAGACTGCAATCAATTGCATGTAATGCCTGGGAGTTTATTCATGTGCCTGGGAACAGTTTAATTACCATCGCTCTTAATGAATAATGCATTAGCGACTGGATGCTCTCATAGGATTAATTTTAAATGTGTAGTGGTAAAGCTAACTCTTATATAAGAATAGGAAGGGGTTGTAAAACTGGTTTTGTAGCACTTAGAAGTATGTAGTATCGGTCAAATAAACAAATTGCGGATAAGAAAATTGGCGATTTCACAACTTCATCTTAAATATTTCTGCAAACTAAATATAACTCATGTATAAACCTAACATTTAATTTAAAATATTACCAGAATAACCATGGAAAACAATAGCTCCAATAAATTTTTAACCAAGAAATTTTGCAAATTTATCAAATTAATTATTTAATTTGCAGCATATTTGTAATGAAAATGCCCCATATACTTTTATAAGGGACATAATAATGGATGTAAAATATAATTATTGCTTGTACTTTTAACAATCAGCAAAACATCTCATTCAACAATACGTTTGTACTAGCATGTGCGTCATAGTAATAAAAATTCTATTTTGTCGTTTTCTGAATGGCGTCAATAAAATTGCCTTCAGTTTCGATGTCACATCATACACATGCCATATCTCAATTCATTGCAGCTAATGAATAAATGAATATAAGTAATAACATTGTTGGCAATATTTCATAACAAATCATAATTACTGCGTAAAACAAGCGAATTGTTCCGTCTATAAAAATAAATAATCTCTTCTTTATTTTCTAAAATGATTTTTTGTTTAAACTGGCTTAATTTGATGGCAAAGAATATAAGTAAGACAAAAATTTACGGAAACATATATTACCCTAGCAATTGACTGCCACGATGCAACGTTTTTAAAATACTAGCAGATTTTATCAGTTCCACTAATTATAAATGTCTATAAATAGGATATGACTTAGCATTAAATTTATTTTGTTATTTGATATTTGACATCGTAGAATCATGCACACTATGCAAATACTTGGTTTTAACTTTTTAAAAATTTGCTAGCAGGTGTGTATCGTTGACATCCAATAGGGCTAAACTCTCTGGAGCTCAGTATATCAAACGGGTAAAAAAAGAATGTAAATAAGAACTGTATAAAGGTACAGGCATTTGAACTAATTACAATTGGGTTGTTCAATTCCCAGGGTTTTTTCCGGAACATTCGTTTTATCTGCTGTTCTTAGACGATTAGGACAAGGACAACCAAATTAGCAGAGCCACATCGCAGCACGCCTAGTTGGTCCATTTAAAAAAATCATTTACATTTCATATGCAACACGGAAATTGTGCCTTTGAAATATATATATAAGCACACGTAATGATAGCTCACAGTACAGTCTGCCTCAAACCGGTACTCGATTTGCTGTGGACAATGAGTGACCAGACATTGCTCGTGTTTGATATGTAGCTTGCCGTCAGGCTGAACAGCAGATCTCTCAGCAAATCAGCAGAGATCTTATACCCACCGCGTTAGAATGAAATGCCACGTGGTATTAAGTTGTATTCACATTATAAATGACTGAAAGTTATAAATATTTGGTTTGCTATTTCCATTTTATCTTTTATTTATTACTTTTTATTTATTTTTCCTTGTTTTAAAAATAGGTTAAAATGTATTTATAAATGAGACGGCAAGAAAAAAATTATCAGACGCTGTGATTTTGTAGGTTAGTAAAGTATTTAACGTACAGTGGGTGTCATTTTTATGTAGAAAAAATATTGATTTTTATTATAAATAACAGACACAAAATTTTTTCTTATTTTGTTTTACAATGCTCTTTTGTTGTTCAATATGACTTAGAGTTTATTGTACGAATATGCGAAATTTGCCTTTTTATAATTCATAGATACTTTTTTTAATCAGCAGATAACTCCTGATTACTTTGAGGATTTTCTTAGTCTCTTTGGGTCAAATTCTATACATGTGAAGAATCCACACTTGCAAATATTTTTTAATTATTTTCGAATCCCTCAAACCTAACTTCGCAAAAGTTTAGTGTGCAGTTAACTGTATATAGCATAAAAGAAATCGCCTGATTTAACTAATTTATGCTAAATTTTTTAATAAGAATATGTTTTGGCATAAGGGTAAAATTTATTTATTCACTTTCTAAAGTTATCTGCTAATTTCAGTAGTTAACGGAAATTGTTAGGTTTTTAGTTACCCATGGTGAATACGGACCCTGCAATTAAAAGCTTACTCTTCTGTATTTCCAACAGATGTCAGGTTTGAGATTTTTCTTGTTTGCATAAATTCAAGCCAAGATCTATACCCAAAACACTTTATTCTAGAAAGCATATAACGCACAAAAGGCATTTGAATTAGCATATATCTTTAGATTCTATATTATAATCTAGTTAGAAGATACATACTCCTGTTTATTCAAATAGTTTGAATAATCATGTCAAATCAGATTCAGCACTTCAAAAATGAAAATTGTATTCATTAGCTTCAAGAAACATAGGATGTGGTCTCTTCACCCATCCGAACAAAAGGAGTGCTTAGACTGAAAAAAAAATCTTCTACTTATTTTAAGGCGCTTTTTAGGAGTACGTTTTGGCATCGGTAAACTGTTATTGGACGATAAATTTTGGTGCTGGACTATTTTTTTCACTTGTTTGTAATTTTGAAAATGTATGAGAACTCTACACAACATTGCAGGTAAACACACATTTTAAGATTTAAAGTCTTAAAGTCTGATTTGCCATAAACTTGTAAGAAGAAATAGCTGGCTGTGATGTTCATGGTATATTTATATACATAAAGTAACATTTACAGTTGGATTTGGAAAAATTATGTTCCCTTAACGTAAGTGAGTTTTCGAATTAATTCTAATTGTATAGATACTAATGGCAAATTAAAAGGCAGCAAAAAGATTTTTTTCGAATCGTTACTGTGCATTTTTTTTGGAGTGTAGGTTTTACTTCAATACAAAACTCAAAATGCATTCCTCAAAATAATTCTAAAATGCTTTGTTATTGTCCAGTATACGGTATGTGAACTGTTGGCTTACTGCCCGCTGGAAACCGGTCGTTAGCCAGCACACCGATTGTCATCTGTCCCATAACCCCATGTTATTTCCATCGTCAGCTGTTTCTTCTTATGCCATTTAGTCCTAAAAGATAAATAAATCTGAATAAGCACATGTCGGATGACCCTGTTTTCGATAATATTTGATCAATTTCTGCTTCTCAGTGCAATGTTAGCTTGTACTCAATAAGAAACTATACGATGTTTTGCATTCAGCGTACTGTCTAAACCATCTACACTCATCCACCATCAGAAACCTAGATTGTCTAAAGTTCATAGTTATTCTTGTTTATATCTCTGTGTTATTGAATCGTATTCATTGATACTGTTTATATGACTACTTGTACTCTACAATTTATGGTAAAGTGTTTTGCTATAGTTGCGTTTGGGGATTAAGGATTTCCCAAGGTTTATTGCACACTTGTACTCTACAATTTATGGTAAAGTGTTTTGCTGTCGTTGCGTTTGGGGATTAAGGATTTCCCAAGGTTTATTGCACACTTGTACTCTACAATTTATGGTAAAGTTTTTGTTTGCTGTTGTTGCGTTTGGGGATTAAGGATTTTTCGAGGTTTATTGCACACTTGTACTCTACAATTTATGGTAAAGTTTTTGTTTGCTGTTGTCGCGTTTGGGGATTACGGATTTCCCGAGGTTTATTGCACACTTGTACTCTACAATTTATGGTAAAGTTTTTGTTTGCTGTTGTTGCGTTTGGGGATTACGGATTTCCCGAGGTTTATTGCACACTTGTACTCTACAATTTATGGTAAAGTGTTTTGCTGTTGTTGCGTTTGGGGATTAAGGATTTTCCGAGGTTTATTGCACACTTGTACTCTACAATTTATGGTAAAGTTTTTGTTTGCTGTTGTTGCGTTTGGGGATTACGGATTTCCCGAGGTTTATTGCACACTTGTACTCTACAATTTATGGTAAAGTTTTTGTTTGCTGTTGTTGCGTTTGGGGATTAAGGATTTCCCGAGGTTTATTGCACACTTTTACTCTACAATTTATGGTAAAGTGTTTTGCTGTTGTTGCGTTTGGGGATTAAGGATTTCCCAAGGTTTAATGCACACTTGTACTCTACAATTTATGGTAAAGTTTTTGTTTGCTGTTGTTGCGTTTGGGGATTAAGGATTTCCCAAGGTTTATTGCACACTTGTACTCTACAATTTATGGTAAAGTTTTTGTTTGCTGTTGTTTCGTTTGGGGATTAAGGATTTCCCGAGGTTTATTGCACACTTGTACTCTACAATTTATGGTAAAGTGTTTTGCTGTTGTTGCGTTTGGGGATTACGGATTTCCCGAGGTTTATTGCACACTTGTACTCTACAATTTATGGTAAAGTGTTTTGCTGTTGTTGCGTTCGGGGATTAAGGACTTCCCAAGGTTTATTGCACACTTGTACTCTATAATTTATGGTAAAGTTTTTGTTTGCTGATGTTGCGTTTGGGGATTAAGGATTTCCCGAGGTTTATTGCACACTTGTACTCTATAATTTATGGTAAAGTTTTTGTTTGCTGATGTTGCGTTTGGGGATTAAGGATTTTCCGAGGTTTATTGCACACTTGTACTCTACAATTTATGGTAAAGTGTTTTGCTGTCGTTGCGTTTGGGGATTAAGGATTTCCCAAGGTTTATTGCACACTTGCTTCTGTCTCCTGTCTTCACGACACCAGGTTGTCCGGATAACAAATCGAAGATGATTGGTCAAAGAAAGGACAAATTCGGCAGAGACAGACTTAAGCTGAAAAACAAAGCTGATCAGGACCTAATCCTACGTATCGTAACGATCAAGTACAAAATCGGGCCTTCTTAGCCTCCACACAAGGCTTATGATTGTGCTTTACACATGGCAATCAGCGACAGGGCTAAATAGAATTTCTATTTCAACTGGTGGGCTTTGATTGCACGTTCGAGGGACTATTTATACTTCTATCTCTTTTTGAGTGTAGTTATGGAGTAGCAACATCTCTTGTTGAGTAATAAATATGGGAGACTGACGACTTTTCAAAATGAAAACCTCATAAAACGTCAAAGAGGAATTTTTAGAAGCTAAGCAACAATATTTTAACTATATCAAGAATATCTGGTTGCGTAATAAAAAACCTTGTATAGCATGTTAAATTAACGCTGTGACAAAATCAAGAATATTTGCAAGTTAAATCAGAGGCTTGTAACATCTGATTGCTTTTGTATATAGATAAACGATGCCTTTTTCGGTAGAAAAGCAGTTTCTAAGACAATTTTAAGGGTCTCTTTAGCGCACCTTTTAAAAATCAACAAAAATATACAATGGAGTGTGAAAAGCATAAGCTATGTAATGTGTGTTAATTCAAATATTTGTGTAATGATCGAGGCAGTAATTTAGTTTGTGATCCGTTTAGATTTTATCTATATTTTGCACTTTCTTTTTGCACTATATTTTTACACTTTATTTTCTGCACTTTCTTTTTGCACTTTATTTTTGGCATTTTATGTATTGGCAATGTGGGATGAAATACTGTCGGACAGTTGGTGTGCAATAATCAAAGAAATTGACTAGTGTCTAAGCATTATAAACTACCCATCAAAATGAAAATATTAATACATTAATTCCATCACAAAAATCATCTGAAAAAATTCGGTGTATTGTTTAAGGTGGAAAAGGAGCAATGTGAAACATAATCACGAAAGTTGTTACTGACAAATAAAGTGAGTTCAAGTACAAATTTCAAACTGTCAGCCATGATATGAATCTGAATCGACCAGTTCAATAACTTTCCGTAACAAGGAAATGGTTATTAAAATGAGTGAAACCGAAATAAACTATATTTTATAGACCAATGTACGACAACAATTAAAATTTGCTCTGATTTTTTGTTTTGTTTGTTTGTTTATTTTATTTCAAACGCAGGTACATCAAAAGGTGTTGCTTAGCTATAAAGAGTCAAGTTTCTCTATGCAGACTCATATTTCTCTATAAAGACTCAGGTTTCTCTATAAAAACACAAGTTTTTCTATAAACACTCAAGTTTCTATATAAAAGGTTGAATTACCAGCAGAAAATCCCCCCAAAAATTAATTAATAATACATTTAACTGTGGAGCAATTCAAAATAAGGAAAAATGTTTCAAAGTATATCAACCATTGAAACAATTAACCTTCCACTACCACCCCCCCCCTCCCCCCGGCCATCCTGTTATAGCTTATTCAGGCGGCTGAAATGTCCATTCATAGAGGGCGTGGGTGGCGTAGTTAATATTCTTCCTACAAACGACTCGGCCCAATCACGCGGAGCAGCAAGTGAGCTTGCACTCGCCAGTGAAAAAAACCTTGTATGACAAACCGCTTCATTGACAAAAATATCCTGCTACGAGCGCGGAAAAAAACAGAAGCAGCTTTTAGCATCCTGAAAGAAAAATCACAAAAGTAAAAAAAAAAGATACATTTGCATTTTTCCCAACCCTTTTTTTTATCGTCAAAATACTGGTTTAACTTGTTTCGTGTCCATGGGCGTAGCATGCCAATCGCTAGTTCCGGAAGCGCATTGTTTCAGTTAATCAGAGATTACTCACTCTAGTGATGTATGTGTGTCAGGTTTTGTCTCAAATTTAAAGATTCTTTACGCTCCATTGCAGCTCCTCAAAGCTTGAATAAACAAATATCAGAGTTCACTGAATCGTGAAAAATATAAGACTGCGGGGGCAGCAGGGGGAAAAATCTTCAAAAAGGCTGGAATTTTTGGGTCAAGAATGAGAGAAACTAAGTTAAATCTTCTACTGCAATATCTGTGTTTGTGACTTAGAAGTGCCTCATTTGTATGAGCAAACGCCTAAGGAGGCCATCAGGATTTCCTTAATGCATCCTTTTTATCTTGGTCCTAACTACTTTAAAGTATAAAAAAAAATCAAGATCAAATTTGTATTTATGCATTATTATGTCTTAAATGAAAAGTCACTTAAAGCATCGTTTTGCTTTAAAAAAAATGACAGAAGTTATCATTTCCATTGGTGAAACTCTTTCCGGTTTGTCTCAGCAGCCGGGCCGTGTGCAGAAGGGATCGTGAACTCTACACCGCCCTCCTCCTGCCCCCTTTCTTAAGCATATTTTTTTGTTTAAGACTCTTTCACTAATATCCATGCAAAACAGGGAATCGGAAGCAGGTATTGTACCATCAACTTGTCAAGCAGCACAGATGCTTTCCTCTCAATTTTCCACCTACATTTCGTTGCTGTTTTTTTTTCTGTAAAAGCAAAAACAAGAAAAACACCAATTGCAAGCGCTGTCATTTATGCATTTATTACTGGTGAGTACCGGAACATTTAATTGAATTCAAGCTTCGAAAACGTCAGAGACTAAATAGCGAAAATTGTTTGACAGTATTATTCACATTCAGGTAAATTTGTGTGGTCGGCTGTGGAGGAGAAGGTGACAGTCTTTGGGGACTATTTTTCTGTCTCCACAAGAAAAATATTGTCAAGAAAATTACAAATATGGAATATATTTGTGAAAAAAAAAAGAGTAACCTCAATCTCTTGTCTTAACGTAAAATTATTACGACGCCTGCTTGTAAGCCAGCAAACAAATAAACGGTTGGTTTCCGGCGTAGGAATAGTGTCAACGCGAAGTCATAATCTTAGAATGTCCGAGCGTTGGAACGATGTCGTTGAGGTGTCGGAAAGTCACAGCTGTCTGCTGTGCAAGGGAATATGGACGGACAGACACACAACGTGGAGTATTAGTTACAAAGAACAGTGAATTGTAGTCGAACATAGAAAAAGCAAACAAAACAAGACTGTCCAAGCACAATGGCCAGCTATCAACACCATCATCACCTGAACGAATTCCGGACCGAACACCCTTCAGACAGAACACCATTCGGATTGAACCCCCTTCTTTTTTTTCACTGCTACAGACAAAACCCCTAATCGCGGTACAGACAGAAGCCCCCCCCCCCCCATATTTTTTAAATAAAAACACATAGCAGGGTGGAATAACGGTTTTCGGGCCATGGCTGGACACAACAATCCCTCGGTTTGGTATTCGTTCAGAATGACGCAGCAGTTGTTTGTGCGCAGATCGCCCAAGCCGACATTGGACAGCTACCAACAAAACGTGTCCGCAAGAGGACGACCGCAAGTCAGAAACGTTTGAAAACTCTGTGCAGCGATCGATCGCGCCCAAGGTCGAAAAACGATCGCCCAGTGTCTCCAAGGACTTGGACAGAATATTAGACAGGGCTAGTTCTATGTGTCTAGAAGACTGATGATGTAAACAAAAAACAAAAAAAAAAAAAAAACACACAAAAGATAAATTATAAAATAAGGGGGTTCTACTGTAAAAATAGCAAGGGGGGTTCTGTCTGTAGCAGTGAAAAAGAAGGGTGTTCTCTCCGAGGGGTGTTCGGTCCGTCCACCCACCTAAACTGCCACTGAGAAGTCTGTCAACCGCTAAAAGCCAACAAATAAATAAAGAATATAAATAAACAAAGAGCACATGACTTCAAGCAAACGGTTAATTGTCTTTTCGTAAATAACAGAGATGTTTATCGCGGAAGTGTGCAGGTGCACGGGTTTTTTTACACACCACCTCCACTACACAAGTGTTATATGATGTGACCAGACACCTGTTATTATGAATCCCCCTCCCCCCACCTCACCCCCTCTTACGAAATGACAAGTTTCTGAAGCAAGGCCTAGAGCATGTATCTAATTTATTTCAATGTTTTAATTAACTTTTTATGGAAGTGCCGAGGTTTTCTTCAATATAATTCCAAATGAATATACTATATATTTTGAATGATTTACAGTAAGGCATCGATGTACTGCCATACTTCGGCTATATAACGAATTCGCCAATTTTCGCACTTTCTTAATAAATAAGAGCCATTTATTACCATTTATTACACAGGGCGAGATTTTTTAGTACATTAAACTAAATGAAATTTATTAACTGCAGGTTCGGCACCAAATATCTTAGCTTTTTGTATAAAAAAGGTCCCTATGTTAAGGAGCACGAGTAAAGAAAACTAAGGTTTGCCATAAATCAGGTGTCTGTTTCATTCGGAATTAAATAATTTGTTGAGCCTGTAAGTGAGAAGGAGCCTGTAAGTGAGAAGGAGGATGTGAGTGAGAAGGAACCTGTAAGTGAGAAGGAGCCTGTAAGTGAGAAGGAGGATGTAAGTGAGAAGGAACCTGTAAGTGAGAAGGAGCATGTAAGTGAGATGGAGGATTTAAGTGAGAAGGAGCCTCTAAGTGAGAAGGAGCCTGTAAGTGAGAAGGAACCTGTAAGTGAGAAAGAGCCTGTAAGTGAGAAGGAGGATGTAAGTGAGAAGGAGCCTGTAAGTGAGAAGGAGGATGAAAGTGAGAAGGAGCCTGTAAGTGAGAAGGAGGACGTAAGTGAGAAGGAGCCTGTAAGTGAGAATAAGCGTGTAAGTGAGAAGGAGGATGTAAGTGAGAAAGAACCTGTAAGTGAGAAGGAGCCTGTAAGTGAGAAGGAGCCTGTAAGTGAGAAGGAGGAAGTAAGTGAGAAGGAGCCTGTAAGTGAGAAGGAGCCTGTAAGTGAGAAGGAGCCTGTAAGTGAGAAGGAGGACGTAAGTGAGAAGTAGCGTGTAAGTGAGAAGGAGCCTGTAACTGAGAAAGAGCCTGTAAGTGAGAAGGAGCCTGTAAGTGAGAAGGAGCCTATAAGTGAGAAGGAGGACGTAAGTGAGAAGGAGCCTGTAAGTGAGAAGGAGCCTGTAAGTGAGAAGGAGCCTGTAAGTGAGAAGGAGCCTGTAAGTGAGAAGGAGGATAAGTGAGAAGGAACCTGTAAGTGAGAAGGAGCCTGTAAGTGAGAAGGAGGACGTAAGTGAGAAGGAGGATAAGTGAGAAGGAGGATAAGTGAGAAGGAGCCAGTAAGTGAGAAGGAGGATGTAAGTGAGAAGGAGGATGTAAGTGAGAAGGAGGATGTAAGTGAGAAGGAGGATGTAAGTGAGAAGGAGGATGTAAGTGAGAAGCAGGATGTAAGTGAGAAGCAGGATGTACTTGAGAAGGAGCCTGTAAGGCGGCTCCCGTGACCCCGTGGGCTGAGTCTTGTAAGACGACGTGCCCCCGTGAACCCCGTGTCCTCATGTCATGTACTGAGCCTGTAAGACGACGTGCCCCCATGACCCCCCGTGTCCTCATGTCATGTACTAGGAAGGAGCCTGTGAGACGACGTGCCCCCGTGACCTCCCGTGTCCTCATGTCATGTACTGAGCTTGTAAGACGACGTGCCCCCGTGACCCTCCGTGTCCTCATGTCATGTACTGAGCCTGTAAGACGACGTGCCCCCATGACCCCCCGTGTCCTCATGTCATGTACTAGGAAGGAGCCTGTGAGACGACGTGCCCCCGTGACCTCCCGTGTCCTCATGTCATGTACTGAGCTTGTAAGACGATGTGCTTCCATGACCCTCCCGTGTCCTCATGTCATGTCCTGGGACATGTCCTCATGTCATGTACTGGGAAGAAGCCTGTGAGACGACGTGCCCCCGTGACCTCCCGTGTCCTCATGTCATGTACTGGGAAGGAGCTTGTGAGACGACGTGCCCCCATGACCCCCCGTGTCCTGATCTCATGTACTGGGAAGAAGCCTGTGAGACGACGTGCCCCCGTGACCTCCCGTGTCCTCATGTCATGTACTGGGAAGGAGCCTGTGAGACGACGTACCCCCGTGACCCGCCGTGTCCTCATGTCATGTACTGAGCTTGTAAGACGATGTGCCCCCATGACCCTCCCGTGTCCTCATGTCATGTACTGGGACGTGTCCTCATGTCATGTACTGGGAAGAAGCCTGTGAGACGACGTGCCCCCGTGACCTCCCGTGTCCTCATGTCATGTACTGGGAAGGAGCTTGTGAGACGACGTGCCCCCGTGACCCCCGTGTCCTCATGTCATGTAGTGAGCCTGTGAGACGACGTGCCCCCGTGACCCTCCGTGTCCTCATGTCATGTACTGGGAAGGAGCCTGTGAGACGACGTACCCCCGTGACCCCCGTGTCCTCATGTCATGTGGTGAGCCTGTGAGACGACGTGTCCCCGTGACCTCCCGTGTCCTCATGTCATGTACTGGGAAGGAGCCTGTGAGACGACGTACCCCCGTGACCCCCGTGTCCTCATGTCATGTAGTGAGCCTGTGAGACGACGTGTTCCCGTGACCTCCCGTGTCCTCATGTCATGTACTGGGAAGGAGCCTGTGAGACGACGTGCCCCCGTGACCCCCGTGTCCTCATGTCATGTAGTGAGCCTGTAAGACGACCTGCCCCCATGACCCTCCGTGTTCTCATGTCATGTACTGGGAAGAAGCCTGTAAGACGACCTGCCCCCATGACCCCCCGTGTCCTCATGTCATGTACTGGGAAGAAGCCTGTGAGACGACGTGCCCCCGTGACCCCCGTGTCCTCATGTCATGTACTGAGCCTGTGAGACGACGTGCCCCCGTGACCTCCCGTGTCCTCATGTCATGTACTGGGAAGGAGCTTGTGAGACGACGTGCCCCCGCGACCCGCCGTGTCCTCATGACATGTACTGGAAAGAAGCCTGTAAGACGACCTACCCCCATGACCCTCCGTGTCCTCATGTCATGTACTGAGCCTGTGAGACGACGTTCCCCCGCGACCTCCCGTGTCCTCATGTCATGTACTGAGCCTGTGAGACGACGTACCCCCGTGACCTCCCGTGTCCTCATGTCATGTACTGAGCCTGTGAGACGACGTTCCCCCGCGACCTCCCGTGTCCTCATGTCATGTACTGAGCCTGTGAGACGACGTACCCCCGTGACCTCCCGTGTCCTCATGTCATGTACTGAGCCTGTGAGACGACGTTCCCCCGCGACCTCCCGTGTCCCCATGTTATGTACTGGGAAGGAGCCTATGAGACGACGTGCCCCCGTGACCCCCGTGTCCTCATGTCATGTACTGAGCCTGTGAGACGACGTGCCCCCGTGACCTCCCGTGTCCTCATGTCATGTACTGGGAAGGAGCCTGTGAGACGACGTACCACCGTGACCTCCCGTGTCCTCATGTCATGTAGTGAGCCTGTGAGACGACGTGTCCCCGTGACCTCCCGTGTCCTCATGTCATGTACTGGGAAGGAGCCTGTGAGACGACGTACCCCCGTGACCCTCCGTGTCCTCATGCTGTGTATTATCATACAATACTTAATACTGTGTCGAAATCAGACTTCTGTGGAAGAAATAACCACTACCACTGTCATCATGGTCGTGGTAGATAGGAGGAGGGGGGGCGAGGGGGGTGCATCAGTTATGCCTATCCGCAAATGCACTGTGATTTTACGTTAAAACGGCCTCATATACAAAAAAGGCATAAATACATTAAATCGCTTCATTTCGACTTTATTTCGGGCTGCCATTGCACTGGCTATCACAGAGCTGGTCGCTGGAACCAGGCATCCTAAAGCTCTGGGGTTACGGATTGTGAGGCCGAAAATTGAACTTGGGGGAGGTTTGGCGATACTCTCCCTTTCTTGCAGTATCCACATAGTCGGGAAGCACTTATAGGTATCGACATGCGTCTCGTCCTCCCCGCTGAGATGGTTAGTAATGGTGACGCGCCCTGTGAAGAACGAGGCAGGCCAGCACGTGGTTGTTCCGGTGTGTTCACTGAAAAATGCCAGTGGGACCCGGGTCTGCGAAATTTACTGTACAGCTTTTCTGGAGGCAGATTTTACTGTTCAGGTTTGTCTTGGGCCAGATTTTATTGTTCAGGTTTATCTGGGGGCAGATTTTACTGTTCAGGTTTGTCTGGGGGCAGATTTTACTGTTCAGGTTTGTCTGGAGGCAGATTGTACTGTTCAGATTTGTCTGGGGGCAGATTTTACTGTTCAGGTTGTCTGGGGGCAGATTTTGCTGTTCAGGTTTGTCTGGGGCAGATTTTACTGTTCAGATCTGTCTGGGGCCAGATTTTATTGTTCAGGTTTGTCTGAGGGCAGATTCATTTACACAATTTAACGATCAACAATGCAAAGGTGAGCAAAAAATAATCTTTACAGCTAGAGCCTCTCCTTAAAACTAACCATCGAAGCTCTGGCAAACTCAGCTGTGTGTGTGAGGAGGAAGGGGGGGGGCGGTCTCTGAAGTTTACAAGGAGAGGGCTGTATACGAAGATGACACCCGGTGGGGCCATAATGGGTATGATATCCAAACGGGAAGGTTTACCCCCTACCCCAGGTGGGGTGGCGTTTGACAATGGAAAGGCTTGACACATTGGGAAGTCTCAAACCCCTTCCTCCCCCCCCCCCCAAAAAAAAAACCACGGAGAAAACTAGGTAATTTTGAAGCGAGATTCGGTCCCCGCACAGCACTAGTGTCGTTAAAGAGTGGGTAATATTTTTTTTCTGTTCTCTGCGTTTCCCACACACGAGAATTCTCTTGGAATTGCACTCCATGTGTCGTTAAAAAGGGGTTGTTTTAAAAAGTTATGGATAAACATGATGACCAGTTGTACGTTCGTGCCCCCCCCCCGCCCCCCGCCCCTCCTCTTACCGGGGAAAGGTCAGGAGCTGATATACTCCCCTCAGCTTGGGATAAGAATAGGGCGGGGCTTCAAGAGATGCTTTAAGGGGGAAATTTACCAAAAAAGAAGGAAGAAAGAGACTTTCAGCAGACGCTGTTTGTCCTCCTACACCTGTCCTTGACCGAGGCAGACACATTTAGCAAGGGGTGTAACCCGGGCCACCCAAGCGTCAAATCGCCGTCAACCCAAACACTCGCGTAACGTCTAAAATACATCTATACCAGATCGGCAATATCGGCAACTTCGTCGGCCGATGTATCGGTTGCACATAGGATTAACTATGGCCCGACGCATAATAGATATAGCGGCTTCGTACATCGGATATACATCGGGCCGATATATCTTTAATACGTCGGGCCACCGTCGGAAATATCCCTACAAACTCTTCGACGTCGGACACCAACCGTCGGCTATACGTCGGTTATACGTTTATATTCCGATGCATTTCCGACGAACTTCCGATGATTTTTATACGTAAAAAAATTGTTTCTAACCTTAACTGACCCATTGAACCTATACCAACCATTCATAATTCACATATTCATACATATACCATAGCATATTAATATACAACATATCTATATATCGCAACTGAACACTAGTACTTACTCGGGTTTGAACCGGGGACCTCTTGCATCCTAGGCGCGGAACATACCTCTACTCCACGGCGGCTGGGGCTAGTTTATTGAGGCAAATGATAATTTTCAAGTATATTCATAATGCACCACTATTGATTCTTCATAATGTCCCCTACAAAACGTCAATCGATAAATTTCAGACGCCGAATAAGCATCGGAAAATATGCGTTTTATAGACGTATAAAAATACGTATAATATACGATTGCAATATCGGCATCTTTTTTCCGATGTATTTCCGACGTCGTTTATACATCGGAAAATATGCGTTTTATAGACGTTTAAAAAATACGTATAATACGCGTTGGCAATATCGGCATCTTTTTTCCGACGCTGTGGAATATGTGGAGCACTCGTACACAACGCAATATATATATATATATATATATATATATATATATATATATATATATATATATATATATATATATATATATCTATATATATCTATATATCTATATATATATATCTATATCTATCTATATCTATCTATATCTATATATATTTATATATATCTATATCTATATATATCTATATATATCTATATCTATATATATATATCTATATATATCTATATCTATCTATATCTATATATCTATATCCATCTATATCTATATATATCTATATATCTATATATATATATAGTTTTCATTTCAAGTTATGCGTGAAACACACAAATTTAGAGATCCATTGGAAATCGGTATATTTCCGACGTTTCACCGACAAATATAACTATATGTATAATATGCGTTTATTTTTATACGCATATTACATGCTTGTAATATCTCAAATAAAAAAATTAGTTTTCGTCAAAATTCGGTATATTTCCGACGTATAGCCGATGCAGTGATATATTTGTATATTATACGATTATTGTAATCAGTCGGTTATACATCAGTAATATCTTTTTCAAAAACAATTAAGTTTTGTTCCGTCGGAAGTACGTCTATGTCAGACGTTGGACCAACATATACAAATATATGTATAATGTACGTATAAGTAAATACATCGAATATACGTATGCAATATCCGTTTCATTTTTTTTTTTTTACCATTGGTCGGAAGTTAATCTATTTCCAACGTATAACCAATGCATAAAAATATATGTATAATATATGCATTGAGAAATACGTGTAATATATGAATATAATATTTTTAGCAAAAAAAATTCCCAATTGGTCGGAAGTTCGTCGGAAAAAGATGTCGGCCCGATGAATATTTGCCAGCATCTATTAAACTGAGGAAAATAATCATCGGGCCAACGTCGGTAACCGATGAACTTCCGACGAATGAGAAAAAAATGGAAATTTGACTTTTGCCAACCTATAACCGATGCATTACCGATGCATCGAAGCCGATGCCGACGTTTTCCGACCTGCTTTATACCGTTCCGACGTCGGCCCGACGTTACGTGAGTGTTCGGGAATACACAAGGATGAGTAAAAGTGCTAACTCTTAAAACAACAATGTTTTTGTAATGGAATCTGAACAAGTGCGGATGAGTAAACCTCTGTGGTATCAGATAAAAGTAAAATTTAAGCACTTGATTCCCCAAACAATTTTCGAACAGAACAAAAAGGTCTACATGGCATAAAGTGTGGATCATTAGCCAAAGCTGGGTTCTGTAAAATTTAATTCTATATTTTTATTCGCTAGTATCCATAATATTTTTTCACAATGAAGAGGATCATGCGTGGGTACGTGGGAATACCCACATATATTATGCGTAGTCCCCATGTGGGACTGCTATCTGAGGACCCACCTAAAAATGGAGCCAAGTGAATCGTCAGCTTTCCCCAAGGGGAGATGAAAGCTTTCTGCGAGTGTATAAGTGTGATAATTTTTCCTTGCATAAGAATCCATTACCATGCCAATTGTAATTACAAATTCTAATTTTCTATATTTAGAATATGCTTAATATAGAAACAAAAGTAAGAAAAAATTGTTCATATGTTTCATTATTAGACACAAAACGCGCAAATTTTTCGGCAATCAATCATTACTCCCACAAAGTAAATTACGTAAACGGTTGTGTCTAGACCACCAAAGAACGACATCTTTCTTTAAAAACAAAGAAAACCAGCTTTTATTTTCAGACACCACGCTTTCAGTCCGTGGACAATGCCATTCCGCGCCATACGCGGCGCTGATGACGCTTAAAATAACCATTTTCATGTGAAAATGCCTGACGTTAATCTCAGTCAATTTATTTCTATTTCTTGCGTCTGCTCGGTGTTAGTCCCTATCATAATCAAAACGAATTTCATTCAATACTGAATTTCGACTTGCAAGCATAATGTGAATAATATTTGTGCTTCATCCGCAACATTCTCTTTTCCTCATTAAAAGACGATAATTGTCGATTAGTAATAAGAAATGCTGTATGATAATAACGTGACAGTGTTGTTACAATAATAATAACGTCAAAATGTGCTTACAATAATAAGAATAATGTCACAGTGTGGTTACAACTATAATAATGACGTCACAGTGTGGTTACAATAATAATAATAATAGTGTCACAGTGTGGTTACAATTATAATAATGACGTCACAGTGTGGTTACAATAATAATAATAATAATAATAATAATAATAATAATAATAATAATAATAATAATAATAATAATAATAATAATAATAATAATAATAATAATGTCACAGTGTGGTTACAATTATAATAATGACGCCACACTGCGGTTTCAATAATAATAATAATGTCACAGTGTGGTGACAACTATAATAATGACGTCACAGTGTGGTTTCAATAATAATAATATTAATGTCACAGTGTGGTTACAACTATAATAATGACGTCACAGTGTGGTTACAATAATAATAATAATAATAGTGTCACAGTGTGGTTACAATTATAATAATGACGCCACAGTGTGGTTACGATAATAACCAAGCAAAGATACAGGGATGATTCAGGGAAAAGCGGGATAGGACCACCCTGTAAATAGGATTGCCTTACAAATAGGATCACCTTGTAAATAGGATCACCCTGTAAATAGTACCACCCTGCAAATAGGACTACCTTGCAAATAGAACTATCATGTATATAGGATCAGCCTGCAAATAGGACCGCCTTGCAAATAGGATTGCCTTACAAATAGGATCACATTGTAAATAGGATCACCCTGTAAATAGTACCACCCTGCAAATAGGACTACCTTGCAAATAGAACTATCATGTAAATAGGACCGCCTTACAAAGAGGACCCCTTTTTACAGCCCCATTCTGTGCCAAACTGAAAACGACAGTGCGATGATGTCAGCACAGCCGCGGTAGTTACTATAGTTATGTATGGCGTGCTGTTCTCACGAGTTATTGATTTTATTTATTTATTTATTTATTTATTTATCTATTTATTTATTATTTTTGGAGTGCCATATTTATATTTGTCAATATTTTGAAATATCTCTAAGCTATATCTGTCTCAATGAATGGGAACAGGACAATTCCACCCCAGACAATTCCCCCCCAGTCAATTCCCCCCGACAATCCCCCCCAACAGTTCCCCCCGTAGGACAATTCCCCCCGAGGACTATTCCTCCCCCCCCCCCAAATTCTTTTTTTTTCGTTTTTTTTTTTGTATTTCTCTCTCTATCTCTCTCTCTCTCTCTCTCTTTTTTTTTTCACAAATTATTGCCCTTTTATCTTCTAATTGGAGACCGTGTAATTGTCCTTTCAACATTGTCGCAATTGCAATTTACATGCCTTATCCAAACCAATGACTTTTAAGTTGGCCACCTCAGTGCCAGCAAAAACGGTTTTTTACATGTTACATCGGTCGAATCCGCCCTAATGTTCGCCGTTCATCTGGTCAAATTATTGGTGGCCGCTTGCCCGAGCGGTACGCTGACTCTGCGCAGCGCACTCGTCAAACAGTCCGCGACTTCGGAAATCGACATACTGTTGTCTATTTGCGTGGAATTGCCCACAACATCAGGTTTTAAATGGCAGAAAAAAACTTTCGTTCCAGACAGAAAAATTTTGCATTTTTGATTTTAAGGTATTATAAAAATAAAGACTTTGGCATTCAAAGTAAAATAAAATATTAAAAAATTAAGGGGGGGGGGGGGATAGTCCTCGACGGGAATTGTCCTATGGAGGGAATTGTTCGGGGGAGGGAATTGTCTGGGGGGAGTTGTCTGGGGGGGGGGGTTGTCTTGGGGGAATTGTCCAAGACCCTCAATGAATATATCTAAAATAACATAGGCACATGTGTTATTTATTTACAGTTAACATTGAATTATTGGAGCTACCTCTGAATATTTAAAGATATCAGTTCGTAAGTAGATAGATGTATAATTAATAGATATATCTCTCAGTTAATCATGGATATTTCTCTTTCAATTAGAGGTATAACATACAACATTTTGAGAGTTGGTTTAAGATATCAGATAATAAATTAGATAAATTAGATACTGGCACAAAAAGTTTAAATATGAAATATCTTACCAAATACAGATACTCAGAAATATCTTGAAATCTTGAATAAATGTGCAAACGGTACCACATATATTTGACTACACTGATATATTTTTATTCAATGTTGTTTTCATATTTATTCAATATTGAAGGATCTATATATATAGATATATATATATTTAGAGAGGTCTTAATAGATTTCAGAAAAAAATTGAGAATTCCCTCAAAATAAGTAGGATATTTCTAAATCACCCAAAGAAAACTCTTCACTTTCTTTCCCTTCTATTTCAAACAGAACCTTCGCCGTGCGATCATTCTAATTGTCTTTCTCCGATCAAAACTCAACGCCCTAATCAGACTATGAGTGTGACATAAACACAACTTCACCGTGACTTGCATTTCCCTACCAAATGAGATTAAGCTGTTGTATTGTAAATTTTCTGAATCGCGAACGTTAACTTTCTTAGGTAACAGGCATTTCTTTCTTTCTTTTTTTTTTTTTTGAACGTCAATGAAAATTTATTGAGCCGAACTCACCACACCGTAGAACAACGGAAACACGAGAGCAAGTGGAACTTTAGTCCAGTTCTGTGTTGTCGCATCAGTATATTTCATTATAAAAAGTATATTATAAAAAAGGTCATTCCTGTCTTTCTTTCCTCAGTCAGAAACCGGGACTCAATGTACTAAATCGATGTGAGGACAGTGGTTGCTAAAAGTTAGGTCCGGTAGGGCGGGGGGGGGGGGGGTCACAGTGATGGGAATAAGACGAAGGATTGCGTAGATGTCGGACAGGCAACTGTTCACAGATGTCATGGGTGGCGTCGGGGTTGAATTAGGTCAAATTGTAACTGGATAGAGGAACCGTACATAGTCTCACCATACTGTAAGTAGATACGATATTTTGCCATATGTTTCGCCTATCCAGTAAACCTGCCTCGGGTTCTACTGCCCTCCCGGAACATGTCCCGGTCAGGGGATAAAACTATCCAAAAAAAAAAAAAAAAGAGAGAAAAAGAAAAGATAGAAAGAAAAGAAAAAAAAAAACTCACACGCACAATGCCGCCGAAAAGGTAAAAGAAGGAAACGATTTGGTTTGTTATTTAAAAATGAGCGCAAATTCTGTATTTATTTAAGAATTACTATCTATCAAACGAGAACAAGTTAGGAAGCAAAAAACAAACAAACAAACGAAAAAAAAAACAACAAAATAAAGCAGAAAAAAAAAACACGGGAGAATAAGCAGTGTAGTATTCAAGCTTTGTTTGCAACTTATTCTTAAAATACACATTTTTTGCAATTTTAAAGGTTACATTTAATGAATGCTTTTTTCAAGTACCATTTTTTAAAGAGACACTACGCATTAAACCGACATTCTAATGCTTGAAAATACCCCCATTAAAAAGCAACACTCACTTGTTGAGATCTCAGCGAAAACTGTCCTCATGTGACGTCTGAGAAATGCAACAGTAAAGTTTAAAAACAAAATAATATAGCGTAATAGCCGGGGCGCAACAACATGAGGAATTTAGCAGGACGACATAACCTCGATCGGTTATCATAATGCGTCTGACAAAACGCCTATATATATATATATATTTTTTTTTTAAAAAGTAATACTATGTTTGAAATAACATTTCATTTCTTTAAAACGCGAACTTTAGTGGATAAGAGGTAGAGAAAGTATTTTATCAGATTCTCCTTATCTCCTTATATTCTGCTTAACAAACTCTACAAGGAGTGTTTACCTGACAGGTTTAGGCTTGATAAAAATGTGAATCACGGTCGGCAAGGGAATTGATAAAACATAACTGTTTGCTTGATAATTTCAATTTTATTTGGAAATATTAAACATCTAGCGAACAAAAATCCTTTGTTTTTTTTTAGATATGGACATTTCTGCATTATGCATTTATGCATTAAAAATAATTTTTTATTAATTTTTTTTTGCCTTTTATTTATTACAACTGGAAATTTCGCATTCCTAGCGTAACTAAGTTCGGACTCAAAAATCCATTAATGCTGAAATCAAACATTCTTAATAACAGTATTTGTAAAAACGACTTGATGTTGCTGTCTAGATGGCAATTCTAGATTAATACTTTCCCGACCCATATAACGCCGCTCTCCCGACGCCTTTGTAACGCCGCTCTTCCAAGGCCTCTATAACGTCACTCTCCCGACGCCTTTATAACGCCGCTCTCCCAACGCCTTTATAACGCCGCTCTCCCGACGCCTTTATAACGTCGCTGTCCCAACGCCTTTATAACGCCGCTCTCACGACGCCTTTATAACGTCGCTATCCCGACTCCTTTATAACGTCGCTCTCCCAACGCCTTTATAACGTCGCTCTCCCAACGCCTTTATAACGCCGCTCTCCCAACGCCTTTATAACGTCGCTCTCCCAACGCCTTTATAACGTCGCTCTCCCAACGCCTTTATAACGCCGCTCTCCCGACCCCTATATAACGTCGCTCTCCCGACGCCTTTATAACGTCGCTCTCCCAAAGCCTTTGTAACGCCGCTCTCCGAACGCCTTTATAACGTCGCTCTCCCGACGCCTTTATATCGCCGCTCTCCCAACGCCTTTATAACGCCGCTCTCCCAACGCCTTTATAACGCCGCTCTCCCAACGCCTTTATAACAGCGCGCTCACAACGCCTTTATAACGCGCTCTCCCAACGCCTTTATAACAACGCTCTCCCGACCCCTATATAACGTCGCTCTCCCGACGCCTTTATAACGTCGCTCTCCAAAAGCCTTTGTAACGCCGCTCTCCCAACGCCTGTATAACGCCGCTCTAACGACGACTTTATAACGTCGCTCTCCGAACGCCTTTATAACGTCGCTCTCCCGACGCGTTTATAACACCGCTCTACCGACGCCTTTATAACGTTGTTCTTCCGACGCCTTTATAACGCCGCTTTCCCAACGCCTGTATAACGCCGCTCTCCCAACGCCTGTATAACGCCGCTCTCCCAACGCCTCTATAACGCCGCTCTTCCGACGCCTTTATACATTCGCTCTCCCGACACCTTCAAAACGTGCTCTCCCAACGTCTGTATAACGCTGCTCTTCCGACGCCTTTATAACGCCGCTCTCCCGACACCTTTAAAACGTCGCTCTCCCGACGCCTGCATAACGTCGCTCTCCCAACGCCTTTATAACGCTGCTCTCCCGACGCCTTTATAACGTCGCTATCCCGACGCCTGTATAACGTCGCTCTTCCGACGCCTTTATAACGCCACTCTCCCGACGCCTTTATACTGTCGCTCTCCGAGTGCCTTTATAACGCCGCTCTCCAAATGCCTTATAACGCCGCTCTCCCGACGCCTTTATAACGCCGCTCTCCCGACGACTTTATAACGTCGCTCTCCCAAAGCCTTTGTAACGCCGCTCTCCCGACGCCTTTATAACGCCGCTCTCCCGACGACTTTATAACGTCGCTCTCCCAAAGCCTTTGTAACGCCGCTCTCCCAAGGCCTTTATAACGCCGCTCTAACGACGCCTTTATAACGTCGCTCTCCCAACGCCTGTATAACGCCGCTCTCCCAACGCCTGTATAACGCCGCTCTTCCGACGCCTTTATAACGTCGCTCTCCCAACGCCTTTGTAACGCCTCTCTCCCGACGCCTTTGTAACGCCGCTCTCCCAACGCCTTTATAACGCCGCTCTCCCGCTCTCCCGACGCCTTTATAACGTCGCTATCCCGACTCCTTTATAACGTCGCTCTCCCGACGCCTTTATAACGTCGCTCTCCCAACGCCTTTATAACGCCGCTCTCCCAACGCCTTTATAACGTCGCTCTCCCAACGCCTTTATAACGTCGCTCTCCCAACGCCTGTATAACGCCGCTCTAACGACGACTTTATAACGTCGCTCTCCGAACGCCTTTATAACGTCGCTCTCCCGACGCGTTTATAACACCGCTCTACCGACGCCTTTATAGCGTTGTTCTTCCGACGCCTTTATAGCGCAGCTGTCCCTACGCCTTTATAACGTCGCTCTCCAACGCCTTTATAACGCCGCTTTCCCAACGCCTGTATAACGCCGCTCTCCCAACGCCTTTATAACGCCGCTCTCATGACGCCTTTATAACGCCACTCTCCCGACGCCCTTATACTGTCGCTCTCCGAACGCCTTTATAGCGCCGCTCTCCCAACGCCATTATAACGCCGCTCTCCCGACGCCTTTATAACGCCGCTCTCCCAAGGCCTGTATAACGTCGCTCTCCCAACGCCTGTATAACGCCGCTCTCCCAACGCCTTTATAACGCCGCTCTCACGACGCCTTTGTAACTTCGCTCTCCCGACGGCTTTATAACGGCGCTCTCCCGACGCCTGCATAACGTCCCTCTCCCAACGCCTGTATAACGCCGCTCTTCCGACGCCTTTATACCTTCGCTCTCCCGACACCTTTAAAACGTCGCTCTCCCAACGCTTGTATAACGCCGCTCTCCCAACGCCTGTATAACGCCGCTCTCCCAACGCCTCTATAACGCCGCTCTTCCGACGCCTTTATACATTCGCTCTCCCGACACCTTCAAAACGTGCTCTTCCAACGTCTGTATAACGCTGCTCTTCCGACGCCTGGATAGCGCCGCTCTTCCGACGCCTTTATAACGCCGCTCTCCCGACACCTTTAAAACGTCGCTCTCCCAACGTCTGTATAACGCTGCTCTTCCGACGCCTTTATAACGCCGCTCTCCCGACACCTTTAAAACGTCGCTCTCCCGACGCCTGCATAACGTCGCTCTCCCAACGCCTTTATAACGCTGCTCTCCCGACGCCTTTATAACGTCGCTATCCCGACGCCTGTATAACGTCGCTCTTCCGACGCCTTTATAACGCCACTCTCCCGACGCCTTTATACTGTCGCTCTCCGAGTGCCTTTATAACGCCGCTTTCCAAATGCCTTATAACGCCGCTCTCCCGACGCCTTTATAACGCCGCTCTCCCGACGACTTTATAACGTCGCTCTCCCAAAGCCTTTGTAACGCCGCTCTCCCGACGCCTTTATAACGCCGCTCTCCCGACGACTTTATAACGTCGCTCTCCCAAAGCCTTTGTAACGCCGCTCTCCAAACGCCTTTATAACGCCGCTCTTCCGACGCCTTTATACCTTCGCTCTCCCGACACCTTTGAAACGTCGCTCTCCCAACGCCTGTATAACGCCGCTCTCCCAACGCCTGTATAACGCCGCTCTCCCAACGCCTGTATAACGCCGCTCTTCCGACGCCTTTATACATTCGCTCTCCCGACACCTTCAAAACGTGCTCTCCCAACGTCTGTATAACGCTGCTCTTCCGACGCCTGTATAGCGCCGCTCTTTCGACGCCTTTATAACGCCGCTCTCCCGACACCTTTAAAACGTCGCTCTCCCAACGTCTGTATAACGCTGCTCTTCCGACGCCTTTATAACGCCGCTCTCCCGACACCTTTAAAACGTCGCTCTCCCGACGCCTGCATAACGTCGCTCTCCCAACGCCTTTATAACGCTGCTCTCCCGACGCCTTTATAACGTCGCTATCCCGACGCCTGTATAACGTCGCTCTTCCGACGCCTTTATAACGCCACTCTCCCGACGCCTTTATACTGTCGCTCTCCGAGTGCCTTTATAACGCCGCTCTCCAAACGCCTTATAACGCCGCTATCCCGACGCCTTTATAACGCCGCTCTCCCGACGACTTTATAACGTCGCTCTCTCAAAGCCTTTGTAACGCCGCTCTCCCGACGCCTTTATAACGCCGCTCTCCCGACGACTTTATAACGTCGCTCTCCCAAAGCCTTTGTAACGCCGCTCTAACGACGCCTTTATAACGTCGCTCTCCCAACGCCTTTATAACGCCGCTCTCCCAACGCCTGTATAACGCCGCTCTTCCGACGCCTTTATAACGTCGCTCTCCCAACGCCTTTGTAACGCCGCTCTCCCGACGCCTTTGTAACGCCGCTCTCCCAACGCCTTTATAACGCCGCTCTCCCGCTCTCCCGACGCCTTTATAACGCCGCTCTCCCGACGCCTTTATAACGCCGCTCTCCCGACGCCTTTATAACGCCGCTCTCCCGACGCCTTTATAACGCCGCTCTCCCAACGCCTTTATAACGTCTCTCTCCCGACGCCTTTATAACGCCGCTCTCCCGACGCCTTTATAACGCCGCCCTCCCGACGCCTTTATAACGTCTCTCTCCCGACGCCTTTATAACGCCGCTCTCCCGACGCCTTTATAACGCCGCTCTCCCAACGCCTTTATAACGTCTCTCTCCCGACGCCTTTATAACGCCGCTCTCCCGACGCCTTTATAAAGCCGCTCTCCCGACGCCTTTATAACGCCGCTCTCCCGACGCCTTTATAACGCCGCTCTCCCGACGCCTTTATAACGCCGCTCTCCCAACGCCTTTATAACGTCTCTCTCCCGACGCCTTTATAACGCCGCTCTCCCGACGCCTTTATAACGCCGCTCTCCCAACGCCTTTATAACGTCTCTCTCCCGACGCCTTTATAACGCCGCTCTCCCGACGCCTTTATAACGCCGCCCTCCCGACGCCTTTATAACGTCTCTCTCCCGACGCCTTTATAACGCCGCTCTCCCGACGCCTTTATAACGCCGCTCTCCCGACGCCTTTATAACGCCGCTCTCCCAACGCCTTTATAACGTCTCTCTCCCGACGCCTTTATAACGCCGCTCTCCCGACGCCTTTATAACGCCGCTCTCCCGACGCCTTTATAACGCCGCTCTCCCAACGCCTTTATAACGTCTCTCTCCCGACGCCTTTATAACGCCGCTCTCCCGACGCCTTTATAACGCCGCTCTCCCAACGCCTTTATAACGTCTCTCTCCCGACGCCTTTATAACGCCGCTCTCCCGACGCCTTTATAACGCCGCCCTCCCGACGCCTTTATAACGTCTCTCTCCCGACGCCTTTATAACGCCGCTCTCCCGACGCCTTTATAACGCCGCTCTCCCGACGCCTTTATAACGCCGCTCTCCCAACGCCTTTATAACGTCTCTCTCCCGACGCCTTTATAACGCCGCTCTCCCGACGCCTTTATAACGCCGCTCTCCCGACGCCTTTTTAACGCCGCTCTCCCAACGCCTTTATAACGTCTCTCTCCCGACGCCTTTATAACGCCGCTCTCCCGACGCCTTTATAACGCCGCCCTCCCGACGCCTTTATAACGCCGCTCTCCCGACGCCTTTATAACGCCGCTCTCCCAACGCCTTTATAACGTCTCTCTCCCGACGCCTTTATAACGCCGCCCTCCCGACGCCTTTATAACGTCTCTCTCCCGACGCCTTTATAACGCCGCTCTCCCGACGCCTTTATAACGCCGCTCTCCCGACGCCTTTATAACGCCGCTCTCCCAACGCCTTTATAACGTCTCTCTCCCGACGCCTTTATAACGCCGCTCTCTCGACGCCTTTATAAAGCCGCTCTCCCGACGCTTTTATAACGTCGGGAGATAGACATTGTGTTTCGACTTCCATTTGCAACCTATTCGCAATGTTGAATTGACGTCTATCCAACGACGGCAGGGAGACGTTGTTTCGACTTCCATAACAAACCAAAACCTGACGTTTATCCGACGTCGGGTGCGGTGTCTATCCAACGTTGTAACGATGTAACGTCCCAATGTTTACTGGGAAGGGGCGGGGAGCTTTCTAGATTTACAACCGCAGTTGGAGGGGTGGCATATCAAGGGCACAGAGACAAATAAATTTGTGTTGAATATTTACAATGTAAAGCATCCCAGAAGAGAGAAAAAAGAAAAAAAAAAATAAAACAAAAAAAAAAAAAAAAAAGGCCAAGAAGAGAATGTTTGCGTGGATCTTTATCAAATGTAGCAGCATTTAATAACTGTCGGCCTCTATGTTCAGCCAGGCATGACTCATGGTCAATCGGAAGCTATCACACTAAATCGATCATCCAATATCTTCGAAGGGCGCGATGTCTGTCGGTGAGGTGTTGCCGGCTACAATCAAGTGGCTCCCATTTTCAATCAATACAGGCCTTTATTTTGGACTTGCCCGCTCGCGGTGTCGTCGACGTAAACTAGAACAAAAAATTGGTCAAGTGTACAATTGTGAATAATTTGAGCTAATCAGCGTGTCGGCGATGATGGATACTTGCCAATTTCGCTTATTGCGACAGTTTTGACGGTTTGCTGGAAATGGCCTCCCACACAAGACGAATCATTAATCGTCGAATAACCGACTTACGGCAACTTCCGTTTGTCTGCGCATGTCATTTCTTTATTGTTACCAGTGGGAGATGCATATACCATTAACGCAATGCTGAGATGTCGTAAAAAAAAAGAGAAGTAAGAAATGGTACTTACCTCAAAACGTCCCTAAATGAGTGAAAAGTTGTTCAGAATGATTAAAAATAACTATGCTTGATATTTACTTTATAAAATCAAGTTGTTCTGACATGGCTGAAAAAAGAATAACCTTTTAACCTTTTTTTTTTGGGGGGGGGGGGGGGAGGCGCGTTTGAATTAAGAGTCGAAAAACCCCACCCGCTCTCGCCTCCCCCCCCCCCCCGTCCCATTAAGCGCGAGAGCTGATAGGCATGAAGACTTTTTTCCCTGCTACCTGAGTCTGTGCTACAAGAATGTCTAGGACTTTGTTGTCTGTCTGTAATGCATCTTACCTTCAAGTTTTCAAGTAGAAAATCTTGCGCGGTGTAATTCAAAATGACCAGCTTGAGACAGCCTATCTTAGAGACTTTTATTTAGTCTTTTAATTTCTTTTGCAATGTCTCTGATTCAAGGGGTTCTCCTGAGGAGAACACTCATGTATGAATGTTTCACATAAAAATGCAGTTTGCATTATAAACATGTTGTTTCCATGCACTGGGACCACTGAAATATGGGACAAGGTAAAAGTGGCCCGTTTCCAGAACTGGTTCTACTTATGAGGTTCTTTTTAGCATGAAACTTTATTTTCACTTTTTCAAGAAGTGGTCCTTTTTTTTGAGGTGGTCCCATTTGCGAGGTGGTCCTTTTTTCGAGGTGGTTCGATACCGCAGTGCTACTGTACTTGATATTGTATTTGATATTGTACTTGATCCTGTACTTGGTCCTGTACTTGACATAGTACTTGATACTGTGCTTAGTTCTGTACTTGATACTCTTATTTATATTGTATTTGATATTGTACTTGATCCTGTACTTGGTACTGTACTTGACATAGTACTCGATACTCTACTTAGTTCTCTACTTGATACTCTTATTTATATTGTATTTGATATTGTACTTGATTCTGTACTTGGTCCTGTACTTGACATAGTACTTGATACTGTACTTAGTTCTCTACTTGATACTCTTATTTATATTGTATTTGATATTGTACTTGATCCTGTACTTGGTCCTGTACTTGACATAGTACTTGATACTGTACTTAGTTCTCTACTTGATACTCTTATTTATATTGTATTTGATATTGTACTTGATCCTGTACTTGGTACTGTACTTGACATAGTACTTGATAATGTACTTAGTTCTCTACTTGATACTCTTATTTATATTGTATTTGATATTGTACTTGATCCTGTACTTGGTCCTGTACTTGACATAGTACTTGATACTGTACTTAGTTCTCTACTTGATACTCTTATTTATATTGTATTTGATATTGTACTTGATCCTGTACTTGGTCCTGTACTTGACATAGTACTTGATACTGTACTTAGTTCTCTACTTGATACTCTTATTTATATTGTATTTGATATTGTACTTGATCCTGTACTTGGTACTGTACTTGACATAGTACTTGATAATGTACTTAGTTCTCTACTTGATACTCTTATTTATATTGTATTTGATATTGTACTTGATCCTGTACTTGGTCCTGTACTTGACATAGTACTCGATACTGTACTTAGTTCTGTACTTGATACCCTTATTTATATTGTATTTGATATTGTAGCTGATGTTGTCCTTGATATTGTTACGTAATTTATAAATCAAATTAGAAACTGATTTCATTATATTAAAATACTTTAAGTTTTTTTTTACACAGAACACAGTCGTGTAGTACCAACAGATTGTCATTTATTAACTCTTCTATGGTTTGCACGTTTTGTCTTTATAAAAAAAAAGGAGATTTTAAAAAATTACCACTCTCAGTTTGAAAGCGGAGACGGGTAGGGGCAGGGCGGGGGGGGTGGGTGGGCGGAGGTTTTGGTGCTCTCATGTGTGTGCGATTGTTTAGTAGCACAAGGCTAAGACCCCTCTGATGAATCTTTTAATTAGAGAAAGTTACAATTTTCACAACAGAAGCTTGCAAACCTTTATTTAAGCAATAAATAAGGCTTGCTAAAAAGTCCTCCTCATTCCATTGCTATCAATTATACGTGCGCACATAGGCTGGAAACAATTTTTGGAGTGGGAAGTTGCGGTTGCAGACTCGACCAACAATGCCCTAAATTTCGTAGGCAAACCCTTTAGATAACACAACAGAAGGCAGGTGATTACGGACATTTCATTACCAGTTGCTTAGACCGTAAAACAATTTTTGTCACGCCTCGCTCTTGTTGTATTACTGCAAAATATCACTGATATTTTGTATTGTCTTATACTTAATCTATTATTTTCCGTTGCTTATTGCTTGAGATATATAATAATAATAATAAAATCAATTATGTGATAAAAAAACTCTACCGTAAACAGCTGAAAGGGCTTTTCAGCTCGGAGGCGGAGGAACCCCCCCCCCCCCCCCCCGCCACAAACCACCGTCACACCCACCTAAGCAGTCAGCGTCACAGCCATCAGCTCCTAACCAGACTTGTCACAACCCCTTTCGAAGAGCTATTACCCCAGGAGGAGGCGGGGCACACACGTAAGCAGCCAGAATCACCGCCATCAGCTCCAGACCAGACTTTCCACAATGTCTCCGGAAGAACTAATATCCAAGACACACGCAATCATTGCGCCATTTCTGTGATCCATTCAAGGCACAATTATTTACGGTAATTTTACGGTAATTTTAGCTCGCACTCCTCAACGGAAGGGCTGATTTGAATTTTTTTTCTTTTACCTCTGAAAAAAACCGGTAAAGTTTCTGTGTTGTTTGGAATGTTGTGTTGGAGAGCGTGGAGAGATGCAATGGAATCTTGTGTGTGTGTGTTTGTTTGTGTGTGTGTGTGTTTACTTTTTAATTTAATTTAATTTTCAGCGAGCATCTCACTGTTTCCGCACATCTAGATTTTAAGCTTGGACGGGTCTTTCAGGGATGTTATTGAGACTATTCAGGACCAGCCCCAGTCAAGACATAAGGAATGGGTTTAAGTTGGAGTCAAAGGGCATATGAGATGAGGGGCCCGAATTCATAGCCCTGAATACTGCAACGAGCGGAAACCACCAGTGGGCACTGGAAAATAATACCTCACCAAAACGTCCGCGTGGCCCGCGACGTACTGGCCTTGAGACACTATGATACAGTTCCTCAAGCACGCGCCTACAGGACTCAAGCCAGCAAAGGCTGAGCGGGAATGCCCACTCGGAACCGAGACTGGAGATACGTGGAAGGACTCGCAACAATCGTGAAGTCTGTGAATCCGTCCAGTAACACGTCAGAGCGACTGGCTAACACACTTCCAGCAAAAATCGAATGGCAACTGTATCGTAAGCATCGACAAGTCTTTGCGCAACACGCCTGGATATCATGGAATGTAAAAGTACAGCAATCAGGCAACTGACCCGTAACTGGACGACTCTCCAACATAGAGAGATTCGGGGGTAGGAAGTGAGTCCGATGGTATATGTCCCTTCTGTTCGCGTTGGTGGCAGATCCGTGTGTCTTCAACAAAACCATGGGAACGCTGAAGTCACTGAGCCCCTGCCATCTCACGCTGCTGTTCCCCCTGTACGACTTGACAAATGCGGACAAGGGAAACTTGTCTTCTCATGGGCACATATGTAGCACCGAGAAGAGAAACATGGCAACAGACACATGACTGCTCGATGGCAAATGTGTAGAACTGAGCCTCTTAGGGGTGTGTCTAGGAGACCTGTTCATCACACTCAGGGTGAGAGTAGGACATTGGACCAACAATCGCAGTCGGTATTGACACCAGGTAGGATGAGAGCAGGACAATTGACCACCAAGTGGTACGGACACCGGCAGGGTGACGCGGGACATTTGATCACCAGTTGGTATGTACACCAGACAAAATGGGGTGTAGGACATTCGACCACCTATTAATATGGACACCAGGCAGGGTGGTTGTGCAAACATTTGACCACTTATCTGTATGGACACCAGACATGGCATACCTGGCAGAAGATATGTTGCTAAAACTGAGCAAAATGATCATCATAATTCTACAGAATAACACCTTGCGCATGCGGAAACACTCCTGGGGCTACTAACAGCAATAGCTGAACAGCACCAGTAAGGCGTTTTTCCGGGACTACCAGAAACTTGTGAGAACCGCCGTGAAGCGCTGCAAGGGATACAGGGAAAGAGTAGTCCTTAATGGACAGACAAGACGCGAACTGCATTGGTGGGTGACAAAGAAAATATAAACCTGGATGCGCCTTTCAGCCCACTCTTAATCCCAAAGACAGATGCAAACGAACCCCTTGGAGGGATCGGACGAAAGCTATTTCAAACATGGTCCGCATACATGTCTTAGAGAGGCGATGGCATAATCCGACAATCAGCTGCTTGACCAACTAATACTCATACTGATAGACAACACCACTGCGGTGATTGACTTGTCGGAGGGGGGTAGGAGGTGGGTGGAGAGCGCACAAGGCCTTCTACTTCGATGGGTGTTGTACCTAACCATGCGGCTGCACATACAGCTGGTGCTACACCATATCCCTGGAAAATTAAACATATTAGCAGATATGGCCTGTAGGAGGGGGGGGGGAGGGCGAACTGCTCCAGTGAGATGTAAGCTAGCGCTTGAGTTGTTCCCCCGATACTGGAGCACTTACAGCTGGGTGAAGCAGGCCTGGACTTGTTTCACCTTTGCCATGATGGTCCTGAGACAGCGACGCTCTTTGTTATCCCTGTCCCTTTACTGCCTCCTCAGATCGATCTACCCAGTGGCAGCCATAGCTCCCGCCCACCCACACCCCTCTCCCTATATTACGAGCTCACATTCAGCACGCCTCTACAGAGGATTACGGGCCACATTCAGCACGCCTCTACAGAAGATTACGGGCCACATTCAGTCCAGTCTTAAGGCTTGATTAACCCGAGACGGCAATTTCCCCAGTCGACGAAACACATAGTAAAATGGGATCTAGCATTGGTTTTGGATTATTTCCAGGGTCCCATGTCTCAACGCGAGGGCACTTCCACGGAAGCTGATATTTAAGTATATCTTTCTAGTAGCTCTGGCTTTGGGTAAGTCGCGTAACCACCTACACACTTTGTATCAGACATTTCTGATTCATGAAAAAGACACAAAAATAATTCTAAAACTAAGGGCTGATGGCCTTGAAAAATCTATATCATTAAGCATGGTAAGGACACTTTTCAAGATATCGCAAAATCGAACAAAATTTATCGTAACAGAAAGCGACACTTCTCAAAAATTCCTCTGAAGAACCTACAAAGTACACTGAATAACACCATCTTTTTAACCTTTTTTTATTCCCCACATAAACAGAGATATCAACAAGCTGACGATATCAAAGTTCCTGCTCAGAGCTGATGTGGCTGCGTGGGCACCACTGCATGAACAAAACTAAACAACCTTTCGATCTCTGATCAAAGTCATGTGTTGGTTGTTTGGACGAATCGGGTTCTAAGTTTAGCTATAATACCTTCACACCTATTGGTTTGTATAATGCTCGCTTCACTGGGTTCTCTTGAAACTTCTGTTAGTAGGCAAAAATCAAACGGTTTGGTAAAAAAGGCCGTTACTTGTTTTGGCCTCAAGCATGAAAAGTAGCAATAAGATAGCTACGTCTAATCATATGACGCTGGTGTTTATGCAACGGGTACATAGTGTACTAATTCTGAACGACCTATGGACTGCCAACTGCTAACCGCAGGTTCTGGTCTGTCGCGGTCGGATCTGTCTCTTATGGAAAATTGAAGGATTTTAAAGTGGATATGACTGAGCTTTACTCACAGTTTAAAGGTAAAAACAGGTAATATCGCAGATATTGAAGCTACGGTTGTGTCATGTGGACCAAAGAGCTAATTACGTCATATGGAGCGGGTGTCATGAGTAAACAGAAAGGCATCAGGTTAAAAGAGTAATTTGTGAGCAAAACAACAAAAGTTTGTCATGGGTGGTTTTAAGGCAGACTAAGCATTGGAGAAAGAAATCGTGATTCCTGTTTGCGCCATGATCATGCAGTTGAGTGATTCACATGCACCGAATTTCATATCTTTATTTTAAAAACGCAATAAACTGTTAATCATTGGTTGTTTTATGCCGAATAACAACAGATTGATGCAAATATTTGTTTTCTTGGTTACATTGTAAATCTCGACATACTAATTGAATTCAGTAATCTTCTAAGGAGCGTAAATTTGTAATAGATAGTTAAGAGTCGGCAACCTTGTTGATAATTGTGGTAGCTAAAAATGTGTTTGATTTTTCGAAGATTTTATATAAATTAGATCAAACAAGCTGTTATGGTACCATGCACTTGTTAACAGAAGTACAAAAAGGTTGTATTACTTAAATAAAAGGATGCATATGTAGTCATAGATGATAGAGAGCAAAAATAGGCCTATTGTGAGTTATGGTCCTGAAGAAAACCTTTTATGATATATTTTGTTTTTTTAAGGCAATTCGTTGATCACAGGCGTGGTTCATACAACATAACACCAAGTATCACAATGCTCTTAATGGCTCTTTTATCACTACGCTTTTGAGTTTCACTAATGCTTAGTAAGCTTGTAATACAGGTCCAGTTTTTGTGACTCATATCAAACAAAATATCATTGGTAAATAAAACCTTTTTAAAGACAGTTCTCCAAAATATTTTAGATATTTTTAGTTCTCGATATTTTTTATTATATTTTGTAGAACACATTTTTCTTGATTTATAGCGCATTGGCATGTCGCAAACGCTTTTGTTGTATAAATGTTACACCAGTGGTTGGTGTTTTTTTCTAAAAGTGATAGCAGTGGCCCAAAATCACTTATAATTATAACTGATGAGTAATTTTTTCCGGTATGCTTTTCTACAAGTTAAAATAGCAGTTCATGAACTATATTAAGTGCTAATTGTTAGCATAAATTGTTGACCAGTTAAGTAGTAAAGTGTAGCTTCAGATATTAAGGCATAAAAGATAATTTTCCTGTGGTTAAATGTTAAGCTTATCGTAACATAGCAAAAAAGCGATATCATATTTGATATCTGTTTTTGTGCCTCAAAGTTTCAGTTGCGGCCAACAAATATAATCTATGGAAATAATTTACAATAATATAATCGATATTTTTGCGAATAAGAAAGATCTTTAACGTATTTATCAAACCAAGTTAAAATTTATCTCTCTCATGCTTTTCTTAAACACGAGCTCCGTAAAGATGCATTTCTGGTGTAGATGTTACATTTGAAGTTACGTTTCCGTATATATGTTTGGTGAATTTATATTTGGTGAAAACGTATATTTACCTTATCTTTGATGTTTTAGGTATTACATTCTACACACTTCTGTCCTGAATGAAGAAAAGTGATACAAAACTCCTAACACTCCTTTATTCGATCTCGTCAATTCAACAGTTTTAAGTATGCTACATAATATTTTAAAGCAATCATTCCAGAAAGATTGGCTCCTTGTCAAGCACTTAACATTACACTTTTTGACTTGTTGCGATGGAGACTATGTTATTCAGTAACAGTTGTGCTAGCTACTGCTTCATTTATGTACTTTTATTGTTTTTATATAGCTTTCAATTAAAATGGTTTCAATGTAATTTTTGTAGTAACTCCAGTGCAACTGAAGTAGAATTAATGGTGTTTGTGAGGAACAGTTGCTCAAAATTGTTTGGCACAAAAAATGGCATCTAAATTTTTTTTTAAATCATTTACAAAGTACAAAGAGTAATATAAGCTTCGCAGCTTTAGAATTATTTGGAATAACTCATGTATTAAAACAACAGAAAAAATGATAATCTACATAGATTGAAAATTGTGGTATAATGTTACGTTATGACAAAATACAAAGAAATATTTCAATAAAACAGATACTAAACAAAAAAATGTTAGAATCAAACTGATAATGTGAACAACGTGTAATTAAACATAAGACACTATAGACACGTTTTTAAACTGAAAGGTATACAATTACTTTAGACACTTTTAGAAAGATTAAAGAGGGACGCTGAAACAATGTGATGCATTTAACATAAATTGTGTATATTAAAAGTGTATACTTTATTATTTACTATAATTTATGGCACTGATTATGTCTTTAAAGTCTTTCAACTGAGAGAATGTATTGCAATAAACGGCTCAATTTACTTTGTAAACTCAGTCATTAGACAATTTAATAATATTGTTTTATATCAAGAGGATAAACTAATTTATAAAAATGACATTTGGTTGAATTCTGCAAGCCTCTACAGGTTCGCCAAATGTGAAGCAGAACCATCTTCCGGGTGAACTGAGCTCTAGGGAGATGAGGATTCAAGCTGTTATATTGTAACAAGGTTTCTATAAAAGTACAATAATATTTGGTTAAAGTCTACAGATCTAAGGCTCACCAAATGTAAATCAGCACTACCTTCCGGAGTTCTAGGGAGATGAGGATTCAACCCGTCACATTGCAACAAGGTTTTTTTTATAAAAGTACAATAATATTTGGTTAAATTCTACAGACCAAAGGCTCACCAAATATGGAGCAGTACCACCTTTCCGGTGAGCTGAGTTCTAGGGAGATGAAGTCAACCTGTTCTATACAGGTATACAGGTATACAGGTTTCTATAAACGTACAATAATATAAGAATCACAAATTTCACCATTAGAACCATCACATCAATTGTCAGCATTTTATGCATTTGTAGATTTCTAACTGTTTGAGAAAAAAATGTGAGATATCGATGGCTTTATTAAGCAACTAATTTGCCCTAACTGCATATAAAGCAAAGAGTTTTAGGCCAGCATGCTAATTATTATTGCTATTCATACAGTAAATTTATCTTTTGTCAATTTTTATATAAAAATTTAATGTATTTAATAGCATCTATAAACAAAACTGTAAGTTTCACATATAATTTTCAGTTTCTATTTTTCTGTCAGTTTGAGATGTTTGCAATTTCTCTAATGAACACCGCTAGGGATAATACAAAACTTATGCTAACCTTCTGACTTTTGCAGTAGAGCACTAACTTCAGAATAAAAAGGTTTAGTTGCAAACAGCTAAAAAGTCCATTTTCAGCTCGGACCTCCGAAAATAATAACGTAAGAGGTGGCATCGAAAAGATTGATCTTCTGTTTTTATAGTAATATAGAGGTAACTTTATTTACTAGACCGTTACAAAATAATCCAGTCACGTGACCTACATATCCCCAACTGTTGCAAGCAATTACACTCTGGTGAATTTCATCATTTGCACAACGGTCTTGAGTCCATGGGGATACGTACACGGTGGTTCTGCACTTAAACTTCATCACTTTCACAGTATTTATAGAATTTCCACAATGAAAAACCAGCAACAGTAGAAAATCTGCAAATATCGATGATTTGCAGATTTTCTCGAAATAATTGACAGAAAAAAATTGCTTGCAAGTGTGATTTTCAACATCCACTGGGAGAATCCTGCGGATCCAGAAAGCGCTGAATATACTGTTTTGATAGATCCAGTTAAAGTATAAGAAAATGCTGGAGGCAAAGTACAGTTTAGTGGCCACAGCGATGTCTCGGGTGCCTCCATAAAGCAATGCGGTACAGACCACCGCGAGATCTCAGTAGTTCTGTCACTCGTTAAGCCATTGTTTTGAGAAAGTCAAAGAATACACGTATAGAACCATATTAACATTCCACAACTTACTGAAACAATAGCCATTTCTGAATTTCTTTTAAACTGTGATACATTTTCGAATGTGGATAGACTGGTCTCGAAATGTAATACCGTATTGGGTGAATTATTTGTTAGTTCTGTCCCACAAAAAATCTATTGTCACAGTTCGAAACAAAGTTTGTGATTCGGTGGTACCATTTAAAAGAGTAAAGGCAACTGGTGTAAAGTCGGAAGAAAATGACGTCACTTGCCTGTGGAATAGCATCTGAAGCAGACCAGTTAACGTTTAAGGACATCTTTGTAGCTGCAAGAGATCATTATTCCCATATGTTAAGTGTGTCAAAATGGCTATGCTACGCCAGGCGTCTTCATGAATGTAATTCAATGATAAAATTGCTCTCTTTCATAAATGAACCACTCAACACAAGATCAAAATCTCAATGGCCGTATCATCAGATTGGAAATTCAGTTAGTTCAATGACTAATTTTATTAAAAAAATATTTTATTCGGCACTAGTCGGCAAAGATACAGCTGCTCAAACCTCTCCTATAAAAACTATTGAAATGTTGCTGTGAATGGACTCAATGAGCACATGGAAGCAAACAAACTGCATCCACCTCCAGAGCAGGTTTCACAGCTACCAGTGTGGACGGCCCACCTCCATTATGGTTTCACAGCTACCAGTGTGGCCGCACCCGGGTTATCATCATAAATGGTGCCTAATGGTATCTAGAACCGAGGACGGCACAACCAAAAATCTGAAAGTAAAGTACTCGAAATAATGTGCAAATTTGTTTTAAATTTTTTCTCCGTTCTTATACTGAAATTTTATCTTCTGCCTCTGTTAAAAAAATAGGCCATATGACATAGAAACCGCAAACCAATTGGATTTTACATGGATATTAGGCGAAAATGCAATTTTGTAAAAGGTTGTTGTAATGCGAACTATCACTTACTTTTCTTAATGAGACATCGTGTCTTGACCTTGGCCTTATTTTTCATAGCTAAATGTTACAAGATCTTTGTATCTGATAAAAATATTAGATATCGTGAGATTTTGACTTCCTATATGAAGTGGTCTGTAGAAGTGTGGGAGGAGTTATGGAATTATGAGTAAAAACAATTATTTTTTAAATTTAACTCAAGGCATTCAACTCAGCTTTACTTTTGAAAAGAAACTTTACAAAAAAAAGAGAAGAAGTGTCGATATAAGTGAAATCGTTAAGAATTCTATAGAAGTCATGACCCAAGAGCTTGGTACTCTAATGGTAATTTGTGTTACATTTTGCTGCTGCAACTTTACAGAAAAATACCATTCTTTTATCAATGTGACATTATAATAATACGTCATGGCATGGGGGAAATTGTGTTATATATATATATATATATATATATATATATATATATATATATATATATATATATAATATTTAGAATATTTAGAGCACTCTTTGATGTTCTTAAATTGGGATAAAATTTTTGTGAGCGACACATTTTCAAACTTTACGCCTAAGCATCAATATGACAGGAGTAGTTGTAAAAGGACAGTTCTGAGCCAGGAAGTGACGTCATCAGTCACATGACCAATGCAAAGCCAATGAAATCAATGAAGACAATGAAGCCCCTCCCACTTTCTGTCTATCACCTGTCAATCATCGTGACGTCATGAATCACATGACCAATGAAAAGCCAATGAAATCAATGAAGACAATGAAGCCCCGCCCACTGTCTGTCTATCAGCTGTCAATCATCGTGACGTCATGAATCATGTGACCATTGGAAAGCCAATGAAATCAATGGAGACAATGAAGCCCCATCCACTTTGAATTACTGATTCAACTTAAAATTTTAACTTAAAAGTGAGATAACTTTCGCTATTGTTGACGGATTTGAATGGAAATTTCACCATTTCATTCAGTTTGATGTCTAGTTTTAATATTAAGTAGTCATTGGATAGTTGCACAGGTGGCTGTATGCATTATTGATTCACCTTTAAATTTTAACTTAGAAGTGGAATAACTCTCGTTATGGTTGACCGATTTGAATGAAAATTTCACCATTGGATTCAGTTTGATGTCCTAATTTACAATAGGCATAGGCTATTTGCGCAGGTAGCTGTATGCATCATGGATTTACCTTAAAATGTGAAACTTTAAAAGTGGAATAACTTTCGTTATGGTTGACCGATTTGAATGAAAATGTCCCCATTGGATTCAGTTTGATGTCCTAGTTTTGACATAGGGTGGAACTATTTGCACAGGCGGCTGTAAGCACTTTGGTTGGAGCGCACCCCCTCAAGACTTGGTGTTCGAATGGCGCCCCTCCCCCAATTCAAACATGTGTTCAAATTATTTTGGTGTGAAAAACATATTACGTCATATTATTGTTCAACAAGTTTTTTTTTCAACAAGTTGCTTAACAATTGTGGAACAATTTGTTGTACAACAATTGTTCAGCAAGCTGTTGTTCAACATGTTCGACATGTTCCACATGTTGTTGAACAATTTGAACGTGTTTACATGTTCAACATGTTGTTGACTAAGTTGAACATGTTCAACATGTTGTTTAACATGTCGTTCGACATGTTGTTCAACAAGTGTTGTTCAACAAGTTGTTGTTCAACATGTTGCGGTTCAAGCAATTGATGCAACAATAGCAGCCAGTTCAGAAAAAAAACAAGACATATGTTGAATAGTTATATTAATACACTTAAATACACACAGCTTAAGTCTATAACAATATTACAACATTTGTTGATTTACAAAGTTTATTATAAAGTTTAGTCAAATAAGTCTATTTTTCTTCATCTGCTTCACTCTTTTCCATCTCACTGTCCTCATCCATATCACTTTCTTCGTCGCTGCTTTCAGCTTCCTCCTCCTCATCTAGAAGCTCTTCAAAGAATGCATCGTTTCTTCTTATAGCTGCCTTTAGTGCCTTTGAATACTCGTAATGTTTTTCATCAACAAAGTAATTAAAGTCTTCTAAAATGGTTTGATAATGTTCGTTTTGTTCTAGATGTTGGGTATATTTGAATAGTCTCATAAACAGTTGTTCAAGTTGACGCTTATAAATGGGTCGAAAGTCATCACTTGCTATTTCACGCGCATCTTCAAGCCCTTGTTCTTCATATTCTGAAACCTTTTCTTGAAATTTGGTATCATATTCATCGTACACTTCTTGAACCATATCATACCAAACAGAGTCTGTTTCTGACTCACTTTCAGAGTCTGTTTCTGGTTCACTTTCAGAGCTGCTGTCATCATCACCCTCACCACAATGTTCCATATGTTTGAACAAAGCTTCTTGACTGTTGTATAACGCACCACATTCTGTAAAAGCATGTGCATTCTTTTCAGTCATGCTGACGCTTTGACTTTCCATAGAAGACTCATCTAAAGTTTCAGTGATAGGTGATCAATGCCAAACTTGTTACAATTTTATTGCTGAGTCAGCAATTTAAATAAGTTTGGCATTTTGATAAAACCTTACATGAGTCTTCTATTCAACTTAGTCAACAATATGTTGAACATGTAAACATGTTCAACTTGTTCAACGACATGTTGAACATGTTGAACAACAGCTTGTTGAACAATTGTTGTACAACAACTTGTTCCACAATTGTTAAGCAGCTTGTTGAAAAAAAACTTGTTGAACAATACTATGACGTAATATGGTTTTTCCCCAAAAATACATGTTCGAACACATGTTTGAATGGGGGGCGCCATTCGAACACGCCGTCTTGAGGGGCTGCGCTCCAACCAAAGTGCTTACAGCCGCCTGTGCAAATAGTTCAACCCCATGTCAAAACTAGGACATCAAACTGAATGCAATGGGGACATTTTCATTCAAATCGGTCAACCATAACGAAAGTTATTCTACTTTTAAAGTTTCACATTTTAAGGTAAATCCATGATGCATACAGCCACCTGCGCAAATTGCCTATGCCTACTGTAAATTAGGACATCAAACTTGTTGAACAACATGTTGAACAACATGTTAAACAACATGTTGAACATGTTGAACATGTTCAACTTAGTCAACAATATGTTGAACATGTAAACATGTTCAACTTGTTCAACGACATGTTGAATATGTTGAACAACAGCTTGTTGAACAATTGTTGTACAACAACTTGTTCCACAATTGTTAAGCAGCTTGTTGAAAAAAAACTTGTTGAACAATACTATGACGTAATATGGTTTTTCCCCAAAAATAATTCGAACACATGTTTGAATGGGGGGCGCCATTCGAACACCCCGTCTTGAGGGGCTGCGCTCCAACCAAAGTGCTTACAGCCGCCTGTGCAAATAGTTCAACCCCATGTCAAAACTAGGACATCAAACTGAATGCAATGGGGACATTTTTATTCAAATCGGTCAACCAT